>JACDOX010000203.1:168257-286238 GCA_014549065.1 Cardinalis cardinalis
AGAAAAGAAAAGAAAAGAAAAGAAAAGAAAAGAAAAGAAAAGAAAAGAAAAGAAAAGAAAAGAAAAGAAAAGAAAAGAAAAGAAAAGAAAAGAAAGAAAAGAAAATCAGGAGGCAATCTGTAAGGTATTCTGTAGTACTCTGATGACAGTGAGCATGTGAAAACAAAGACAGTTCTGGAGAGATGACTATGAACTAAAGAACAAACAGCAGATTATTTTCATATTCTACTTTTTGACAGAACAACATATTTTATTTTGTGTTGAAGAAAGCAGTTCAACAGCAATGACATAAAAGTGACATGGAAATTAGTACATTTTTCTAATTATAGGGTTATTTTTCCTGTGTTTATCTCCCAAGTTTGATTTTTGTTCATAGTAACTTTATTACACTAATCTCTATCTCTGTTTTTAAACATGACAGAACATGCCAAGCAAAACCAAAACTGCTATTTGCTTTGGGATCAGACTAAATGGTTGGTACAGAGGTGGGAGAGGAAAGAGGCATTAAGAAAAAATTAAAGGGTGAAATAAAATTGCAGAGGATTGGAGGCAGGCTAATTGAAGAGTTTGCAATGCAGTATTTCTAGAAAGTCTAAATCAGAACATAGAAGGAGAGGAAAAGTCATAGGTTGTGTCTTCCAGAAGGAAGTCTTTGAAGCCCACCTGTTTTCTTGAAGACCGGCTGTTTCTAGGTTCAATTCCCATGACAACATGACATTTTTGAAATGGGCTTTGTTTACGTTCTTTGTGCAAGACTGACAAAATCAGTTTGTGAGCTGGCTGCACCTCTGAAAGGTTGGCAAGCCACAAAACCTGGAGAAAAACACAGTTTTAGCATGCACTTTGTATTAGGACACTGCTGGGCAGAGACCTCTCAAGCTCTATGCTCCAAGAGCAGTCAAGTAGGTTTCCGTATTTTTTATTCTTCTAAAACCCTTTTTCTTCTAGTCCTGAACTGACCCTAACAAAGGAATTAAGCCAGACTGTTGAAGTGTGAGTTGCAGAAAAGCTGACTTAAAAATTAATATTCTTTGGCCTCTCCTTTTTTCTCCCTTTCCCCACCATCTTCCCTGACCTAAAGTCCTTGATTTATTTTCTTCCTGATATATAGTTTAACAATCAAAATATTTTATTAAAATTAGGCATAGAAGCAAAATACTTGGAAGTATTTAAACACCAGATGTAGATACAGGAAATGGCTACAAACAAGTAAACTAGAAAGGGCTTCAAATGACACTGAAAATGAAAATTATTCATGTTTTGAGGAACCATACATAAAACATTACATAGCCCTTAAAAATTATGACAGAAGTAATACCATTGCATTCAACAAGTTAACATTTTGGAGTTGGGAAAGCTACTTTTCATGTTTAAATAACCTAGTCAAGCTGATTATCCTCTAAGACAAAAGCCTTTTGCAATGTCACAGAAAGTTCAAAACAGTGTTGTATCTTGGTTAAAAAACACAACAGACTTTCATCCAAAACCAAATATTAATAAATTATTAGATGCAGGATAAGTTAAGGTTTAATTCCCAATATATATTATATAAAATTATCCCAAAAWTTTTTCCTTTTCTTGGAGGACATCTAGGTAAAAACATTGCCATGCTGTGAGTCTGTACTTGGCACTTATGGTCATCAGAGAGGTGCTAGTCATTTTACATGGAGCTTTAAGTTATTTATATTTGAGAATCTTTTGTGTTCTCTGTAGGAAGAACCACCAGCTACTAGCCAAGTTAAATAATTCTCCATTTGTCTTAAATATTTTTGCCAGATAATCAGACAACTATGGTACAAAATGTATTTGAAACTTTCAGTACAGAAGCAATATTATTAGCTTTATCCAGTCAGTACATTTAAATGGTTTTCACATTTAAAAATGTGTGCCACTAAAGAGAATTGCTTCACAGCTGGAGGCTGGTTTGTCAGTTTGGAGACACTGTAATAAATCTGTCATGAATGTCACCATACAGATATCTTTCATGCCCTTCATAAGAATGTTMATCTTCTTTCATTTAGAATTTTCATGTCCTTTTATTTACAGTTGAAGGAAAGAAAAAATTACAAAGACCAGTTACAAAGGACTTTGGTATCATTTACAAGCAGAAGGTGGAGGTGAAAAGATTAACTGCTAGGAGACAACACTTTCCAAAGGGGAGTGGGCACTGGGTCTGTCAGTGGTGGTCTGGGTACAAAAGAATATCCTAGCTGTCAGCAACAGAGATAAATTTATTAATACACAAAAAGGATGAAAAATACAGTTTATCAGTGATTGGTATAAATGCAAATATCTGAAGTACATAAGCTACAATATGGCACAGTATTGTGTGTTTTGGTACTGTGCAATGTAGTGTAGTATACTGCAGTACGGAAGAAGGGAAGGTATGTGTTCTACTGCACTATCTTTCATTTCTCCCCATGAGAAAGCTGAAGTGAATGCTGCTTTACAAAAGAAATAAAGAAAGACCAAGCAACCAAAAAATATTATTTCAGTAATATGCACTGAGTACATGTTTTAAATTAGGAAGTGAAATTATAATAGCAAATGCTCTCAGTGCCAGACAAGAGTTCATCTCACCTAAAAATTCAGCGATGAGTGAAGTTTCCCAAATTCCAGAAAAGATTAGCATTAAAGTATAATTTGTTTATATCTCACTGTGACTTCAAATATGGCTTTTGCTTACCAATTTGCAAAACATAACCCATAAGTCTGCTGCTTTTTGGACAGGCTGGTATAAACAGTAGATTGCTTATCACCATTTTCCCCCTTACTAGTTTTTTCTACTGCAGGTAAGAAAGATATGGCTACCACTTACTAAGGAACAGAGTAGTTTGGTGAGCACAGTCTACCTCTTTATCTAACCTGAAAATAAGTCTTAAATATTCAACAAAACTCCATTTCATCCCTGCCTTTATCCTAGTAAACTCTACTTTTTTTTCCCCAAGAAGGAAAAAGTGGAAGAGCTATTTCTGAATCCAACATTAACTAAACACTCGTAGTTTGTAATTATTATATGCAGAATCCATAGAGATAAATGTTTTTCAGTGTAATCAGAAAATTATTTTCATAATTTCATACCTTCTCTTACTGGCATGTAGTTTATCTGGAGACTGGACACTATGGCTGTTTCACTCATGAATTACCTCCAGTCTTCACTACTGAAGTTGAAAATATGGTTAGTTCTTAAGATACATAAATTTACTGGAGTAGTTTATATTTTCCAGCATAAGAGAAGAACAAGGGACTATTTGAAAAATTATGCTTGTGGACACAATTAATGTTCCTTAAAAATTATTTCCTCCTCTTCCTTTTGCCTCCTTTCCCTCCTCTGGTTAATGAGAAAACTACCAATGGAACCACTGGCACCAATTCTTCCTCCTTCTGTTCCAGGTGCTAAGAAATAGGAAAAGTCTTTTTTCCTGTGGAAAAAAGATTGAAGCTTCTGGCTCCAGTATAATTTTTTATAGCTCCATAAAGTATTCAACTGCTCACTTCAGTCTCCRTAAATTTATATGAAGGAACAAAAGGAGATATTTATATTTAGCCACAGCATGTTCTTAGCACAGCAAGGGCTACCATAAGTAAAACCTTTTGGGCTTTATGGTTTCAACTTCTTTCTCAAAGGAGAGATTTTTCAGGAAAATAATTCATTGCTTGAGTGGAAGTTAATGGCATTGTTAATTTATAGAAAGTCATCATCAATATTTTAAGAACCCTTTACTTACCGTGGTCAATCAGTAACAGCTAAACCACATTATGAAACAGAACTGTATAAGTGATTAACTCCAAATCTCCAATAAACTTCTCAGTAGCACATGGAAAATTACAAAGTGTCTGAAGAATTTAGCATCCTATCTACTGTGGAAAAACCTAGGAAAATACACAAGAAAATGAGAAAGAACTCTGCAGGCAGGCAAAATTTTAAAGACTTTCAAATGAACTATTTTGAGAAAAATAAAAACTCCCCTATATTTACATTTACGTATATTAAATTTCAAAGTGACTGCTATTATTTAAGGAACCTTGTTTAATTATGAACATCTTAACCCAAATATATGACATTGGTCTAAAAACAGGCAAGAAGAATAACTGCCTGTTGAATAACAACCCTGAGCAAACCTTCACAGACTTGAATTATAGCAGTTAGTCTCAGAGAGTGAAACTACTTTTTAATGGAAAATTTCACAGAGAATTTGAGCTCTTGTCAATGGGAATCTTTTAAAGTTTAAGTTAGAAATGCCTCCTCAGAGTGGGATCTTTCTAAGAAAATCCCAATTGATAGAGAACTAAATTTCCAGAAAAGCAACTCAGAATGTAGCATAGACCTTAATTTTGGTTATTTCTCAAAGTGGGATTATAGACTTGGTAGACAAAAATTGAGATTTTTTTTTTTACTAAGAATATTCTTATACTGTGATTATTTTCACATTAAGTAAATAGAGCATTAGACTGAGGCTGAAGGAATCTGGGTTTGAATCTATCCAGGTTCTGCCCTATCCTAATCTAAAGATTCACAGAAGCTAAAGAATGCTTCTCTGCCTCTCACTGTCTCTGTCTGCAACACAAAGATTTAAAATATTTTTTAAGCACTTTGCAGTGGGATGTTAAAAAAATTACACAAAGTACTACATACTGTAGCTGTGCTTATTTTTAAAGCCATCTGTCACTTGAAATGAAGAGACAAATTGTCATGCTTGAGCCATGCAAAGCTGTATTTCAGACCTGACTGACTTCATGCTACCAAGATTAATAAGTAATATTATAATTATGAAAAGTGGCTAAACAGCAGTCTAGATTCCAAAGCCAAAATATAGCACTCTTTCATGTATATAAACTTGCCCCAAATTAAACAAACTAACTCCAAAGGTCTACAAGACCAGAACTAAACATTGTCACTTTTGAGGGTCACTTTATGAATGTTGTTCTTGATTTACTAAAGTTCACTGTGCTACATTCATACTGTTTGTTATTAAACATGAAATGTGATTCTGTGGAAAATATACTGTATTTCTGTAATGCTAAACCCTCTGCTAGGAGCATACAATTTACAGCTCTTTTGATACCATTTGGAACAGCAGCCTATAAAAATTAGCATACTATTTTCTAGTGGTGCTTTCACTTCTGTTTTTCCTGCCATAGCAATAGAAGATATCAAGGGCCTTCCATGCTGGGAGGTTTTCACTTAGCTTCTTCATAGTATTTAACTCAAGAGAACACCCAGCTGGATGTAACTTTTTATGCCAAAACATATAATCAACTTTTGTCTAGAGTTGTCTTCACTATAATACCATAGGCATCCCTGCAGAAAGTCTATGCTGACACCGCAATATCAAGAAAAAGGTATTAATGTCATGCATTTTGAGTTTGCAAGGTGTAAGTAGAGTAGGGATTGACTGATTGACTAGGGTCAGCAGAGGGAATCGTCACACATTATAAGGTAAGTATCTCAGAGAGAGAGCTGAGAAGTGGTGCATCTTGCTGGCCAGTGTTGTCGCCAYTGGTGGTCCTACCTAATGAGTTCCCCTTTTTGAGCAATTTTATCAGTCTGGAAGGCTCAGATATGGTTTTCTTCTTTCATTGCTGCTTAGCTCTCTACAGCTCTGTAAAGTAAGGGTGCTGGGCATTTTTTAAAAATAATTTTTCTTTTCCTGTCTGAGGAAAGTACCTTAACAAACCACAGTGTACATGATCATTTCATACATGATCTAAGTCCACTAGATAAATATCAGAGTCTTGCCATAATGATATTTTCTATAGAGTTTTTCATCTCCAGATTTTCAACAATGGCTGGTTTGAATCAAGTAAATAAAACATCCTACCCATTAAAAACTTTGACTAAAATTTTGGGCACAGCATTTTGATCAGAAAATGATTAACTTYTTTTTTTCCAGAAAGCCCTGCTTCTAACCTGGAAATATCTCCTGGAGATAATTAAGGAGTGTTGCGCCTATCCTGCAGAATGTCTATTTGAGGGTACTGCAGTGTCTGTGTTACACAACCCACACAGAAGCTGCTGTGCACTAACAACCATTCACATGGGTGAATGAATCCCCTAGAGCAGGCAGGTCCTAGCCACCACGCAACACAAGAAAAGCCACAGAAAGCAGGAGAACTCCATCTAAAAATCTCTGGTACTAGACTGAGTGACCAGAAGGGATTTAAGCAAAACTTGATTTATTACCCAGTTATTCCTTTTATTATTAACCCAGAAATGCTAACTGCTGTCTCCTACTCGTCCCCATACTTCTATAATTCCTCTGTTTCTTCCAGAATGACTCACAGAAAGACATTGTCTTCCAAGAAACCACTCACATACTGTGTCCTCATTTGACTTTTAATCTTATCTATTCCATTGCTGTTAATCACTACTTCACTGCTTTAAATCTCTGATTTTTATTGTAATTTTCCAGTTTTASAAATCCTGAATAAATACATAACTATTTCCAAGCAAATTGATTCAAAGTATAGATGGAATTTATACATAACCAAAATTTCAGTTTATGGAGTGGACACATTCTTCTATTGTTATTTCACTGTTTTGACAGTGTGAACAACCAGCAAATTTCTAGTCTCTTCTAAAATGATGAAAGTTCTTTGAGCATGACCACAAATTCCATGAAAAATGGTCTGTTAAGATTCAAAACACTGCACTCTTTCACTCTTTTTAACTGCCCTGGTAAGCAAAAATAAAAAAAAAAMCAAAAAAAAAACCCAACAAAACTGTTCAAAAAATCCCTCTACCTCTGCTTATTTGTGTGAATAAAGCAGGAAAGTACAATAGTACAATTTGCTTCTTATTTACCCTTGCCCTTTATACTCTTATCTTCATATTCTTTTTGGAAACATAAGGCAGAATCACACAAGGAATACAGGTGAGGCAGCATCTGCCAACCACAAAGGAAGGATTGGTGGCATATTTTTTGGAAGAGAAGTCAAAATGGAATTTTGTGTGTGCTTAGTGAAAAAAAATACTACATTTCTTCTGAATTCCAACAGAAACAGTTATTTGGTATTTTAAATCTATAAAAAATCCTTGAATGGTGCTTATCCGAAGCCAAGGAAAAACAACATCATAGCATACAATGTAGTTTGTCATCAATCACAGTACTACCAGCTCTTTGGGAAAATACTATTATTCTACACTGTTCCTGTTTCCCAGGAAACACAATAAGACTGAACACAAAGCAGACCTCAGCTTGAACTCTGGAAATGTACAAAGGTGACTTGCCCATGCACTCAGCACATGATTGCTGAATGAGAATATTTGGGTCTGGACACACTGGCACACACCTGTATTTACTAATGATGGTAATAAAGCCAAGTGCACAGCTTTCAGCCTCTCTGCCTGTGAACAATTACCTAAGATGCTATTTTCAATATTTTTGGTTTGTTCTTTTGAAAACTGAAATATTCATGATGGCAAAAATTAACTTTATGCCCCATTTTTACCTCTCTCTCTATGATGCTTGCAATGGAAGTTTGACAAATAGGTAAAGCCCTCAGGTCTGAGGTGAGGCCTGTTTGTTTGACTCTTGAGATTAAGCAACTTCTTTCTTAAAGAGCAAAAGCATTACTATTGTGCAAAACAACAGTGTCCAACTTTGCCTTGTTTGTGAGAATGACAGGTAAAATTCTCAAAAGCATAACATTGCAGTACCAGAGAACATATTTAGTAGTGATGGTAGCCTGAATACACTCATGTTTTGTTTGCAGATTCCTGCTTCTATCTGCCAAACATGGGAAAATTCTTGCTCTTTGTGTTTAATCTGTAAATCTAAGACTATGGCTTAGACCTATTAAGTTTCATCAAAAGCACCAGGGACAGAATTGCAAGAACAAATTAGAAATGTTTGATAACAAAATAACCCTATTAAAGTGATTGAAAGAACGCATTTAGTCTACAGTTCACCCTGCATTTGCCTATTGTCTCCAAAACCTATGACTTTGAAATCAAACACAGAAAATTATTTTCCTTACTGGACACTTAAAACTGTGCTCACAACTCTAAAACATCAATATCAGAACTGATCTCCTTCATAATGAAGAAGTGCACCTTCATGGAAAGATCAGGCTTTTCTCATTAGTGAAAAAGAAGCTGAAAAATGCTGCTGTTAACAGTTTTAGTATTTCTGTTTATCATAGTCACCAATGTTATCACACCTAATCCTCAGAAATTGATTCAATTTACTATTTCTGATTGGAGAAAAACAGAGCTAATAATTGTAATCCCCGCTTCTGGAAAATTCCACATGCAGGAATTTTCCATTCTTGTTTGTTGAATACTTAAACTACAGCTGGCAAGAAAATAAAATCTGTTCTAAGATAAGTGAATCCCACCTGCGGAATATTTAATAACCTAGTAGATGTTCAGCTAGGACACAGTAGTCAAAGGTACATCTTGCTCTTTCTCAGTAAATAGCATTAATTCATCTAAGGTTAATATATCAATAATAAGCTGCAAAACATTTTATGCAGAGTAGAACAGCTGAACCTCAGAGAAGGAGAGACACTACATGTCACTTGTATGAAAACTGACTTCACTGGTAAAAAWATTGCCTTAAACAAATTCTTAAGCTAAATACAACTTTTGCTATTATACAGTAGAAATGCAGTCCACAGGGAGAAACATTTTATGTCACAACTGTGAGGTTCCAACGAACTACTCTCAGCTTTAAACAACTCTTTCAAACTTTAACTAGAGTTCAGACTCTACTTTAAACTTAAGCTAGTCACATCACAATTAAGTTCATTTGCAGATTTACACAACATTTTTAGAGCTACATCGCCACTGTGGAATTGGAAGTATTTCAATACAGGAAAGTCCAGTCTGAAGTCGATTAGGGCCAAATTTTCACTGCCTTATTTCTCTGTGTGAGTCAACCCCTTGATTTCAGCAGCAAAATCCACATGACGGATATATTACCAGCAAAAGTATGAAGAGGTTAAACTGTCCTTCACTGCTTTATTTATTTGATATGAATATGTATTTGTGTGTATTTTACTATCCTTACATTTACTAATATAATACTTAAATGATTAATAAATAAATGCATGGGATTATACCTATATGCTAGATAAAGAAAAAAAGTTGCAACAGTAATAATTTTAAGCATGTGCATGTTCTAAATCTACTCTTAATTTTCACCATCAGCTATTTCTAGCTATCTTTTCCTGTTTTCTATATTTCTAGAGAATACCAGATACAGAAACTGCATCTGGTTCCTATTCAGTTATCAGAATGAGAGGAGGTAATTTTATCATGCTAAATCATTTTTTAAGCATCCCTGCACAAGATTAGTGGATTCATCTAGGTTTTAGTCCTTATGACTGAAGTATAACTGTGCAGTAAGCCAGACTCCATGGTAAGCCTACAGGTATTGATTTTCAGAACTAAGTGCCACATTTTCTGATACTCCCTCTATCACAAATGTATTGAAAGCTTTGAGATACTGTATACTTTTCAGGAAAAGCAAGGGTACCATTCAATTTCAACATTTTAAATTAATAATTATTGATTAAGAACTCATCATAAGTTAATGAAATACAGATTTCAGGAAGCAACTTTAGCTACCAACTTTAGCCACCAAAAACATTACATGCTTTTCTTGGCTTTCTACAGTTTTTGTTAGAAAAACCGAAACAGAAGCATATTCTATTTCAATCTTCAGCAAGACCAACTAACATATCAAGAAATTATGAAACTATGATATTTATGTTTTTATCAATTATATTTCATAAAACCAATCAGCTTATTGCTACATAGTGTCAGAAAAACTGAGCATATCCCCTCTACTGAGCAGGGTGTATGATAGTCCTACACAGGTTTTTCTTCACTTCAAAAGAGAAAAGCCATCCTAAAGATCACTCAATAAATGTGTGCAAGACAATCAGCTTGGAAACACCATGCAGGTCAAGGTATTTAAAAGACATTTTGATATAGCATCTGGGGACATGGTTTAGTGGTGGACTTGACAGTGCTGGGTTAATGGTAGGACTTGATTTACATGTCTTTTCCATCCTAAATAATTCTATTAATTTTTATTCATTTCAGTACTCTTACAGTACTCTTTTTCTTTCCTTGCTTATTTTCTTTATGAAATTAATTTTTCAGTAACTTTTTTTTTTCAAAGAAAGTACGTATTTAGCAGAGAAAGTAACTGTTTTCACTTTCATAAGTTGCTTTATTTTACAGTATAACTGTACCTTTTCTTTTATATTTTAATATTAATGTATCACTTACAAAGCTATGTGATGGCCTGAAAAGATTAAACAGCTACACACATTATAAATAATTAAATGATCTGCATATCTAGGGTTTTTTTGTTCTATGAAAAAATGCTGTTAATTTAGGTCACAATCTGGGATAAAAAGATGATTCATGATCTTTTTAGTTAAGAGAGTGAAATCTTGACAGTGAATCCTAGGAAAGTTAATTTACTTTAAATTATTTGACACTTTCTAGAACATAATTACTGGTGTTTAAAGGATAAAGTTGGTTCTGATCTCATAATATAAAAAATAGCTACTGAAATGCATGAACACCGGTATTTCTGTGTACAAAGCAACATTCTTTTAACAGCTTGATATATTGTTTGGAAGAGGGAGTTGAGGAGACTTGACTATATCTGAATTTTGCCAAAGGTTAGACTTAATTATTTGCACAAGAAACTAAAAGCCCCATTGCAAATTAACTGAGATTGCCAATTTAAATAGTAAAGGCAAAAGCAAATATGTGTGAAAAACAAAAAATTTCAGAATTATCAAGGCATCTCAACATAGTCTAAGAAACCTACAAAATGTGCTACAACATTACTAATATTTTATGAACTATTGGTGCTATTATTGCATGACATAGAGACTACTGCCAAACAGTCGCAAAACTAGGCTTCATTACTCTCTTTAACGTTCATCAGAGTTGGAAAAGGTAGGATTTTAAATGCAAATAATGCTCTGTGTTATGAGGAAAGTATAATTAAAATACCAGTCTGAGGTCTAGGAGTTCAGTAAATGCCCAACATTACCATAACTATCATCTGTAGTCTAAAGTGCAACATTAAAACCTAAGAACCATATTCCACCCCTAGATGTAGCTGCCTGGATCTTGTGAAAAACATACTTTGGTGAATACCAAGCCATGCTGGGGTGGGTCTTGGTCCCATCACTGCCATAGTCTCCCATGAATATACTTCACAGCCCCCAGCATTTTGAGCACAGACTGTACATAGTATATTCTCTATCAACAGGAAACATGGAAGGGAGAAACCTCCATGAAACTCATCTCTTGTCAGAAGGTAGAGTTGTAGGAAGGTGTTGATATTATCAGATATTATCAGGTCCACRGAACCTGATAAGAGTCATCTGTGCGTCCTGAGGGAGTTAGTAGACTAATTTGCTAAGCGGACAGCCACATTTTTTTAAAAATTGTGGCAACTAGGTGAAATTCCCAATTATTAGAAAAAGGGAAATCTAACCCTCATTTTTAAAAGGGGAAAGTGCAAGAACTGGAGAAGTACAGACCAGTTAATTTTCATGGAAACCATGCTAAGGCACATGAAAAACAAAGCAGTGGCTGGTAACAGCCATCACGGCTTTACAAAAGCCCATATTGGTAACCTTCTGTGATGTGCTGAAGTATCGGTGGACAGGGCAGAGCAACTGACATTGTCTACCTGGACTTATGCAAAGTGTCTGACACTGTTCCACATGATATCCCTGTTTCTACATTGAAGAGATAGGCATCTGGTGGATGGAGCACTGGGTGGATGAAGAAACGTCTGGACTGCCCCCAGAGAGTTGTGGTCAATGGCTCATTGTCCACATAGAGACCAGTGACAAGCAGCGTTCCTTAGAGGTGAGTACTGGGGTTGGTAGCGGGGATGATACTGTTCATTTTTGTCCCTGTCTTTGTTGGTGACAGGGACAGCAAAATTGAGTGCAGCCCAAGGAAGTTTGCTGGCAACACCAAGCCATGTGTTGCAGTTGAAATGCTGGAGGAAGCGATGCCATCCAGAGGGACCTTGACCTGCTTGAGGCGTGGGTCCATGCAAACCTCACGGAGTTCAACAAAGCAAAGTGCAAGGTCCTGCTCTTGGGTCATGGCAATCCCAAACACACCTACAGGTTGGGAGAGAAGTGAGAGCAGCCCTGAGGAGAAAGACTTGGTGGTGATGGCTGATGGAAAATTCAACGTGAGCTGGCAGTGCTCACAGCCCAGCGAGCCAAACATGTTCTGGGCTGCATCCAAAGGAGTGTGGCCAGCAGGAGGAAGGAGGTGATTCTGCCCCTCTGCTCTGCTCTTGTGGGAACCCCACCTGGAGTGCTGTGTACAGTTCTGGTGCCCCAACAGAAGGAGGATGTGGAACTGTTAGAGCAAGTCCAGAGGAGGGCCAAGAAGTTGGTAAGAGGAGTGGAGCATCTCTCCTCAGAAGTCAGGTTGAGAAAGTTAGGGCTATTCAGCCTGGAAAAGAGAAGGTTGCATAGAGACCTCCTAGGAACCTTCCAGTAACTGAAAGGAGCCTACTGGAAAGCTGGAGTGGGACTCTTTATTAGAAACTGTAGTGATAGGACAAGGAATAATGGGTAAAAACTGAAAGAGGGAAAATTTAGGTTACATATTAGGAAGAATTTTTTTCACTCTGAGGGCTGTGATATACTGGAACAGGTTGCCTAGGGAGGTTGCAGATTCCACAAATCTCAAACTGTTAAAGGCCAGTTTGGATAAGGCCTTGCATAAACTGATCTATAGGGAGGTGGCTCTGCCTATGGAAGTGGTGTTTGGTACTCAATGATCTTTAAGGTTCCTTCAACATTTAATGCTATGTGATTCCATGATTCTTTATAATGTATTCAGGAATTGATTAGGGCTGACAGATGGACAATTTCTTCTGTACTTGGCAGAAGAGTTATTTCTTAAAACCCCAAACATTTTCAGATGGTACCTTCTTTTATGTAACCGGTCAGTGGTTGCAGGATCCAAAAAGAACAGGAAAAGTTTGTCTTTCATGAGCTCCTCAACTTGTGGGTTGGTGTGAGGGGCAGACACATATCTCTGAACTCCAATAACTCTTTAATAATAAGGTTTTCATGCAGTTTTTTGAGCAGAAATCAGAACTGGGATCTCCTCTCTTCTAAATAGGTGCCCAATGCACTTAGCCACAGTCATGCTCCCTCTTGCTCCCTCACTTTGACCTAAGGAATTCTGATATAATTGTTTCAAGCTGGTACAGCATTAAGAGGTGATGTGAAAAGAGCCTCCCACACAGACTAGCCTATAGCCTGGTAGTCAGGTTCCAGGATTAAATGAACCATCTTTATTCATACTGAGAACAGGACATGCCAAAACATCTCACGTTTGAGTGTGTAATTTATGTGGAACTGTATCTTCAGATTAGAGTTTCACTCTTAGGGAATTGGCTATTTATGACTGTAAACATTCACAAATCCTTGCTTGGAAAAATGCTGGTTATAAAAATGAACCTCCTTATTGATAAGTAAGAGGGGAAGAGGAAAGAAAAATCAAACAGGCAGCAGTTTCAATAGCAGCGCTGGGACATTAGCATCTTTACTGCTGCACCTCTCTCAAAATCACAGTTTGTTTGATAAAGCCAGGGGATGCAGCAGTGTTGACCAAGTCCTTCTACAATTGTAATACCTGGAATGGAAAGGAAGGTAAGTTGAAAACTGCCATGATTTGTCTATGGCAAACACAGCTGAAATATTGGCTCCTGTGGCAACAGTTTGTACAATCAGGACCCGGTGTCCTAAATCCTAGTGATGTTGGCAGGTGAATACTGCTTGAGGTTTAAGGTGGGGCAGCTTTTGTTTACAGAAATTGGTACACATACCTTATTATCTCTCATTTACAGAACCTGGCACACCTTGGGAGTGGTTTTTTGTGATTTATTGTCTGGGGTTTTGTTTGTTTGGGGTTTTTGTGTGTGAGTGTGTGTTTTGGTATTTTTTGGAGGCAGGTAGACTTCTTTTGTTCTTGTTCTTGTCAATTTTAAAGAAAAGAAAACAACTAGATGAAGATATATGAAGACACATATATCTGAGGCATATACACTAGAAGTTTAAGAAAAAATAAACAAGTCAGAATCAGATCTTAGGATCTCAGCAGTACATGCTGAGTAAAAAAATCTGAAAAAGTTTGAATCCAAGATGACAAAGAAACATTAAGCATTAAAAATTATGTCTGTAAGTTCCTATTTAAGCTAGAGCCCCCAGCACAACTTTTTATGAGTAACAAAACTCTCATATCTCTTGTACATTTTGGTATGTTACCACAGCATGTCTCAGTGCAGTACAAGCTTGCTTTCCTGGTTTACCTGATTCTAATATCCCTCTAAGATGTGTGCTATCTTATCCAGTGTGGACATTGCATAAAAAAATGCTCCCAAAGGCACCCCTCCCAATTTCCTCATATAATAGTGACAATACACATCCAAAGAATGGGTCAGAAAAATTCACTTAAATCTATCTGGGAAAATTAAGAGCTGATAATACACTGTCAAAGAAGCACCTGGACAATTTCTAAGCCTCTCTTGCATTTGTGGGCCAGAAACAGTCATTAAATAGACTTTTATGTAGAAGTCATTTTAAAAAATCGCCTTTTTTGATGAAAAGGCAAAAAAAAAATGAAAAAAACCCCATATTTCAAAATATTTCCAACCTAAAGACCATCTGAAGTGCTTTCATAGAGGAAATGAGAGTAAAAGCATGAGAACAGAAGAAGATACAGCTCTGATTTACATGTCTGCTGAGCCATTCTTTATCTCAGAGGGGCACCTCAACCGATAAGTCTCTGCCTCCTGCACAGGGTTCCTAAAAGTCTTTCCAAATTTAGCTTTCAATTATGTAATAATGCTCATTAGAACCAGGTTTAAGCTGAACTTTCATCTTTCTCTGTAACTTTGGTCAGAAATAAATCAAAGTTTTAATTTCTAAATATAAAACAGTAAATTTTCAGAAAATGTCTATGTGCTCTAATTTTTAAAGAAGATGATACCCAGAAATTAAGAAAAAAATAGTTAGACTTTTTCCCCTCTAATACACTGCAAGGCTTATTTTTAATCTAAATCAACATTATATTCATTTTAAGCTTATATTTATCAAGCAATTATGTAATTATTTGCAGGTTTCATAATTAATAAAAAAAAATCTGTATAATATATATGACACATATATTTGGTGGTTATGCTATTCCATGTTTTCATTGACAACTTTGCAAAACAGAATGGCAATTTATTTCTGTTGTCTATTACTATATTAAATAAAAATGCAATTTTGGTTACTTTACAGCCACTTAATGGAAAATAAAGGTAAAAATAGTAATAGAAGTGAAAAAAGCTCCTTGAGAATCACAGGCTACTTTTCAGGCAGAGGTGGACCTTCAAAAACAAAAAGAAACCCCTATATTGTAGGTAAGTGTAATTCAGAGAAGAGATTTTATAAGCCTTGGGCAAATGAAGACTGGGGGAAATTAAGGCATTTGTGACAAGGCCAAAAACATTACAGTAATACCTGAAAATCCAGAAATATAAAGACTAAAAGGAGTGAGTGGCCTTTACTGCTAAACTACAGATTTCTTCACTAAAGTAAAAAATAAATGTTTCTGAATATTGCAAAGTACATGTCCAAGTCTGGCTGGTAAATGATCTGGTGGGAAAATTCTGTTGAAGTTATTTCAAAAACGTGTATTTAGGTAGATTTATTCACAGATACATAAAATTAATCATAAACATGGTCATAATAAATTTATTAGGGTAGATTAAGTCCTTTTTTCTATAAAATTAAAGCATTATTCAGGGTGTTTATCACATATATAAAAGCCACTCACAGTTTTCATTATGATTTCACTAGGAGGACTGTTTACTTCTAGGAAGGAAACATTATACACTTGACATTAGGAGGGTAATTATTGCTTTTTCAGGAATATTTCCATAGGACAAGTGTTTGTTCCTGCAGTATTTCAGTGATGTTATAGCCCTGTGTTTAGAAAGAAAACCTTCTACGATGCTACTCTTCTTCCTAAGAATAGCTTTTCTTTAACCAAAATATCTGCTGCAAGATAGAAGAAAAATTAAAAACAATAAAAATTATAAAATTAGTAATATCTGGTATGGAAAGTATTTTTAAAATACTTTCCTCCTTAGCTTTTAACTAGGTCATATTAAAGTAATATGAAGAATATTAATACAAATACAAATGAAAAATTAATAAATTAATAATGATAAAGACAATTTTGTAAGTGAAGGAAGGAAATCAAACAAGTGATAAAAAAGCAATCATTCACCAGCTCCCACAACCAGACAGATGCCCAGCCAACCTCGGCTAACTCCTGTCTCTCAATTTTTATTTCTAAATACAATGTTACATGGTATTGACTACCCCTTTGGTCACGTGGGTCAGCTGTTTCTTTTGTGTCCCTTCCTAGATCCTTTCCCATCACCAGCCCACTCCATATTGAGGCAGTGGGAAAAATACAAAGGCTTGACATCACACGTGACCTTTTCAGAAACAGCCAGAACACTGGTCTGTTATCAACATTGCATTGTAGAGTCTTTTATCAAGAACATTAACTTCATCTTGACCACAGTCAGTACAGTATACTGAAAAGAAAACCAACACAAAGAGAAAAGCGCGTTGGAAGTATGACTTGTCTTTCAGCTGTACAAACATACATACAAAAATACATAGTTTTTTATATGTTCACTGTTAAAACACCTTGAGACAACAACATCAAATATAGAGAAAGAGATACTTTTTTTTTCCTGTCTCACTATATATAAAATTGGGAAGTGGCCCAATTTGCTATAAATGAGGTTCAATAGTTTACAAATTATGAATTCCTGACATTGGCAATTTCATTAGTATATGCTGTTTTATTTCTTTCCAAGCTACTGTTATTTGTAAATATTGTCAAATCTCTCACAGAAAGATGTCATATCTAGGAGAGGGCATTTTATCCTTCCTAAGTATCAAATTGTCCAATCTGACTTACCAAGTAATAATGTAACTTGCTAATTTTTGTTAGCAATAGAAAAATGAATTGTGTACAGCTCTGTAGACAATGAGAATCAAAAACAGAGGCTAGTGTAGAACAGGTAAAACAGTATGTCAGACTGAGGAGAAATGTACATAATGCACCACACTGCTAATCTGAATGTCTAAACTTGAGTCAAAGTGTACTAATGTCACATGCACACTTGCTAAATTGTTTAGCACATGGGTCCCTGACCATTATGCCCCAGCAGTGCAGTACAGTAGTACGCAAGTACTGCCTGGTGCTTGGAAGAAAAGTTACATTTTGTCTAGATGGACACAAATAAACCTTGCCTCTGGGTAGAACTAATTGGTTTGAGTTGAATGCTACACTAGCACAGCTCTCTAGTTTGCAAAATTAAACCCAGACTAATTAGTGAGATTTTCGGGCTCTCGCCTTGTACTGTGTTATAAGGTAAAGCATTATAATGAAATTAAACTTCATAATAAATATCAAAAGCAAATACAGCTCAGAAATCAAATGTGAGGAACTGCTTTACAGCAAGTGTCTGGATATACCTTMTCTAAAGTTCTAGGCTTAGATTACTTATTTTATTTGTCCCTATTTTTGAAGCAAGGCTTATGTGCTTATGCAGTTGAGATTAAAAAATTCTGTTAAAACACAGACATGTTGAACAACAGACTATGATATTATTTAAGTCACCAACATGATAATATGGCTAAACAAAGAGCTGAACGAGCAAAATCAGCGTGTTCAAATTTTTCAGACATTTACATGGTTCATAATAAAAAGCAAGCAGTTTAATAAATTAAGAGAAAACAGAGTATTTATTATTTTATACTTAATTCTAAGTATTATGTTTCAAAATATCCCAGAAATTTTACAGCTCTTTTGGTGTTTAACTTCACACCTTGTAAAAAAGAACTGAAAGTTGTATTACTTCTGTTAAAACTTATTCATTCATTCCCTCATGTTCCCCAACAAAAAATGTGTTAGTTAGGAGGAAAAAAAATTCTGGAAAAAAAAAATTGAATGTAGAAGATTTAGGGAAAAAAATGACTGATCATCTCTCTCCAAGCTCCTCCTGTTTACTATTTTCAAATTTCTAAGACTGATTACTCTTCAGTTCTCAAACAACAAACTCCTACCCTACTGCTACTGCCTGCAGTAGCAATCACTTTAAATCACATGCCATTCTAATGTTCACTCATCAGAGTTTATTAGGTGTTCAAATCATGCCTAAACTGTGTAGGCACCATTCATATGCACAATTAATGCAGACCAATGAGACAATTCAAAGAAGAGGACTTGTTTGCCACAAGACAAAAGCTGAGTTTGGACCTGAATGGCATCTTGCTGCAATGTTGCATGGGAATGGAGAAGACAAGTTCCTTGTGTTCATCACCATAGTGAAGGCATTTGTAACTGAGCACATTAAAAGGAGTCCCACAGAATGAAAGAATGAGACGGCAGTGTCCAGTAACAACTGGTGAACACAACTTAAACAGTTTAAAAGGGCTACCATTTAAATGAAAAGGAGCTAGCAGAGTTAATGGGCTTAGCTAAGTGCAAGCTTATGTTGAGATTAGTGTGGAGAATAACAGGAGTTGCAGGGAGGTATCAGAAGGAGAAATACTTTTTTGAGAAAGCAGCAGAGAGTCAAATCACAGCATCCAGCATTCACTCAGTGCTAAGGGCTGGATATGAAGAAGTTATGGATAGTAATGATCAATGAAGGATTGGAGTGGGCTTAGATGGAGAGACTGCTGAAGGATGAAGGAAAGAAGAAATGAAAAAAATACAGTGTTTCAGTGTAACAAGGGCAGGAAACAGGAGGGGATGGAGAGATTGCTATAATGAGCCCAGGGCTGATATAAATCATTGTTAAGCAGTAGCTGATAAAGACTGAAGAGAAGAAAACAATGAAAATTTCACTAGCTACTGTGGAGAAAATATATTGGTCTCTCAGTTTATGAAACCAATTTTGCCTGGCAAAGGTAAGTTATACAGGTATTCTGGCCTCTGAATCACAATAGGAGAATTCAGAGGAAATGCCTCCTGAATCCAGAAGGCTTACAAGAAGTTAAATCACTAGATTAACAATGACGTGTAATCACACGTAAGAGAAGATGACATATCTTCAACATTAATCCATCTTGGAACACAACTAAAATGCTTGGAAAACAACTGGCTTTACAAAAATAAGAAGTATTCTCTTTCACAGGCAAGATTTCAGGATGAAATTTGAGTTAAGAAAAGAAGGGTAGAAGAGAGGCAGCATCAACAGGTTCCCACACTTGGAAATAATGTTATAAAAAAGATAAAATAAAATATCTATATAAATATGCAGACATTCTATCTAGCTAGGCTCTATCTTTTGCTCTCTCTTTTCTCTGTAGTATTTCCTATGTGTACGTATAAAACATCTATGTGCATCTCCACATGAATTTATACATGTATATCTATATGTGCACACAAAGAGAGGTCAGTTTTCAGTCCAGAAGAGTTTAGATATACTTTTAATATATGGAAAGTTTTACATACTTTATACTTTTATACTTTATTTTTCACTGACATGGTGATCCCTCAGAAATGCCAACACAGAGAAGATCCGCAAAGCATCCTTAATAGAAGATCCATCCAATATCAGTGTACTAAATTCAGTATTTCAGTTCTGAGACAAATTCTACAACTAGACTTTCACATTTTGAGACACTTATTCCTAAGCAGGCCTGATTAAATAAGTGAGAATACATACTTGAAAAGTAACTTACAGTAAGTGCAAAAGTGACAGAAATTGACTACTGACTATAGATGTAAACTCTCTCTTTTGACACATAAAACTTTAGTCAGATGAAAAATACTTCTTAATTTAAAAAAAAATTATCAGAAGACAATTTTCCTAAGCTTTGGAAGAAATATTTTGGTAATATCTTCATTACCAATTTAACTTGAGATATAATTAGAATGCTTGCTACAAAAAAATTACAACAGAAAACAGCTTTAGATTTAGATAATATCCTACAATTCTAGGATATTAAAATAATAGTTCTCAAAAATAAGGGAATAACAGCATTGCCAACTGTATGTTGATGCTTCCCTCTCTACAAAGTGTGGAAGATGCATTCACAATTAGTGCAGAGTTTCCTGGTTACCCTGTTTCTCACATTGGGATAGTATTCTGCCACTGATCACTTGTGACAATTAGAATTATTTAATGCACCACACTTATCAAGACAGCAAATTGCCATCTGGTATTAAGACTCACAAAACAAATAACCATCACCATGACATCACACGCTAATTTCAAAGAGAACAGTGAAAATTGATGAAGCTTATTTAGAAACTTAGTTTCCAGTTTCTTCTATCATCTGAAATCTACACAATTTTCACCTTCATCAATGACCTGAGATTCCACATTCACTGTTCAAATGAAAAAGTTCCCAAATTTATAGTGACAGTAGGAAATATAACACTGGAGGGATGGAAAAATACAAGATTACAAAGCTCCCCAGAGCAATCCTTTAATAAATGTTTTAAACTAACATGAGCCCATTAAATAATGTCACATTTAATGAGTACTTAAATAATGTCATTAATAATGGAGTAATTGGATCTTTTTACAAAAAGAAAATCTATTTAGCACTGTCATCATTTCCGGCAATACAAGGTACTGAATAGTGTCTTATTCTTTATTTTTTTATTACTTTCTAAACACAAATAAGCCAGAAATAATGAGTGAGACCAGATTTTACAGAAACTGCATCCTAACCACTTAACTTCTATTCTATAAGAAAAAAACACATTTGTGTACCTCTGATTAGATCAGGTGGTCATATAAAATTACTGTTGTGCTTTTCTTGTCTTGGAAATGACTGCAGTTTGGCCAACTGACTCAAGCAGGATGGTATTATATGGAATTTTACAGCAATTATAAACCCAAAGACAAAATCTACCCAAAGACAAAATCTCTAATGAGCTTTTAGCACATGTAATAACTTTCTCATATGATCAAAATAGTTTATCATATGTAGTTTCATATAGTTTGCTATCAATGAATAAAATTTAGCATTGATCTTCTAACTCTTTGAAAAAGTCATAATTTGGACACCATTATGACACTTAGGTAAATATACCAATATCAGGACAAGAAAAATAAATTTTTCTTTTGTTTTGTCCTGTCAAGGGAATTTCTTTTTTGTTTTCAAATATATGCATTTTTTGAAAGTAATTCAAGCCAATGCTTTTGAAAGAAATTCTAAATTCTACATATTTCTACATTGTTATTTCTCAAAAAATTAAACTATAATTTAATGACAAAAACCTGGACAGTTAAAGAAATGTATTAACTCCATTACCCAATCTATTAACTTTCTTTTAGTCTAGTAGCTAACCTTTTTACAAAAGAAGTTTCTTATATGTAATTTGAGTCTTGATGTTTTATCCTGTAATTTATTATATAACATTTAAATTACTGATCCAAGATACTTATACTATCTTTAGATGTTTAGATCAAAACTATTTCTTCTTATAACATTGTAGAAGCTCCCTTATTTCCCATTAATTCTGAGTTTATAAGAAAAGAAAAATGAAATATTTGTTATTGTTTGACAGCTTTGTGACTACTGCTCATTTATGTTTGTATGCTTTAGCACTCCAAAAGCTGATTGTGTTCTACTTTGTTTTGATATCAGCAGGATGAAGACACCATTAAAGAGAAGTAGATAAATTCCCTTTAGAAAAGTTAAATGTACTGTGGCAAACATAATCTCACTGTAGATAACGACACAGAATAGCTTCCCTCACAAAACTATTCAAAGCAGGAGTCTAACTCGACTGCTCTCATGGTGAAGACTTTCTCACTGCAAGGAAGGGAGCACAGTGAGGTTAGGGTTATAGAACTGAAGATAGCTTTTGTGAAGCCCTTACAACTAGAACAGTTGCTGAAAAGCTAAAGCTTCTGACATATGCCCATGCAGCTCCATCTCTGTCCAATCAAAACACCCAGAAAAGACAGAGCTTATGCCAACACAGTTTCTGTACAATTTTGTTAGTATAAGAGGATATACACTAAATTTGTGCTTTATTATAGGAAAATTAATTTTGTTCTCAGTTCACATCTTATTAATTAGTAACCATCTGAAAACTTTTTGTAGCTGTTTATAGCAAAGATCTTTATAAAGATATGTTGTCTTCATTCCCTGTGAGAAATTATTAACAAAGCATTGAATAGAAAGGTGACTCTACAGACTTCAAACATTTTTGCTTTTAAATTATTTTTAATGAACAAAAGGAGTATTTTTACTGTACCATACTGCATTGCTTTTCATCAGTTTTCTATGTAAAATAAAAGAAATATTCTGATCATAATAGGTTCAAAAAAGTGTGATAACTGAGTTGTTATAGATAACAACTGTCTATTCATTTCACATGGGATTTCATTTGCAGGACAAATGAAATTAAACCTCTGATGTTAAAACTCTTGATCCATATTCTAAATTGAAGTTAAATATGAGAGGAAAAAGTGATCACATCAATAAGGGCCATGTGATAGAGAAACAGATTAGATAAGTAAATGGAGGTAGGGATTAGGATTCTAAAGGATTCTGTGAGAGATATACAGTAGTCTTGCCTTAGTTTAACCTGTTTTGCAAGAACCTCTAGCACGACATTTCATCATTTCAATCTCAGATAAACATCCACCCATAGAGTTAATCTGGGCATTTTACTAGATTATGAGAGAAAGTCTGGTTTGGTTATTTTACTTGAATTTTTTGAAAACAACTTGGAAAATAATACTAAAAAGTTAATGTAGCTGGTAACTCTAAGTTTTTATATTCAATAAAACTTATGTTAAAAGCATATATCTCTGAAGATATCACCAAGAATTATAGCTCATACAATAAAACCTTCATTATAACCATTGAAATCAACCAAATAAAAGCGTTTTCTAAAATTCAGAAGGCAACAATATGATCTGCAGAGCTAAACCATAAGAATTATCTTTAGTCATATCTGCAAGTGTACTCAGTACAAGTAGGATTTTGAAAAATATCTCCTAGTTAGAATCATTTAGACTATTTAGAGCATTTAGACCATTGCTTAAATATGATCCATTTCAACTGGAAACCTTTGATTTATAATTTGGAACAATCTGAGTTCAATATCAATAAAAAACTCTCCAAATCCCATTTTGAATTTCAAATCCACACAGAAATACTATATAGTATGTATTGTATAGGTGGTTGTGCCCCCGTCCTGGTTGCTCTTGATGGGCTGCAGCTGTGATGTCCTTAATTGGGCAGCTGCTGTAGCTAGTCAAGATAACTGGGATAAGAGAGGGTGGGTTGGTCAGAGTCAGGGAGAGCTTTGGAGGAGCCTTGAAGAACCAGAAGAAGCAAGTGCTGTGATGAGCTGCCCCCAAGAGAACACCACAGAGAAGGTACAGGACTCTTTGGAAATATGGTTGCAACAATATGATTACAACAATACTAGAATTGAAAGAAACAAGCCACTTCCTAGCATATACTTGGCTGATCAGAATGAAATCCAAACTAAACAGCTCTCTCTGTATTGTCTAATTTGAATGGGGAGCATTGAGCAAGGAATTGTACTACATGATCTCTAGAGGTCCTCTCATCCTAATAATTATTTTATTCTGTGCTGTGATTTGGCTGTTAATGACCTGCTAATTTCTACCCTGATGCATACCTACTTAGCAGCTGTATTTGTGTCACTCTCTGTTCATAGTTCTTCTGAAGTCACCTCAAATGTTACTAAGCATTGGACTAAAAAAACACAAGAGAAGGAAGTTTCACAGACTGATTTGTTTTTAGAAAAAACACCAGCAAATGCACAGAAAGAGAAGTGGTCCACTGACAAGAAACATGGAGTTAAAACTTTCATGATTTTATACAGAAATGTGAAAACATGAATAACAAATAAAGGCAAGAAAAAAATGCATGATAATCTTATCATATAGGGAAACTAGCTTCCCATTCCCAAAGTGAATTGAGACTCACTAAGTGCTATGATGACCGATACCAAAACCAAGTCTGAAAGAAAAGCAAGGAAACACAAAACAACAACCCCCAAGCCTCTAAGATACACAAATATTGGGCAGGTTCTTTCGTTGGGGTTACTTATTAAAAAAACCTCAGTACCCTGAGGAAAGTCAACTCTGAATACAGACAGGCTTTTTTAAATTTGTCAAATGATAAAGTAGATTCTGCAAAACTTTTTCTTATTATTAACAGACTTCTAGACTTGCTGAAAAGTCACATTAAGTTTCAGAAATTCCGTACCATCTGAGAGTGCAGCAGCTGCTATTAGCCTGATGGGTTGTGACAAACCAAGAGAGGGCCATCATCTGTGGAATTGACCACACAGCTAAACGGAGGCTAAAAGCAAATTATAAGAAAGATATTTGAATCTCCAGATTTCCACCGGATATGCAGGGAAGTCTTGCTGGGAAAGGAAGGGGGGAAAGAAATCTCACAGTCTGAGATTAATGTCTAATGTTTCTAATTTATCAGTGACACTTGACTTTCCTGAATAGTTCTGTTTGTCACAGGATGTTACTACACAAAGCTTTGCAAATCTTAGTTAGAAAGCATTGGCCATATTAAAAATTATGTTCAGCAATGTGACCCTGGCTATAACTAATTTTGGGAAATGAAGAACAATTAATCTATCTATCTCATTCTACCTTAGGAAAGACTAATTAATTAATGAATAAATGGCAGCTCATCATTTACTAGATTATTTAAAGCACACTACTTGGTAGTTATCAAACAAGAACATATTCTTAAACTCATTAATTTGTTTCTTTCATTTGAAGAAAATGAGGTAAAGTGCTTAGGTGAAAGTGTTGACAAAGGGGCATGAAAGAATATTAGAAAGGAGAATATCAGTCCTGAGTTTAGATAAGATCTCAACTCCATTTGCTTCAGACCAAAAATGCTGAAAATTAAATTACAAGTAATCTATCGATTTCTTTTATTCCACTGAAATTCAATACCATTTAAAAACTATGTTTATCTCCCCTTAAATAAATGCAGTAAATTAATCTGATGTTTTGAAAGCATATTTGATCTTGCTTGAAAGCTATGCTTCAATTTTTTACCTGTATAGCAGCTCAAAATTAGGACAGTACAAATGATGACTTACAAAGCATTTATTTTTTTATAGTTTGGTTTCCTCTCACTGTTTGATTAAAGTTGTGTGGTATATCAGATTTGCTAAGCAACAGACCTGCCTAGGATTATTTAGCATGTTAGGAGATCATTGCTAAAACTTCCTGTGAGTGATTCTTGCGCAGGACTATGAAATAAACCAAGTGAAACTACAAGACTCACATTTTCATCACTGATGGCAAGTGATTACTTCCAAAGCTGGACTCATATTCTGTGTCTATATCTCAATCAACAGCCCCAAATAATATTTGAATATTTGATATTTTGAAGGGGTAATATGATACACAATGTTCAATGGAATGTTCAGGCAGGAAAGTAATCTACTGAAGTAAATGGGAAAGGGGATTCTTTATACTAAAAATTCCTCCAGTCAGTTATTTTCTTCAAATTTCTATTTCAAATGTGTAGTATATTGTAAGTATCACAAACAGTGATGCTTACACTTTATAAACTAGTAAAGCTGCAAATTGGGAATCCATATACAGCTATGAACTAAGTGGGCAATGTACTACTGAGAAATAAATACATGTATTTGTTTTTTTCTTTAAAAAAAACATGGGATCACCTCCAGCTGAGACTTCTGTCTCAGTTGTCTTTGCAGAAGACTTTGGCCACAGACCATGGGAGGCAGGGTACTAAGAGGAAGGGGTAGCTGACCAGGCCCCAGTGGGAAGAGTGGGGTCATGGGAATTGTACTATGCTAATAGTACCATCCTATATTTGGTCAAGTTTCTAGTTCTTGTTTTCAGTTGACTCAATGCCTAGCTCATATAAGGTCATATTTTGAGTTCATGTTCATGATTGGACCTTTGCCCCTACACCTGTCTATGTTTGCCCCACCCATGGATCTTTGGTTCTAGTCTCCGTACTCTGTGGTTTTCATGTTTGTTATTTTAATTATTAAAGTTTTTATTTTCCCGGCTGGACCATCATTCCCATCCCTAATTTTGCCAACTCACTCTGGCCAAGCTGAGCAAGGGGATCACAGCAAACCCTAAGCTGTAATAAAAAATGTTTCCAGTTTTGTAGCTATATTAACTAATTATATGAACTAATAAATTAACAGCTATATTAACTAATTAGGCAGCACCTTTGAAAAGGGAACAACTGCTATATTGCATACTGCTAAATGTTAGGAGAATCCTGTAGAATATTATAACCTTTGGAAGACAACATGTCAGTAATTCAGGAGGTTAGAAAAAATAAAGTGCTCCTTTTTACCTTTGATAAACAGACTTGTCTACTGGAATCTGATATTTGTCAAACTTACTAATAACACCCGTACATCTCAGTATTTCAGACAAAGAATCTTTTGAAGATGTTTTTTTCTGGGGTGAAGTTTAATAAGGACACTTGCCAATAAGGACACTTGTGAAAGCTGGAGCATAGGGAGATACATGTCTTTGGGCAGAAAGAAAAACTGATATGCTGTGTTTCCTCCTCCAAAASTGAATGGTCTAAATATAAAAATAAAAAAACAAATTAGACCTGAGAGATCTAAAGCTTCAGCAAAAGTAGTGGAATATACTATTGTGTGAAACCTGCCAGCTATGTGTATGGATGAGTGTCACACACTGCAGCAGTATTTCAGAAAAAAAAGCTGTGAACAGCTATCTTCAGAGACAACTCATCACATTTTATTATTCTGCAATGCATACTTTCTGGATGTCTCAACTAGACTGAGCTTAGTAAAATTTCATCGTAAATCTGAATGAAAATCTTCCAAGCAACAAGAAAATGAAAGTTTGGTGGAACATTCCCAGTGACTTCTGCTTCCAGCCAGAGCTAGCCAAGCTCACCTGCATCTATTACTGGATTTCTAAGGAGTGACTTCTTATTTGTCTTTTGATAAAAAGACCAGTTTTTCACTGATGCTTCTAAGGAGAAAATCAGCACTTCCTTCATATGTCAGGAATGATCTGTTATCGCAATTAACAGCAAGTTCACCTTTGGTTATATCCTGTACTGAGCATACAGGCACAGAAAAAGGATGCAATTCAGTCCAAATGCTAAAGGTGTCGAAGCTAGCTTCATTTTAAACCAATAAAAAAACTCAACCAAGAACACATTTATAGAGTAAAATGAGTATGACCTTTTAATCAATAATGTAAAGAATTTTGTAACAAAGAAGGTGGCTGAAGAGCTAATGCCTTAGACTTACTAATCACATGGTGAAACTCTTCTCATTCAACTGCCTTTTTTGCTTCTATTTCATTCCTTTTTCAGTGAATCCACATTTACACAAGACATTAAGAAATTGGTCTGATGTTAATAAGATATATTTTAACAATAGTTAGAATTTACTATCAAATATATCCTGAAAGCTTTTGTTTTTCAAAGGTGAGAAGCTGAGATGCCCAGACTAAAAATTATCCTGACAAGATTAGCTGCCATCACATTTGATCTCAGCTAAGAGTTAGTAATGAGCTGCAACATATTAATGCCAAATATCAGTCTGCATAAAGTTAAAGGCAAGGTACAAGTTTATAAAAAATCTAAAGATTAATATATGGATATTGCTTTAACCTATCCCACGACAAGAGTAGGATGCTATATACCACTATAAACTAATGACTTGGCAAACATTCAGGGTTTAGGAACACAATAACTATCCATCTACCCAAAACTCTGCTCAAAGGTGAGTGGCTGCAAGGATCTGTGACAACTGAAGAACACAATTAAACATGATGTTGAAGATTGCAATGCAAGATGTTTTCCATTACCATCTGTATGGCTACTTCTTGCCAGCTGGTCCACAATTATTGACTAAGGAGAGATTCCTATCCCATTTCAGCTGTTAAGTAAAACAATGTAGTTAATTATCTTCTGTGCACTTTCTCCCACCTCTGGTCTCTGAGACCCACATAAAATTCTACTATTGACAGCAGATGTTTCAACTATAGATGTTAACTTCTAATGATGCACATGGTTTGCGCTTAGTTGATGTCTGTTAATCTATCTTTGCCCAAAAAAGCTTCCTAGTTTCTTTATTTTTTTGAAATGGAAACATGGAAATATAGCATCATGGTTTTCTAAACTCTTTTTCATGGGTGAACACAGTTTGGTTTTTTTTTTCGCATATGAACATATAAATTAAATGCTTCTGGTTTCTGCCTCTGGCTAATACACACCCCAAACTCTTTTTTAATAATGTCACTGATTATTCATTGTCATTCCAAGCATTTAAGGTTTACGTTATAATTTTTCAGAATCTAATCAAATCTACATTAGTGTTAGTGTCTTTCTTTCAAATTATATTTTAAAATGTTGACATATCTTAAAAATAAAAAAGTAAAAAAGTCTGTCATGTTATAATCTGTTTGTTTGATTCTTATAAATCTCTATAATGTCATTTTCAAAAGGCACTTTCTATACAAATAGGGAAAAATGACCACGGGAACAAAATCGGATCTACCCGCATGTAAAATTCAACCACAGCCTACTGATAAAACTACCAAAAATTATTTAAGCATTAAGCATTATTAAATTAGGCATTATTAGAAGCATTTAATCATAGTTAACCACAGCCATAAGTTAACCATAATGATAAATCGTAAGCTGGTATATATGAAAATAATATTCAGTTATTTTCAAAAGAAATCAGAACCCCAGTACACTTAAAAGTAAACTTGCCATATGAATCTGGCAAGGTCAGGCTCTGGTTTCATATCTAAAAATAATCCAAATAAGTCCTGAAAAGGATTTGTGAATCTACTGTGTATGGAACTTGAGCTGCCTTAAAGTTATGAAGCAGGTAATGAGAAAACTGTCAAAATGGGAAAAAGACCCCTTTAAAACTTTCTTGCATGTGGATGCAAGTAAAGTGACAGTAGTGGAGAAAGAACAGAACTTAAAATTTCAATGGCTAGTATAATTTTAATTAGCTGTAAAGGAAAATTATTGAAGCTCTATTGCTCATAAAACCCTATAGATTTTTTCCTCTGAAAGATGAGCTAAATTGAGGATGTTTTGGAAACTTCATCTTAATACAGCACAGCTGTTGCTATGGCCCGAATTTATGGGTAACAGCAACTGCTGCTGTCCTTCTCTCCATCAGGACAGGTTTGAGGAAAGACTAGGGAAAAAAGCAACAGAAGATTTACTAATTAGGAGAAGTAATAGATAACTACTTTTTTATTAAAGCAGAATGGCACACATGAGAGTACAGAACAAAGGCAGATGAAGAAAGGAGGCATAAAATGGGAGAAAGAGTTGAAAAATTACAATGAAACAGAGAGAGGCAGCAGTATAACCTGCTTCACAGTAAGACACCAAGAACAGCAGTGAATAGGCAACCTGAGAATGTTTCTATTTGTTCTGCTGTGTATGTGGTCTCCAACTGCTTGTGATGTCGGGAAAAAGTAGAGAATAATAAAAAAGAGCAGGAAGGCATTAGCTGATACAAATCTCATATTCTTATACTTCAAGTGATAAACTGTTTGTAGTAAGGACAGGAGGTGTGAGGTAATGTGGCAGCATTCTAACATATGTTATAGCATTGCTCATATATCTGAGTTCTGGCAAATCCTAGGAGATAATCTATAAAAAACCTAACAGCTTGTGCATAACACTACATGGGGCTCAACATAAGAAAAGTGAACAAGGGTGGTGTAAGTAAAATCTCTAAAAGTAGCAAATGTAAAAATATATGGGTACTTCCACAGCGCTAGATTATCAGTAAAACACCAAAATCCTCTGTTGGCAGATAAAAAGAAACAGCATAAAATTTAAATTGAATATTTCCTATTTATTTCTTACACTCATTTACTTGGCCGCAACTACTACTCTCTCTTCTTGGGATATAAGTTTTTCAGCTGCTTCTACATCTCCTCATTCCCTAGACAGAGACCGAGAAGATAAACTCTTAGAGTATTTGCAGAGCCTTTTACTTTTGTCTGAGCTGTAGCTCTAAGTATCTGCAGATGGCATCATCCCATCAAATCTCTTGAAGCTGTGGCAGCTTGGCACTTGATGGAACTCACAGGTAAATTGACTCCCTCTGCTGGAGAAAAGGGAAATATTCTGCAATTAGAAATTGTCTTAAATTCGGGTGATCAAGGAATGATCTGCTGTTCTTTAGTGGTAGCAGTCCTTCCTCACCGTTTAATTGTGCACAATATATATTCTAATGATTGGGTAGCCCACTTCTCCAGGTAAGGATTTCTTGACTCTCAGATTCTGAAGGACCTCATACACCTTATCTAACACCCAAGGACACCTGAAATCAATCAATCTATCTATCTATCTATCTATCTATCTATCTATCTATCTATCTATCTATCTATCTATCTATCTATCTATCTATCTATCTATCTATCTATCTCTCCTTCCATCCATTCATCCAGCATCTAAAATATCTGCATATATACATGATCAATGTATACAGCTTACAAAATCAATGAAATCTTGATATAGATTACAATCTCTTCTACTAAAAAGCTCTGATTAGCTGCAACTTTGACTGATTCTTCTTTGATATTGCAGACTCAAAAATAGAAATTTAGAGTAATAGAGATGGGCCCACAAATCCTCATTGATCATAAAATGTATTGCTTTGCTATAAAAGCATTCAATTTATGTTAGTCCACTCTGAAATTGTCTTTTATTTAAATCCCATTCCCAAATAGTTCTACTTATGATTAGATTGAAACTACTTTTGAGAGAAGCTGTATGAACTGTGCTCTGACTTGGTAGGAATTACTGAAATCAGTAATAATTAGTATATAAGTAAATAAGTCAGTTTAATAATAACTAGTGCATAATTAATAATTAGTAAATAATTAAATAAGGCAGTTTGAAACCTAGGATAATACTCCCTGGAGAAAAGGGTTAGGTTCTAATTTTTGCAACAGTAACAAAAAAAATAAGTGAGACTCTAGGAGTCAGTGTCCGCAGTATTATAGGGAACCATGTTTTCAGTAGGACTGCGGAACATACATTGTATCCCCTGGTACAGCATGACTGTTATAAAGTAAATAAAATTTATTTACTGTGATACAAATGTTATGTAGGGAACTGGTGAAAGCAGCTTACCCACATGAACATTTTTACTGACACACCTTCCCCTTCTGACATACCCAACAAGTGTCTCAGCTAGCTGTGCTTTCCAATACTCCAACAGAAGTGAAAATCTTTTCCACTTTCCATTCTTAGTGATATCTGTAGAATCTTTCCTTCTATAAATGAGAAATGTTAGGCTTTAGTATCCCAAAAACAGGAACACTGACAACAAGGGTGGAAGAAGAATACATACCGTGCATAATTCTTACTGAAATATTTCAAATCACTAAGTAACATGACAAAACACATCAGCATGGAGCCAAATTTCTAAAATGAGCTCCAATTCTGGATCACTGTATATCACTTTCTGCTTCTTCTCAAATCTTACAAGTAAGAATTGTTGGTATCTCATCAGCATTATTTGCTGCTGTCAGGTTACAGCAAGGAAATCAAGAGCAAGGAAATTTCAGGCCTAGTTTTCCTCAAAGACAAATTCCCTTGCTCTGGGAAACTGGGCTCTAATGTTAAAGTAATGCATAAGAATATCTGTTGCTTCCTGTTCCATAGAAGTTTCATATTTCATATGGACCTGGAGTTTAGTGAAACTCTGTACCTCTCAGCTTCTTCAGAAACAGTCCTTTAATTAGGATTTCCCAGGAGCTGACTAAAAGGCTCAGGCTTACCATAGGGGAGGACTGAATTAAAATCAGAACTTTTCTYTACTGCCAGGAGAGGGGCAGGTACTCAGTCACTCACTGTCACAAAATGTCTCTGTGGTGCATGGTATAAAGAATCACTCTAGAAATCTCATTTTGGAACATGCTTTGCAAGCTCCTCCTATCCAGGTAGATATGTCAATTTCATTTGATTTTGTGTAGGGGAAAATAAGAATTTCCTTATTTTGGAAGGAGTTAAGATTCAAACAGTACAGCAGAAACACGATTTCACTGTTTCTGTAAAGGTTTCACTTTCATAGCATAGCAGAAGCTACAGGCTCTATGATCCTGTAGATTCATTCATTTCATTCATTCATTCATTCATTCATTCATTCATTCATTCATTCATTCATTCATATCCTGCACCTTCATCGTCTCTTGGAGATTTTATCACATCTTTAAAATTTATCTTCTGGCAGAACTGTCCAAATCTGTAAGAGTACAAATAATAAAGCAACAATTCTACCAAGAATGCAGTTTATAATTTTTAAATAAATGTTTAACAATTTTTTTAAAAGATGGTATGCACTATTGCTTCTTGAAAAACATAACTGTATGTTTGAATTTCTGCTCAGGTTGAATAACACAATTTTGAAATATTTAAACAGAGTAACATAATTCTTCATCATGCATTTCCATCAAAGTCATTGCTAGGATCAACCTGACCTGGCCAGTTTGGTAGTTATTGCAGTGACAGGTGATGATGCTTGGTGCATCATAGTAGTGTATAAGAAGCTTGAGGACAGGATAAATTAGAAAATACTAATTTTTGTTTGACAAAAATAGGATGACATAGGTTTTTTTCTATTTGACTGGACTTTAATTTTGCTTTGCTGGCCATAAGAATGGAAGGCCATTTGTATACAGTAATTGCTGTAAGCAGTTTATGAATGTTCAAATATTCCAGAGAAGTGGCTACTGCATACAGGAAAAGCAGCTCAACAGCACACTCACAAGAAGTCTAAACACAGAATTTAGAGTACATTCATGTTATTTCTAGTACTCAGCACGTACTGTGGAAATGGCCCCTGAAGTTTAATGTGGACAAGATGCATCAAGATGAGTATACACAAATAAGCCATGTACAAAGTGCTTATTCATGCATTCTGCCTGGGAATTCTCAGGCAAAGCACGGTAGGCATAACAAGTGATCCTATTAAAATTGTAATCTAGGTTTATAGCTCTGAAAAGAAAAATTTTTTGACTAGTATGACAGTATTGTGAAGTATGTTCTCATACTACTTCAATTTTTTTGAATACTCAAAAATTCACCTAAATTTACTCCAAAACTGAAAATCTCAGCCCAGAAATTATTTTCTTCGTGCATTCTGCTTTAAAGGAATAAAAAATGGTTTATAAATATCTAGGCTTTTGTGCTTTTCCAATGAGCTTCATCAAACACATGAAACATCTACTCTTGAATGCTTTACAAGTGCTCCATTAATGCTGGCAGCCCTGGATACACCAAGAATGAAATGAAGCTTGAATGTTTGAATCACCATTCCCCAGCACTGCTGGAGAAATGACGTTTTGTGAGAAACTACAAAGCAGGCACAGCCTTGGAACAGCAAGTTTCTGAGCAATGTGCTGAGAAGATTTGACTGCCATCTACAGACATGAGTAACTAATGCACTGGTAGCAATTTAAAAAGAACCTCAAAACTACAAACCTAATAAACACCTAGTGTAGATATTAGAGAAAAACTAATTATTTCTGTATGTATAAAACAGTGGAGCTACCACAAAAAACTTCCCAGTTGGGTTTATTTTTTGGAGGGGTGTAGTTTCATTTTTGGGGAGTTTTTTTCTGATAAAAATATAAATGCAGAGAAACACCAACTTCCTTCATTATCTAGACAGGCCTGAGAGCTAATAGTTACAAATCCAGTGTCTAGTAAAGATTAGTAGATAGAAATGGAAAATACTAACATTTTCCTTGTATTTAAACTATGAAGTGCTGTTTTTCATGTAGTAAGTTCTCAGTTAAAACTGTCTTAAATATACAGAGTCATTGGTTAGCAAACTCATGAACTTTTCAATTACATTGTGAATTTCTTATCATATGTATAGTAAGCAAATACTTGTATGTTGTTGCAGTGTGAGCTCATTTCCTGTTTAAGACTTCCCATTCCTTCCCAGGTGTGGCAATACCTTTTCCCTTCCCCTCCTCCTGCTGAGAGCTGTCCATTCCAGCAGGGGCATCCTGTGGTTGGCAGAGGTTCAAAAGATCCCCCTCAGGTCCAGGCTCATTGGCCTGTCCAAGTGTCTTTATCCCTTGAGCCTTCCCCCCTCACACCTGGTTGGTGCCTTACCTGTCCCTTCCCCTCCCCCTGCCTGGGCTTAAAAAGACAATCAGAACAAGCGGTTGGCATTCTAATGGAGCTGTTACTAAGATTCAGACATCCATGACCCTGGAATAAAGCTCTGGATTTAACCCTCCATTGGAATCCACTCCTATTACTCCTCACCTAGCCTAAGGACTTCCTTCAGAGGTGATCCTGAGTTCCTACAAGCCTGGACTTGGTTTCGAGTGCCTAGCTGCAACATCCAGCCAGCCAGAGGTATCACTGTGGTGAAATACCACAGTAGCTGCCCCTGGCCAAGCAGCAAGGGCCAGACAAGCCCAGGCACATTCCACCTGGTAATATTGGGATTTTATTCAAATAGTATGTAGCTACAGCTGTACATACATCATCTACCTAGAGTTGTCAAATTTTTGCTAGCTAATCAGGCTAGTTCACAATAGGCCAACATACCACAATACAGGTAACTGTACAAAGATTTTCTTTCAGCTGTTCAGAACAGCTAGTACAGTAGTTCAGCTCTCCCTTGTAAAACACTCTTTTCACTCTTGACTTAAAACCACCTTCCTTTATCTGACAGCTGCTGCCAAACTGTCTTTTCTTCTTCTCCAAACTAGCTCACTAGCTAAGCAGTTACCCTGCTAAAATCCTCTTTCAAAAATGTTGTTTTAAACTTTTAAAATCTTTGCATGGCAAAGGAAAAGAGATCAGGAGAATGATGTATTTCAAAGATTGAGGATGAATGACAAAATTACTTAGAACCATACAAATTGCACCTCTGTAATTAAAATTATTACATTTACACACAACATGGAACTATTTTCAGGACTTATTCTTCAGAGATAAGAATTACATATAAAATTAATATGTAGTGTATTTAAACAAAAAACCAGGTCATAGACAGAAAAGCCTGTGGGCCCAAACAGACAATAACTTTCAAAATCCTTCAGAAGTTAGAATTGAGCACAGCATCCCAGACATGGAATGTCTTCTCACATTGCTATATCATTCATCAGTTTTCATTAAATATTCTCAGATGGTGTGTAATTTCACTTGAATTCCCCACACAGGATATGAATATTGCATTAATTTTAGGTGTCATATGTTGAAACTTGACACTTTACAAAAACATTTACACTGAAGAAGGTCTGTTCAGACACAGCCATGAAAGCAAAGAAGAGGAAAGCAAACATGTACTTACTCTACATTTTGAGAATTTAGCCTTTTTTCTTACCTGAGTACCCAAACAAGCAGCCATCATATGAGTGAGAAGTTTAGCTGCAAACATGGCACACCTGGTGCAGAAAAGGTGGGAGATGATAGCCAAAGTGAAACCTACACAGAAATGATAATGAAAAAAGTTTCAAAAAATAAGGCATATTTAAGTTTAGACTAATAAACTGTGCTATATTATCCGGCGGATGTTTCTTGAAGGTGCAGATTACCTAAAAAACTCCAACCAAACAAACCTTGCAGGAAGGGTATGATCATTTTGGTTCACACTGGGATCACTCATGAGTTTATTTCAAGTACTAAAATATATTTAATGTTCCCATACACTTGGAAGCTAAAATAATTTCATAATGTAAACAAGCAATTTTTGAAAAGCGTTTCTTTGGCATCCTGTTCTGCATGATATGGGTGATTATAATAATAGTTATATTCAAAGCAAAGGTAACTGTTCAGTGTTCATATTAGTGCTTCCAAAAATGTTTTTAGAAACAGTTACATAAAAAATGCCTCTGTTTGGTAGCACTATTATAACAGATAGTTATAACCTTCTAAATGCCAGTCTCCCGTTTCATCTGTGTTGAGCATAGAAATTTGTTATAGCAGTAGTCAGGAGAAATGACACTACTTTTTGTTTCACTAATTAATTGTAAACATGAACACAACAAAGGCCCCTTTCCTACCAGTAAGTAGTTCCTGGGAAAAGGATTCTAGGAAAGTTAAGCCACCAGGAAAAACACTGCTAAATCTCAGAATTAATTGGAGTTAATTGTGCACTTTTACTCTTCAGTCAGGGCAGGAATTTGGGTACTTAAGGCAGATCTTTTAGGTCGGCCTTGAGATTGACTATTTGCTCAGCTACCAGTATTTGTAAGAGGTACATAAAATAATTGCTAAAAGTATTATATCAAAGTATTTCAAAACAACTTAGTGATATTTACATGACCATCTACATGGTCTCTCTCTTTTTCTTAATATTCTATTTTATTCTTCTTCTTTTTTTTAATATTCTATTTGCACCCAAATGGAAATGTCAAGATATATAAAAAATATCCTAATCACTCCTAAACAATTTGTTACTTAAAACATTCATTTAAATCTAGTAATCTGTATCATCACACAAGTAAACATATTCAAATGGCCAAAAACCTGAAAGGCATTGGAAAGCATTTGCCTCAAGTTCAAAATACACCCTTAATCAAGCTAAACTACTTTTATTTTTAAACACATTTTTATGACATACACTGTAAGTGACTAGTTCTGAACAATGATCTGCATCTTTATTGATTCCAATTCAGCAAAATGTTTTCTAAGCTTTTGCATATTTTTTTCTTCAGTTTCTATAGCATTTTGTATTTTACAGCATTTTGTTTCATCAACTTACTTGTTTTTTCTCTGTAATCCAGCAATTGTATTTTAAAATCTGCTTATTTTTATGTGCTAAAATCTCCGTTTTTTATTGTTAAATATAACCATCAATTTGTGTGGAGCAGGTAAAAAATGGAGAGGTCTTTCCTCTTTCTTTGTCTTCATTTTCTTTGGCTGACATTTTAAAAACATTAAGGAGTCTAGATTTAATCTGTTAGGGCAGTTTGCTTGGAAGGGATAAATAGGTGATTTAGCTGCTTGCACAATTTTTGTTACTCATATAGTGATGATCTAATATAGAAGTCATAAACCTCACAAGAAGCGCACCCAGACCCCCATTTAAGGTGGTTAAATTAGTCGCGAATTCCATTCGGGATATTTCCTTAATAACCCATTGCTTTTAGTGCCCATAAATGCAAGAGTTCATTTCCAACCTAAATAATTCTGTGGTTCTGAGAAAATTTATTTTTCTTTGTGATTGCTGCAACATAATAGTAAACCAGATGCAATCTGAAAGGCTCCTTCAGAAGCCAAGTTGATTTCTGAACTTAGATCCCCTGCTTCCTGCCTCGCATTTTGTGATTTATGCTGTTGAAGCTGCTAATGAAGAGTCATGTTACTTATAGGTTAAACTCTTGGGGTTTTTTTCCCAAGATCTTAGGGAGCAGTAAGGCAGCAGAGTGTAATAGAATCTATATCCCCTGAGTTATCATTTCTGAGTGTAAATTCCAGCTAAAATTGTCAAAGAAATTTGACAAAGAGGATTACAGTACTCCTGCTAGAAACACAGATTAATTTAGGATTTTTAAGTTTCTTCCCCCAAATGAATGACACATTATCTCTTTTCAATAAATCATCCCAAGGAAACAGCCAATCAGGCAAGCAAGGGATTTGCCAGGACCACATGTAGGAGATCTAAATTGCTCTAGGGAGCATGTTGAGCCAGACCGGGCAAACAGGGGCCCGGCACAGCAGTGAGAGTATGGTACAGCAGTTTGCACAGGAGGAATGCAGCTGCTCTCCTGGCTCCTGGTGGTGTGTTGTGTTAGAGGCGTGTCTTTTGGTTGGGTTTTTTTGGGTTTTTTCTACTGAGTTGACTAGATCCAGTACTGGTTTACAAATGGCCAAAAGCCTGCTGCTGCTGCCAGCAAAGCTGCTAAGCCCAAAGAGAACCTGAAGAAGGACACAGCTGTCCAGATCCCTGACTGCAGGGAGCCTGGGGCAGTACCAGAGGACAGTGCAAAAGGCACCTGTGTATGGTGTAAGCTGGTGAATGATCTGCTCTGTCTGGTAGCAGGGCTTAGGCAAGAGGTAGAAAGGCTAAGGAGTATTAGGGAGAGCAAAAAGAGAAATCGACTGGTAGAGTTACAGCCTTGCAACCTGAGAGAAGCTTGGCAGGAGCCAGAGGAGCCCCGTCCCTCTTACCATCAGGTAGAAGGAGGAGACCTAGAAGGCTGGGGGAATGGAAATGGGTATCTATTCAGAGAGGTAGCAAAATTCCCTCCTGACCCCCATCACTTTCCCAGGTGCCCTTACAGAATTGGTACAAGGCCCTGGGTCCATAGACTTAGGCAGATGATGGTAAACAAAAAAATCTGGAGAGTCTCCCAGGTGCACTTTGTCTGTCAGACAGATCACAACCTCAGGAAATTAAGAATAGAAGAAGGGTATTTGTGGAAAGTTCACCACCTGAGGGCCGTGTATGTCACCCAGACCCATTCCACAGGGAAGTCTGCTGCTTTCCTGGGGCCCAGGTATGGGATATCAACAGAAGATTCCCTGAACCAATTCATCCCTCTGATTATTACCCACTGCTGCTCGTCCAGGTTGGCAGTGATGAGGCTGACAAGAAGGGTACCAGGTCATTTGAAAGGACATCAGGGCTCTGGATTGATTGGTTGGGAGGCAGCAGCACAGGTATGGTTCTGCTCAGTTCCTTCAGGAACAGGGATGAATGATAAAAGGAATAGGAAAACCCACACGATCACTGAATGGCTGCTTAAGGGCTGGTGCCATCAGAGGAATTTTGGTTTTTCTACCATGGGCAATTTTTACAGCATCGGGCCTGCTCGAGTCAGATGGGCTCCATCTGTTCAACAAGGGCAAAAGGATTCTAGCCCATGAGCCCATGAGAACGCTTTAAACTAGGTTTGGAGGAGGAAGGGGATGAAACCAGGCACTCCAGAGGTGAGCCCAAGGGTGGTAAGCCAGAGTCAGGGGTGAAATCAGCAGCACAGCTGAAGTGCATGTACACTGATGCACGCAGTGTGGGTTACAAACAAGGGGCTGGAGACCGTGGCACAGCAGGAAAGCGACGACAGAGTCACTATCACAGAAATGTGGTGGGATGACTTGAGGACTGGAGCACTGCAGTGGATGGCTACAAGCTCTTGACTAGAGACAGGAGAGGGAGAAGAGGTGGAGGGGCGGCTCTGTACGTTAGGGAGGCTCTGGGCACCATAGAACTTGAAATTAATGACAATAAGATCAAGTGCCGTGGGTGAGAATAAGAGAAAGGACAACAAGGCTGACATCCTGGTGGGAGTCTCCTACTGACCACCCAACCAGGATGAAGAGATGGATGAATTATTGTATGAGCAGCTGGAGGATGTTTCAAGATTGCCAGCCCTTGTTCTTGTAGGACATTGAACCTGCCAGCTATCTGCTGGGAACTCAACACAGTGGAAAAGAGGCAATCTAGAGGTTCTTGGAGTGTACAGAGGAGAGCAGCTTGTCACAGATGGTAAGTAAGCGTGCGAGGGGTGGGGCTCTGCTAGACCTGCTGTTTGCAAACAGAGAGGAGCTGGTGGGAGATGTGGGGGTCAGAGGCCATCTGGGGCACAGTGATCATGAGATAATAGAGTTCTTAATATTCAGTGAAACAAGGATATTGAAACTTCAATAAAACTTCTACACTTCTACACAAGACTTTCAGAGGGTGGAATTCAGGATGCTGTTTTGGAGATAACCTTGGGAAACAGCCCTCAAAAGCAAAGGGATCCAGGAAAGTGGACATACTTCAAGAAAAAATCTTGAAGGCACAGGAGCGGGCTGCCCCTATGTGCCAAAATATGAGCCAGCAGGGATGCAAATGGGCTGCTCAGGGAGATGGTGGAATCACCACCCTTGGATGTGTTTAAGAAAAGACTGGATGTGGCACCCAGCGCCATCATCTAGTTGGCAAGGTGTTGTTAGGTCATACGTTGAACTCAATGACCTCAAAAATCTTTTCCAACTTAGTTGGTTCTGTGATATTTCTATGCCTGACATTTTTTTCCAGTGGCAAAATTTGTCATTGTGCGAATACCAGACAAGATGGCACGTCTAATAACAAGTTAGTAAACATTCATTCACTATTCCACTAAATAAAAAGATTGTCATCAGCTACCAAAAATGTTAGTAATCAATCAACCAGTTTTACTGGTCATCAGTTGTTATTAATGAGCAAACTGTCTTAAATGAACTGACCTGAAATACAGATGAATCCAGAAGAAAAAAAAGCCTCGTTGTATGAAGACAAGTTATCTGTTTGGGCGTAAACTGCATAAATGGACATATGAGAACAGGAGCATTCCACATAATCTGATGTGTCATCAACCACTTTGCAGAACCCGCTATCAGACAGCCAGCTGCAAAACAAGTTTCACAAAGTTGGAAATGGACTTGCGTAATTCACATTTTGAGCAGGCTTAAAAATTTTTCTTGTATTCCTGGAACACCAACTTCCCTAAACTATTGCAGAGGTGTTTTCTGTAATCTATCATGTGTTTCTGTAATCTATCAGTGCTCAGAATTGCACATTTACATGAGATTAAAAAGTTGTTTTTCATGTTCTTTTTTTAATTTTGTTAATGTATTGAAATTAACTTTTTTTCACTAGGGATTTTTTGTGGCCATGTTTTTAAAATTTCTACTAGATTTCTAGGTCTGTCTGACTTTTCAAATAGTTACTTTATTTGCTCAACAACTTATCCTGTTATGGAGGACATTTTATACTGCTGTTTTTTGGTTTGAAATTAAAATTCAGGGGTTTTTTTTTTGTTCTTTGGTTTTTGATGAGTTTTTTTTCAATATTGCTGAAGTGGTTTGGAAAAAGGATAAGGCATGCCACAGGTGATATCCTAAGCCATTTCTACTGGAATTTGTGCATAGATAAAAGGAGAGCATACAGGTAGATTGTGGTGCATTTCCTCCTGAAAACAAATAGTTTGTATCAATAGCAGGCTGATATCATCCAGTTGGTCTAATGAAACTGAATCTAAATCAACTAGACTTCAACGGGATACAGAACATTATTATCTCCAAGTCATTAACACATTCATTGATGCAATTCTAGATTTATGGCCTGTCACTGTAACCTAATGCATCATTATACAATTTAAATAGTATTTTGATGAAAAAAGGGTGGAAGTCTGAGAAATATCTGAGATAGAATAACTACTCATTTTATTATAAAAAATGTTTTATGTACTGGTAAAATGGCCAGAAAAATTTAAAAGACATGAAATGGATCAATTTTGTATTTGCAAATTATTTAATTGGCATTATCACATTTTACACAAATACATRGATTCATGGTAGAAAATGTAAAACTAAACACAATAATAAAATAACCTTTCAGCAGCTTGATTCCAGAGGAGACAGAAAGACTTCTGTGGAACAATCCGACTTCCTTCAGAATAAATACGATAAATGACTTCACTATTATCTTTCAAAGGTTGTGAACTCTGACCCTTCAAGCTCATTGAAAAAACCTGAAACAAAATGTACAATGTAAAGATATATTTAATATTAATATTCAACACAGTGCTCATTTTAATCAGAGACAACCATGAAACACTTACTATGTTTTGAGCAATATCTAGATTTAAACTAATTCTTGCAAAAAAAAAATTGCATTATCTTCAAACCTTGTTCTTCAGGGCAAGTTCTTTATCTCCAGTAAGGAACCACTGCTGACTGCTGTATTCTGTGAACTGTACAGATTCACAGTTCTCTTCTTGGGGAGATGGTAATACTACAGAGACCTCTAGTAGATGTTCAGGGACTTGAATAGAATCTCCATCTTTCCCATTAAATCTATGTCCATTGATTTGCTGAGGAAACCAGTTGTGAGCCATTATTGCAATATATGGGCAGCTGTCAAGGATATTTTTGCCTCTGTGGAAATGGAAAAGCAATACGGCTGGTAAGCGGGACGAAGCTTCACTATTCATCACATAACAACTCTAAAATGTATTTGTAATTTGTTAGTGCTTTATTAATTAATCATTTTTAGACTTGTGATATTTAATTGGCACACTGTTTCAGTTTCTGTGGGGAAAAAAAAAAAGGGCTGAATTTTTTACATATTTCAGTGTCTTCATTTCTTCTCTGGGATTTGCTCCTTATGACCTGCAACTAAAACCTTTCCATAGTGAATTAGCTTATCAAAACACTCATTGTTACAACTTGGTGTACAACTGAGTCTAAAAAACAGGGGAAGCATTAAAATGGATGATGTTGCATTATTTTTTTTTCCAACAGATGATGCAAAATGCATGGAATTAAGAATTTTAAGTTCTAAACACTAAACACACATTCCACCACCAGCTGTTTAAWAGATCCTCAATGGGGAAAAAAAGTGTTTATAACCATCTGTCTCACAAAAAAGAATAATCGCTTTCTCAGCCACCTATTTCTCCTGCCCATTAGCTTGATGAGGCTATTATGCTCTTGGAGACAAAACTAGCAATTTAAAACTACAAGTAGCTTTGAACATTTTAAAACAATGTTCAAGTGAGCAAAACCAAGAACACACAAATTACAAAATGCCAGTAGAAATTTTGGGTTGCTAACTTTCATCTAAGGCTTAGAACACAGCTCTGCATCATACAATCACATATTATTTTATTAGCAAGAATAATGCATACTTTTCCAGGCAATATTTGAGCTAGAGGTGCGTCAATACATACCAGATCTCCTGACTCATATTTCCACATCTACCTCATACCAAAGTAACAGTTATGTGTTACATCCAATCTTACAAAGTACTATATATACTGGCAATGTGACACAGTGCTTTGTAAGTTTGTGACATTGTAACAACACATACACATATGGGTAACATATAGATAGGAGATAAGTCCCTTTTCTGAAAATATAATTTAGATTGTCTATATTGGTAAATTGTCATGTATTTACAAAACATGCTATGAATTCAAGCTTACTAACCTTTCTCCTGGTGATCCACACTTTATCCCAGTCAACAGAGAAAAAGCAAACTTCTCAGTCACCTCAGCAAGCAGGCTATATCCTTGTGTGTCCTTGCGTTTTGGGCTAGCCAGAGCACAGAGTATCTCATAGAATAGACTTCTACTTTCACCAGTGAGTAACAGTTCTTCACCTACACCTGTAACCTAATGAGAGGAGAAGAAATCAAACAACATTTTACACAAAGGAATCTGCTTGCAACATTTCCTCATGTTCAATAGTTTAGTGATATCTTCTCTGTGATTCCAATATTCAAACTGAAAGTTCAGAATATTTTTCCCAAACTCACATAGGAGTTTCCAAGGCATAAGACATAGTCTGTCAAAACTACATAAAGATAGGCTTACTGGGGGATTTTGTTATTAAAGAAAGGATGTGGCATTTTTCATTCTTTCACAAACCAAAGATTTTTGAGCCCTAGAAGTTTCTAAATTATTTTCTCCATTTTCTGTGTGGCAACAATCAAAAATGAATGGGTTTGTTATAATGCTTTGTATCTAGATATTTAGAAATTTTCCAGCTTCTATGCATCATTCCAAGAGTCCAGAAGAGACAGAATGCCATAAAACTAATCCATAATTTTCATAGAAATTAGAGCAATGCTTAAGCACTCAGCTACCCTGAGAACCCAAGTCCCTAAGCTACTGGAGGAAAAAAGACTGATGCTTGGTTTGACTACAGTAGACTTCAGCTGGCCCAGGTAGGACTTGCTTGTGTGTTGACTGCAGTAGGCTGTAAAGATAGGAGCAGGGATTGTGCCAGGCCTAAAAGCAACAAAGGTGTGACCCAAGAGTCAAGAAAACATCATAAGCTCTATGAAACTGCAGCACCAAAAGGAAAATTGCACAGTAGAAAATCTAGAGCTACAAGAAGTATGCAAAATTAATACTACTTGCTCATTTCAACCTATTTGATTTCTGATTTATTTTTTGCCACCTCCTAACTAGTAGCAGACAAACTCCTTCCTTGATTGTGGGACTTCACAATTTCCACTTTTGCAGTCTGTACTTCTGAGTCACTGCTGTGGATGTGATCTGCCTTTATATATACATATATATATATATACATATATATGTATATATATATGTGTGTGTGTGTGTGTCTTGTTGTGTTATTATACTCTAATTAATCTCATTAGTCATTTAAGAACAAACAGGAAGTGTTTACCTTATCTATTATATGCACCACAGCAGTAAGTTGCTCTTCTGTAGTTTCTGTAGCCACTTTGACATTCAGATTCTGAAGGATTCTGTGTAAAATGGTGTCATCAAGAGGCTGATGCAGTTGATCAATCAGTCCCCAAACTGGCAAGGAGTCCAAATCTGAGACAATGGTGATGTTAGAAATACCATACACATCATCTATCCTGGCACCGCCTGTGGGATTAGAAAGTACAACCTGGAAACGTTTAGGGAATGGATTTAAAGATCCTGTCTTTGGAGTCAGGGTCACATCCAGGAATGCATTTCTCTGTCCATATTCAAAAGTCAATAAACCTTCAGACCTGGCAAAATCTTGTCCTGCCACAGCTGGAGATATGAAGGTCCGTCCAATAGGTTCAGGTTTTTGTAGTTCCTTAAAACAAACCGAAAGAGTTTTAGGTAACATTATGATAGATATAATTGTTCAAAACTACTTGCTGTAGGACATATTTTAAGTGGGTAAAAACAAAATGTGTAAAAAATAAGTCCTCTTTCAAAAAGTAGCTATCAGTGATGAAAATATTACATTTAAAATAATTATCTCCCTGAATTAGTAATCAATAAAACCTAGGAGAAGAATTATATATTGTCAATAGTAAAAAGGGTCTCTTTCTTTTCCAGAACAAAAACCACAAAACTCTTCTGTGTGAATAAATACTACAGAAATGTTAGCATACATGTGAATTCCAGAATGGTTGATGTAAGACTATGACTGCAGCACAAAGTCCTTCACTGTAGGGTAGAGAAAAGCATTACAAATACATAGAAAACTAAACAAAAGTAAAGCAAAAGTTTTGGAAATCTGTGTCCAAATTAATATCAATTCATGGTATTTTCAGTCCCAGAATACATACTTAAAAGATGAATAATCCGTTTAATGCAAAGGCAAAGCAAATGCTATAGAATACATATATTCAGTAATGCTACATGGCCTTATTTCCTTGTGAAGCAACACTGGTTTTACCTTCCATGAGGTTTGCAGTTATTGTTTCATTCTTCAAAGTCTTGTTCTTTTTATCACTTGCCATAGCCTTGACATTACATCTGGTTATATAATAAACTTTCTTTAAGAGGAAACTAACATCCTGAGCTATTATTCCACTGTATTATTTCTTCAAAAGTATACATTAATTTAATAAGGGCAGCTTGTATATTGACTCCTAAGTAAAGGTCTCCTACTGAATAAAATGAGGATTTTTATTTGTGAAATACTAGACCCCATTTGAAAATATTTAGCTTTTATTAGTAGAGCTTATTTATGGAATAAATCAGACATTTTCTGAGTTCATTGGAGAACCTCGTAAGTCAATGCAGCCTGTAACTGTTCAAAATTGCACTAGACATGATCACATCACCTGTGGAAATTCCAGGGAGAAGTTTCCTTTTGTTTATCCCTTCCCACTGGGAAATGGAAATAAGCAGAAATAAAAGCACGAGTGACAAGAACAATGTCTAAGAAACCTTTGTAGGCTGAGATAAACATCAGTTTCCAGTTATTGCCTTCCTGACTGCTGTGGCCTCTTATTTTAAAGCACCTAATAATACCAATACTTTAGTATTTGGCCATGCATCCTCAAAACCTAAAAAATGTCTAAAGAAGGTTGGTTATAAAAATTACAAATGGATAAGAGATTGCCCACTATATTTTAGCTTGAATATACACTGGAGAGTAGCAATTTCTTTTCCATTTAACAGCTAAATTATAGTGAATTCTTAGGTTGGATAAATGTGAAGATTTGTTACCATACAATCTCATTGAAATACTAGCCAATTACTACATAATAAATGGATGGAAATACAATGTAAACCTATATAGTTAAAACAGATATGCATTCAATATAACAACAGAATGGAGATACCTTTTATTATAAAGGGTAAGTTTATAATAACTCACCCCCAAAACTATGATTTTAGGCATAAAATCACAGATATTCAAAGCTGATCAGGCTAATTACTACTGATGATGGTAAACTTGAAGGAATATCTCTTGTAACCTGTGCCCTGATGCTGGATTCACACATACTAAGGAAGTGGCAGGAATCATGTTTTTGCAATCTGCTAACAGAGAAACTTCATCAGCTGCAATAATAGTGAGTGAGGTGTGCATTTAAGGGAAAAACATGTCAACAGCTAGAAGAGTCTTGTGCTTCAGATGTAAACACCTCAAAAATTGTTGGATTATGGGGTTTTTTTTACATAAAGGGCATAATCCAACAAAAAATTATTGGGAATGATAAAATTTACTTTAGCACATGCTATTTTTGATAAGAAGAACAATTTTTTTGTTTAGTACTCCAAGAATATTAAATAAAATTTGAATAATTCCCCTCTCTTTTCCTATATATGTGCTGGTACTAATAATAAATTTGTTCCCTAACAGATCAAGTGTCCTTCTATGTGGATGTCGTAAATATAACCATAAGGATAAAAACTTTATTTCAGATTAAAAAGCCTCAAAAACTGAAAGCTCACAAGAGCCTTAGAACAAAGAAAAAAATAAATTAGATGCCTGGCTGACCATAATCTTTGAGGCCACTGAAAGATACTGCTAAAAAGAAAATATTCTTGAGAATGCAATAAGAAAAAGTTCTTCTAATAATGGAAAACCAAAGAAGCTAGTCTCAGCAAATGTTTGACTGTTTCTTGAAAAAAATGGTAATCACAGTGATATTTACTTTAAAGAATGATGAAATATTTAATTTATTATTATTTAATTAATTTCAATTATAAAAATAATCATAAAATCCATTATTTTATGAATGGTATGGGTTGAAAAGGATCTTAAAGATCATCTAGTTCCAAAGCCCCTGCAGTGGACTGGGACAACTTTCACCAGACCAGGTTGCTCAGAGCTCCATTGAACCTGACCTTGAACACCTACAGAGATGCAGCATCCACAGCTTCTCTTGCCAGTGCCTCACCACCCTCACAGTAAAGAATTTCTTCTTGATATTTAATCTAAACCTACTGACTCTCAGTTTAAGCCACTCCCTCTTGTCACTACATGCCCTTGCCAAAAGTCCCTCTCCAACTTTCAGATAGGCTTCCTTTAAGGCACTAGAAGGCTGCAATTGGGTCAGCACAAAGCTCCCTCTTCTCCTGGCTGAACAATCCCAATTCTTTCAGCATTCCTCAGAGCAGACATGCTCCATCCCTCTGATGAACTGAGTGGCCTCCTCTGGTCTTGCTCCAACAGCTCCATGTCCTGTGCTGAGGACCCCAGAGCTGGAGGCAGCTCTGCAGGTGGGGTCTCACCAGAGTGGGGCAGAGGGGCAGAATCTCCTCCCTGCAAAGCTGCCCACAGGGCTTTGGATGCAGCCCGGGCCGCATTTGGCTTTCTGGGCTGCAAGTGCCCATGGCTGGCTCATGTCCAGCCCCTCACCAGCACCCCCATGTCCTTTGGGGCAGGGCAGCTCTCGATCTGTTCATCCCCCAGCCTTTACTGGGGGTTGATCTGACCCAGCTGCAGCACTTTGCACTTGGTATTGTTAAACCTCACGAGATTCCCAAGGGCCACTTTTTGAGCCTGTCCTGGTGCCTCTGGATGGCATCCCATCCTTCAGGAGTGTCAACCACACCCCTCAGCTTGGTGTCTTCTGCAAATTTGCTAAGGGTGCACCCGATCCCTTTGTCCATGCCATTAATGAAGGCAGTAAATGACAGTGGTCCCAATACAGATCCCTGAGGGACACCACTTGTGTGTGAGACAGCCTGAGGCATTGACTACGGCCCTCTGGATGTGACCATCCAACCACTTTGTTATCCATCAAATAACAGTCCATTCAAATCCAACATAAAATCCATCTCTCTCCAATTTAGAGAGTAGGATGTTTTGGGGGGACTGTGTCAAAGGCTTTACGGAAGTCCAGATAAATGACATCTGTAACCCTTCCCTTGTACTCTGATGTAGTCATCCCATCAGAGAAGCCCACTAGGTTGGTCAAACAGATTTGCCCTTGGTGAAGCTGTGCTGGCTCTCTCCAAGCTCCTCCCTGTCCTCCACATGCCTTAGCAGAGTTCCTGGGAGGATCTGTTCCATGATCTTCCCAGGCACAAAGGGGAGGCCAACAGGATGATAGTTCCCAGGGTCTTCCTTTCTACTCTTCCCTTTTTAAAGATGGATATAGTAATGCCCCTTTTCCAGTCACCAGGGATTTCACCTGATTGTCAAGACTTTCCAAGTAACAAGGGATACTATATTGGCAACAACATCAACCAATACCCTCAGGACTCTGGGATGCATCTCTTTGGGTCCCACAGAGCTGTGAACATTCAATTTCCTCATGTGGTCACAAACCTGACCCATTTTCCCATACCGTGGGAGGGACTTGCTCCCCCATGCCCCATCCTGCTTTCCACCCACATCAAAGGTGTAAGGAAAAAGGTTGCCAGAGAAGACTGGCAAAAAAAGTGTTGAGTCCATCAGCCTTTTGTTAGTCTGTTGCTACCAGTTTCCCAGCATTGTTTATCAGGGGGAAACACCTTCTTTGACCTTCTCTTTCTAGTTAACATACCTTAATGGTTAACAAGCCCTCCCTGTTATTTTTTGTATCCCTTGCCAGGTTCACTTCCAGCTTCATCCTGGCCTTCCCTACACATTCACAGTCTATCTCTAGTCTCTTTCCAGCTCACCTATCCTTGTTTCAACTGCTTGTGCATTTGTTTCTTTCCCTCTAGTTTGACCAGCATGTTCTGACTCAGCAATGCTAGTCTCCAGACTTCATTGCCTGATTTCTTGCTCCTGCGGATTGCTAGCTCCTGTGTTCTATGGAAGACTTTCTCAAAGATCTGTCAGCTCTGTTCCACTCCTTTGTCCCTGAGGGCAGTCTCCCAGGGGAACTCTCTCACTATCTCCCTGAAGAGCTGGAAGTCTGTGTTTTCCTAAAGGTCAGAAAAAGATATAAAAATAAAATAAATAAGAATAAGTCTTACCTGCATAGTATAGGTAACCATTGTGGTTACTGATGTACTAGAATCTCTAAGAACTTGCAGACTGATTAAAGCTGTCTTCTTATAAGCAACAGCAAATCGAGATCCCACAGCAAAATAAACTAAACCATGAGGAGCATCACTTTCCAGGACAGTTATAAAAGCAAATCTGGCACTGTTGTTCAAAGCAGCTCCTGTGCTTACAGCATACAGCTCAACAAAAATAAAAGTTTCAAATTCTGGAACCTGTAAGTGAGCAATGATTTTCATATCATTATAAGACCTATTAATAACTTTCAGCTTTAAATAAATGTTTATTTATTACTTTGTATACACAGTGGATCACTTTAATAACACTACACAAGCATGCTTCCTGAAATGTGCAATAAGTACAATAAAATATATCATAAAAACAATACTGCAATGAACATCACTCTGTCAGACCCAATTATTAAATCCCAGATTTTCACACATTAAAGTAGCTATTTAAATAGTGCAGGCATAGTGACTGTAAATTTGACATAAACGACAGTACCCTCCAAGAGTGCCATATTCCAGATTATAGATTTACATAGACGTACAACTTATGAAGAATTTGCTCTTTCAAAATTTTTTTACCTTAAAAAAAGGCATTCCTACTCCCTTTTGGAAATACTGCACAGAATTAAGCATGCAATTTTGAAAATGCAATTAATTTGTATAATAACTTTCCTGTATTCAAGTACTGAACTCAGTTAAAGTTCTGAAAAACATTTTATATACAACTTAAGCATTTAGACACTAGTATGTCCATGCATGTTTTTACAAGAAATTAAAAACTCTGTAGATTTGCACACTTAACTCAATTTATTTAAAATCTCAGAGCTTAGACAATACTATTTGATAGACTTTTCTAGATGTTTCACATATAGAGAAATATTTCACTCAGAAAATATAGGCTGTGGAACTTTGTTTCCTTGTTGAAAATAAGGTAGCAGTGTTAACTTTACAATATGATGTTCTGCCTCGTCTTTTATTTTATACCTACAGCACAAATGTAACATTTAAAAATAGACATCCAAATTTTAAAATTCCAAAAAATTCCATTCTAAAATTCCAAAAATAATTGGAAAGACGTTACATGTACCTACTACATGCACTTGTCAAGTAGCAAACTTAAAAAAAAAAGGAAAAAAAACTTATTTCTTTACAAGAAAATAGTATTATGAAAAAATGGCAATCATTGAAGACATTTTTTTTTCTTTTTACAGTTTTTTAAATTGAATTTCTATAGCCAGGTTTTGGTATTGGTGGAACAATGGGGGAGCTCCTGTGAGAAGTTGCCAGAAGTTCTCCCCAGCTGCCACAAGTTCTGTCCGGCAGAGCCAGTGCCAGACAGCTCCGAGATGGGCGTGACACTGGCTATAGCTGAGCCAAACAGAACACCCCTATGACAACATATTTAAGAAGTAAGAAACCTGTTCTTATGCAGATATAATTGTGGCCAGAGTAGAGCAGGGTGACAACACATATGAGGACCAACTCTGCAGACACCAAGGTCTGTGTGGGGGAGAAGGAGCGGGAGAAAGTTCTTCAGGTGGGATTCCCCTGCAGTCCATGGTGAAGCAGCTGGGCCCCTGCAGCCCATGGACATCCATGAGCATGCAAAGATCCACCTGCAGCCCATGGAGGAGCCCAATATTGGAGCAGGGGAATGCCTGAGAGGAGGTTATGACCCCATGGTGGTCCACACTTGAGCAGGGTCCTGGCAGGGACCTGCAGGCCCATGGAGAAAGGAGCCCACACTGGAGCAGGCTTCCTGGTAGGAATTGAGGCTGTGTGGGGGATCCACACTGGAGCAGCCTGCCCTTGAAAGACTGCACCCAATGGAAAGATGACCACACTCCAGCATTTTATGGAGAACTGCTGCCTGTGGTATGGACTCATGTTGGAGAAGCTTCCCATTGGAGTGACCCCATGGCGAAGCAGGGGAAAGACTCCTCTTCCTGAGCAGCAGCAGGAACAATGTGTGATGAAATGAACATAACCCTCATTTGCAACTCCAATTGCTGCTGGAGTGGAGGCGGTATAACAGGAAGGAGGGAGGGGAGGAAGGAAGGTGTTTTAAGGTCTCAGTTTACTTCTGATTATCCTGCCCTGGTATTGTTAGTAAAAAATTCATTTAGTATCTCTAATTTGAGCCTATTTTGCGCATGATGGTGTTTGGTGAGTGATCTCTCCTGATCCTTGTCTCAACTCATAAATGCATTACTATACTTTCTCTCCCCTGCCCAGCTGCAAAGGGAGTGACAGAGAGGCTTTGGTGGGTGCCTGGCATCCAGCCAGGGCCAACCCACTACATAAAAAAGCTTTGTGTTTCAACTCTGAATTCTTTGAAATCCTACTTTAATTCTAGGATTTTTAGCTAATAAACTCAGTACTGCTGAGGAAGTAAAACTTACGAAAGCTAGAATGTATCCTACAAAAATGTAAAGCACTTACTAAATGTATCCGCTATWTCATCATTTTTAATACATTTACTACTGATTTACAAGCTAACTTATGAAAGAAGAACTGTAAGAAGAATTAGGAAATATTTTGAGGGATAAATAGTATATGTTTTCAATTAAATTGTTAAGTGGTTCTCTAAATGAAATATTCTTAACTAATGACAGGCACAATTATACTGGAATGAGTGGGGAGCTTTAACCTTCTAGTAGCACTTGCTGGGATGGCACAGGCTTGCGCTTCATGTGGCACAACTGCATATCTCTGCAGCTTGTGCACTGCTGTAATTAAATACTGATATCACTTCTTTGGTCTAAAGAGGTTCATAATCTCAGTTTACTCAGCAGGGCAGCCTGTGCCCTATACACTTATTCATTGGCTCTGTGATGAGAAGATAACATCTGAAGATGGAGAATGAAAATGGCTCTCTTAGTGAAATAAGGGAATGCATCCTATCTCCTAAATAGGAAATCCCTATTTCCCACATATAGCATGTTGCAATATTTTCTACAACGGAGTCAGAAGAAAACATGGAAATCTTCCCATCTACTGATTTTCCACTGCCCAGACCTCAGCTTTGCTACTAGCTTTGCCACATTCTTGACAGGAAAGTCTCACAGATATGTATGCTTGGCAGAAAAATTTTTGAATGTAGAGTCTGAAGAAGGAATAGAAATGAAAGCAAGCTTTGATATAGAAAAAAAGAATTGCTGCGCCAGTCTTATTGGATAACTGAGAAGGCAAAGGGTATGTTAGTTAGAAGGGGTTTTTATGGCTTAGAGCAAAGGATAAACTGACCTCAAACAAGAAGATATTTTTACCAAGCAGAAAGATAGCACAGGCAAACAAGTCTGCTGATGTTGCAAGTAGAAAAAAGGTCTCAGAATTTTCCACTACAAGAAAACTGAAAAACACCTTCTAGCTTAAACTGTGATGTACTAACTTTTAGTGACTGGAGAATAGTAACATGAATATGATAATTATAGTCATTATGATATGCTATAGGTAAAAATTAAGGTATAGTTTGGTTCTTCTGTATTAAGATGCTCAGCAAAGAAAAGTATATAATACATTGTAACCAAAACTAAAGGGTCTTCAGGCTTGTCTGCAGCTGGAGCTGACAGCTGTAGGCACAGGCTCTGTAGCCCACAACCCTGGACTACTATAATGTATTGGATGTAATAAACTGCATTATGAAGAGCCCACCTGGAGTCCCACATCCCTCATAATGGCTCTTACACCTGGGTGCTAGGATAATTTCTCAGAAAAATTTAAAACTCTCCAACTTTAAAATAATGGCAAACAGTATTCCTTCCTTTCTTAAGGGCTTACTCTAACCCCTAGGTATTCACACTAAAATATTTTTTCCTTCTCTTTTCAATAAAAATGACTGAATACTGCGTTTTCTGTTAATACAATCATGTCTGTCTTTTAGAGCGCCAGCTGAGTCTCACAAGGCTGTCAGACTTAGACAAATGCAATTTAATGGATGATGGCTCCTAAATTGAACTTCACTATTCAAAAGGCAGATGTGAACAGAGACAGATTTTTAGACACTCAGAAATTCTCATGCAGTTTTTATGAGTTTCCAGAGATCACTGTTCTAGATTTAGGAATATAAAATTACACAAAAGTTAGACTCAAAGGTTTTTTTGTCCAATGAGATATTACTTACAGAATGTTTTCCATCAACTACCTTAAGAAATGCTCTGGTAGATGAAAATCTTACTGTGTGAAGGATGAGAGTATATGATCAAACATTTCATTGAAACAACTCCATTATTTTTCCTTACTGTTTTTAAAAACCTAAGGAATCTACTTTACTCTTCAAACCAAATACTTATCTCCTTCCCAAATTTTTACCAGTCACAATGGAGTCAGTAGAAGACTATAAATAAACATGTTCCAGAGAAGTCAAGCAGATATCAAGTTACTATCTTCAAACTAAGTATCAGTTCTTCTGGATCAGAGGAGTTTTTTCATCTTGACAAATCACAATTCAATGCTGTACATAAAGAGTAATAATTACTTACATGATCAGGTTTTATTTCAATAGAGATGTTGCACATTGTTTGACCTGTCACACAGGTCGTGGCTCCCAGCACAGATACAAGTTCATTCTCCAAGTTCACGCCATCCTTCAGAAGCACAACAGCTGTTTTATTAAAGGTCACACGCCAGAAGACTGTCACATCTTCAAAAGCCCTATAAGCAAAAAAGAAGATTATGCATGTACTGAAGGAGAGCACAACAGATTTAGGAAACATAAACCATAGATACAACATACGTTTTATATTATTCAAAATTTATCATTATGGAATCAACTGCTTTACAATGAAAAAAATAGCTCTTTTTATTTAAATTTCTGCCTCTAATATCCATTTAGATTATTTTTAAAAAGTAACAGAAGAAGAAAATACAGCACTTATGGGAACCCAGATTCTTCTTAATTTTTGTTTCAGATAACATGAAATCATCTGAATAAGAGACACTTGGAAAGCAGGGATGTGCCCAAGTACTTTCATTGATACTATAGTAACCATTGGCCTGGAAAGCCAGGTAGACTTAGTCTTTCCTGTAAGTACAAGGAACTTACCATACTTGAGCATATTTATTTAAAGTACACACAAATGTACAATATATATATGTGCTAATTAGGAAAAAAGTGAAGACATAATCATACTGACACATAACTTCTTAATTGCTCCTTGCAGTATTCATAGCCACTTACATTATACAGAGAGGTGAGAATTGAAGTTACACCTTTAGCAGTGCAAATACATTACCTTAAGCAAAACCTTCACATTTGCTGACTCACAGTATAAAATGGTAAGCATTTGAGTTTTTTCCTGTTTCTGCTTTATACCAATAAAATGACAGACCTAATTATATTCACAACCTAAATGCCCTGTTGCCAAAATCTCTGAAGCTATTAAAGGAGCTGAAAGGGAAACACTTATTATAAAACTCTGTGAGGAAAACCTCTTCCACTAACAGTAGCTCCTGTGATTCAAGACAACATATTACAGAGTGTAGGAAGAGCACTGGAATCCACTGTTGCCTGCACCTGTTCGGTTGCCGTGCGACAGTCAGCAACAACTCTCTGTTTTCTGAGTCTTCATCAAGTATCAGGCCACTTTGTACTTCTGGAATGAATCCCAAAATGCCATTCTGGAGATCACTTCCTGTGTAAGAAATAGTCCATGAAAGTAAAAAAGCCAGAAAGTTAAGCTGAGAGTAAATTATACTTTTAACATGCACAGCTGTTAAAACTCCAGTCAGGTATCAAAAGCATTCTCTACAGTACTATTTCGGGACACCTCTAGTCTCTTAATATTCTTATTCTTACTTTACAATCTAGATTTTTAAATTTAGAATTTAGAGTTTCTAAATTTTATTTTAATCACTAGAATAATAACAACTATTTTTGGAAGTAAATTCTTTATGAGAGTCCTGGCACCATTTTTGCATGTAAGCTTGTATTTTCAGCAGCATTCAACAAACTGACTGAATTCTGTGTCCCTTGACTTCAAGAGACTAAGTGTTACAGCAATCTCCAGAACAATCTCAAAAGCCTTGCTTATAATGCCCTCATGAGATACTCACTCCAGCTATGTTTATCATAAATCTTAAAACATTGTGTCAGAACAGAAATGGGCCTCAACAAATAAAGTAGGTAATGTGATAAAGATGGGCTTCCAGTGATGTAACTTAAGGTTTCTTATTCATCCTATCCATTATGTGGTTGAACCCATCAATTTTCATCTATAATTACATCAGCTTTTCTCTTGCATCTTTATTCTACATAGAACTTGTGAGCTGCAAAACACTACATTTTTCTGAGGAAAATGCAAGTAACTTCAGAAAAACAGCAGCGGAAGATAAAAATTCCCAGCGTTAATGAGGGGAAACTAATGTCTTCACAGTGCTCAATCAAATCTTGCTTATAAAGGATTTCTCCTGGCAGGTAGTGATGGCTTTACTCTAGAATTGAAAAGGCAATCTACTTCCACTTAGTAGTTACTAAAAGTCAATATATATATAATAAGATGAACAGAAACTGTGTGTTTGCTCATGTGCATGAACAAATATTTAACCCTTCTCCTTAATACATTGTCTCATGTTCCAACTTCATGGAACTTTGTACTGTAGGTATAACTCTAGAGCATATTAATACACTTCTGTGGTATTCAATACAAGCTGTGGTATTCAATACAAATTACAACACATGTCTATACACATACCTCTGCAGTTAAATGTGGGGGTCCAGTGGCCTGCGCTGGCCAGCTAGCCAGCCATAGCCAGGATCAACCTGAGACCATGGAAAGCAACACCCTAAGTTCAGACACGTTGTTTCAAGTTAGGGAGAGTTTAAGTTTGTTCGAACAGGATCATGAGAGTTACCATGCTAATATGGATAATGTTGCCCGGTTATGATTGGTTATAATGTTGCTAGAATGTTCCATGTTAGTGTATATAAACAGGGATTGCCCCTTATTCCAGGTCTTAAGTGTTCGGCTGTATTTGGGAGCACTCCTGTAACTGCAGCAGAAGAATAAAGGATCCTCGGATTCTCCACCTAAGACCAGTCACTCACTTTTCTTCCATGCTGACCTGTTCCAATCATTGCCTGTCCTCACAGGTGTGGGTGGAGCAACGCGACAGTTAACATAAATACCCAGGGCACTGGTTACGTAAGTGGTAAATTTTACAGAAAATGCACATGAAGATAACTTGTTTAATATGATCTAGCTTTGTATATGACCTTGGTTGCTTCCTACACTCATCCAGCAATACAGTTTAATCCTAGTTTTCAATACCCACATGTATTTCTTAAGACTATCTAAATACACAACACTCCAGTAATATCGGATTTTATTTTCTTGATTAGACTAAACTGAGTTAACCTAAAATTTGTTCCAGTGCCCAATTTCTTTCTAAAACTTCATCTATATTGCAGATTAGATTGGTTTATATACAGTTGGTAAGCCTGACAGGATATTTAAAAGCTAGGGGAAATTGGAATTCTAACATCACTTTCTCACAGTAGCACAGTGACTGAAAGAAAAACTCTTCCTTGGTGACTGAGTATACCAATTCCTGTCCTGCATCCCCAGAAGTATAAGATGACTACACTGCAGGTGTGAACTGCATTGTAGCAAAGAATGAAAACAGAAGCTGTTCATTCTACTTTGTACAAATTCCATCCATTGTAAAAGAGAAAGACTTAAATTAAAAATACAAAGTATATGAAATACACCTGACAGAATGCCAAAATAATTTAGGTTAAAAGTGCCCTTTAAGCCTCTAGTCCAACACCCTTCTCAAACCTTAATTATTTCTGAAACCAGACCATATGTCCCAGAGGTTTGGGGCTTGAAAAAATTCCAGGGACGAAGAGAGCCCATGCAACCTCCCCAGGCAACCTGTGCCACTGGCTCTCAGTACACAATAGAAAAAAATGCCCAGGTTCAAATGAAATCTCATTTCAACTTATACTCACTGTCTCCCATCAAGCACTGCTGCCATAATGCATTATTTATGTAATGGGTCAGTAAATTTTTATGCCTCTTCTCTTTTAGGTAATCTTATGATCTCAGTAGGAACTATGTCTTCCTGTATTCAAATATCCCATGACATTTTCTTTTTCAAAATCATGTTTCACAGACTAGTTAGGAAAAGGGAAAAAAAAAAAAAAACAGACAAAAGAAAAAGTAAAAGAAGCTTAAAATATTCTGGATTCTGAGAAAGCTAAGTACCTGAAGTGGCAAAATATAAATCATCTGGTCTTTAGAAACAAACCAAGCAAAAAAAAAGCAGTGATCTTTTTGTGCCATAAACTGTCAATAAGTAGTCAGTATTTACAGTTATAGAAAATATTTTGGTCTGGATGCAGCAGTAGAGTACTGTGAAAAATCATTTGTACAATACTGTGAACTAACAATGGAAGTCCAGCAGTTCTAAGGTTCCTCTCGGACACTTCTATTTTCATACCATAAGTTACTTGAAGACTCTTTTCATAGTCACAGGTACCATAAAGTCACTGTACCATAAAGTATCCCACTTATTCTTTGAGTTTGGAAGTCACAGATCTACTGAGATGGGAATCTCACATCCCAGGAACAAGGAAAAACAAGCAATGCTACTCCATCTTTTCAGAAACAGGTATGCTCAGCTGTCACAGTATCCCACAGTACAAGCTGGCTTGTACTGGGCAATTAATTCAAATATAAATAAGGAACCCAGCTGGTTCCATAAACTGGCCTCTGGGTTGACAGACAGGAACCTCAACAAATTAGGTTCCATTCTAAGCGGCAGACATCTCACTTGTCCGAGACCTGGGCAATGTTAAAAGATCAGACCAATGAGCATCCAGTAATACCCCATTTATAAAGAGGAGTTGAACCAATAAACGCTCTCTGTTGCCACATGAACATCAGGTGTGTGATCATCTCTGTCTCTGACCCACCACATGCATGTTACACGTGGTGTCCGCGACATGATGCAATTCCGGCATTTTCTGCACAAGGAGCAGTGGAGACTGAACGGCATAATAGCTGGAGAAAGCTGGTAAAGGCCACTAATCCAAATGGCGTAATAGCCAGAGAAAGCCAGTAAAGGCTAGTAATCCAAATGGCATGATAGCTGGAGAAAGCTGGAGAGACAACAGTACAGCAGTGGAATTACCACGCTCAATGGAAAATTGGTACAAGATCCCAATGGTTGATAGCAGAGTGTGCTGCATGGTTTCAAACTCCATTTTTATGGATTGGAATCACAACTGAGACTATTGGGGCCTGAACTTCGGTAGCAGAAGACCTCATTCTGAAGGCATGGACTTTCTTTCTTATAAAAAGAGAATTAGTAATGACAAGCAGGCTAGTGAGCAGTGCTCACATGGTGCAAAAGCCATGAACTGGATGTGTCCGAAGGGACCTCATTAGATTTATCAAATTGGGAGCAGGCTGGACGAAATATACTTGCAGCAGCCTCCATTCGTGATGATGCAGCCATGGATGTTAAAAGGCCATGGAGGATCATCCTGGACTTATTAAAACAATTACATAATGAGTGGGGAAGGAGGATGGGCAAAGCGGACACAGACCACCATGAAGCTGCCATGGGGAGCTGAAAAGCTGCCCCAGACAGGGACAATATGCTGACCAGGCGTTCTGCCTTTGCACATAGCCACAGGGCCACCCCACACTGGGATGCGCTGCTGGTGGGGTGTTCCCCCGCAAGGCAAGGTGGCAGGAAGATGCCTCATGGCCAAACTGTGCTGGGCGACAGTGCGGCCGCCTCTCTGTGCCCTGCTGGGCCGTCCTCAGACAACCCCAGCCTCTGCGAAAACATGCCCTGCTGCAGTGGGACCACAGCCGGCCACTGCGAAGTAACTGTGGTGAGTGTCCCTGCCCCGGGGAGTGGGGGAATCCGGGCAAATGCTGAGAATCCGCGGACTGCCCGTGTTCTACCACGGGACATCCCGTGGCTGCAGACAATGCCCACGGAGGTGCCGAAACAGATTACACAATCGAGCCACATGGAGTAATGGAGTCTGCCACAGCCCCGGCGAGCTGCGCAGCTCTGGCGGCGCTGTGCCTACACAGAACTGTTGCACCAGGCTGAGCTGCCCTGTGGCCGCACCGCAGACCTTTCGTGCGGCGCCAGGCCCCCACACAACCGCACAAGATTGCTATCCCGGGTCCAGCCGCGCCATCGTAACTGCTGAGGACCCCAGGACCATCCCACAGTGTCACGTGTTCCACCCTCCCACTGCCTGCACCCAGCTGCTGTGCAGGGATGGACTATGCCACCACCTCGGGGGGACGCACCATGCCGCCCCGCTGCGCAGGGCCAGACCACGAAGTATCCGCTCCAGCTCCGCCCTGTGCCGCCGTGTTGGCACCCCCGACTGTCAGACGCGCGCCAGGGCGGTCTGCTCCAGAGACCGAGTGGCCCAGCTCCATGTGGGCCGCCAGAGCTGTGCCGAGTTCCTGCCGACAACTCAGCAGAGCCCCACAGCCGCCCCGCCTGCTACTACTTTAACTCTACTAAGGTTCTCATACTCTACAGACTCTTACAAACTGATACTAAATGAAGGAGAAGATCAGGCTAGTTTGATAGCCCCTTCCTCAAGAGGGAGGACTGCAATATTTACATGTGCTAAGGCTGAAACTGACTCTTATAACTATGTTAACCAATTCTATTGCAGTTATAATAAAGATGTCTCACAAAAGTTACAAATATGGAGAGCTGTTTGCTAAATATGTCCTAAAATTCGTAGTACAATATTTGTTATTGTTGTATACATGTGCTGAAACCAAAATTAATAGTTCTCTGATAACCAATTCTGTTACTAGGAAGGCATTATGTCTATGTTTCAAATATGGACTACTGTTTCTTAAATATATCCTAGAATTTATAATAAAAAGTTTATTAATGTTAATTATATACACAATACAAGCAGCATATGAGCTAGATCAACCTGAAAAACTCAATTTGTTCGTTCTAACATTCTAGATCCATTAAAGCAAACACAAAAATACTGACTTAATAATATCATAAACAAATTTCAGTTGCAAAATTTTCTAACTGAAAATTTGCCACCTATTATCATTTTAAAAGCTAAAACTCACCTATTGAAGTCAATAAATTTCTAACTTCTAACAAAAGGAAGAAAAGTATATTGTTTGCACAGTTACCATAATAACTGACAAAAATTAAAATGCCTATATTTCTTTAATTATTCATAAGTTGTTCATGTTAAAGAATTTTTGCAGTGGATACTAATACAGGCTCATTTTCTAAAATATAATTAGAGAAAACCTTTCCCAATCAAATTCTTGCCCCTGATCAAGCCCTGAACCTGGCTGGTAAAGGAAAAATACACTATCAAACAGAGATGATTCTGTGCAAACTTTACAAAAGCTAAACTTTTTTCCTTTGAGATAAATGAGGAAGCCTCGTCTGGAAGAGGTTCTTTCAAGTCCTTATTGTGAAAAAGAAGACTCTCAGCAATAGCAGACCCTATAGTAAAACATACACACAGTTCTAAGTCCCACCTTATTAATGTTGTTCAAAAGTCCATGTTTTGTTCCTATTTTAGTTATTAAAGAAAAGAGGAAGAAGGTTGGGATGAATGTATACCCCCCTTTAAGTCCTGGGTGCTATCATGTTCTCGTGTCTTTCAGTCAAACATATATCAGTATTAGAAAAGGCCAAAAACCTAGTTAACTTAAATTAATTCTTGTCACTACCATCATCCTGTGATGTTTAGCTGCCCAAACCCAAGGAAATGGTGAGAGACGTCCTTACAAATACATGGGGGGGGGTCCTTGAGATCTTATTACCTAGGGACAGAGATATGAGAGCATTTCAACAGACCATGGGACCTATTGGATACCTACCAGATGTATCCAGCCTGCACTATGTTCTGCTTGCAATCACAGGCAGCATCCTCCTGATGACCTCTCAACAGACATCACAGAGCTGTGTAACTGTGTAGTAACTGATCACCTACCTCATGGAAATCTGGGACTCTTGAAGTGACAGTTCATATAAGGACTTCATGTGTTTACAAATTATTTTTTCCTGTTAACAAACTGGCTTTTTCTGTTTACAGATTGTTTTTCTAGTAGTTGGGTTTTTCTCTAACAGTTCTAAGGATTAAATGGTTTACCAGTTAAATAGTTTCTTGTTTTTAGAGATAAGTTGTAACTTCTAATAAAATAGCCTGTGACATGTTAGCCTGAAAGAATATTAGTAGTCCTAGCCGAACAGCTCCTAGACATGCATGCTGCAGTTCCAGTGATACATGGCATCATGCAAATTAACCCCATCCTACATTCTGTCACCCAGTTTGCAAAGGGCCCTTGTGCATGGGTGACAGAGAGCAGGTTGCAGTTTTTAATAAAAAAAGGAAGGAGGAGATGTCACAGTATCCCACAGTACAAGCTGGCTTGTACTGGGCAATTAATTCAGATATAAATAAGGAACCCAGCTGGTTCCATAAACTGGCCTCTGGGTTGACAGACAGGAACCTCAACCAGCTATGTTCCATCCTAAGCTGCAGACATCTCACTTGTCTGGGACCTGGGCCATGTTAAAAGATCAGACTAATGACCTATCCAGTAATACCCCATTTATAAAGAGGGGTTGAACCAATAAACGTTCTCTGTTGCCACATGAACATTGGGTGTGTGGTCATCACTGTCTCTGACCCACCACACACATGTTTCACTCAGTGTTCTCCCTTCATAAAGGACAAGAACAGAGATAAGCAGCACCTATAGATGTATTTTGAGTTACACCACTAAGGAAAGCTAAGGGGGTTTTGTGCATTAGATGCTTCCTCTCATCTGGAAAATGTTAGATTTAGGAATAGAATACCCTGCTTATTATCATATAGAATTCCAGTTTTACATGAAAATTGCTATGAGAACATGTAGTTATTTACTGTTATTTAATTCAAATATATTTACTCATTTCCTGGGGGAAATAATATTACCTGCAATAATTACTATTGCAAAAGCAGCAAATCCATGTTCATCCTTTCCTTCCACAATCTGAGCTCCATATTCAGGATTTGAGAGGAAAACATAAAACAATTCCTGTCCTTCAGGTTCATCATCATCAAAAATTTTTATGGACACCTGGCTTTCAGTTTCTCCATCCAGCAAAGTCAGAGAGATTGTCTGTTCTTCAAAATCTTCTCCTTCCATTGCCCATGTGAAGTTTGATTTTCCATAAACATTTCCAAAAGGATACAAATCTACTGCACTCAGCGCACTCACTCCCCCAAAGGTTTTAACAGTAATTTTAATATCACCAGTAAATCCCTTGGTCCTTCTGATCTGAAGCACTGCTGTGTTGGAGATATTGTTGTTTGTATCTTCTTCAACATAAATAAACTCTGGCCCCAAACTTAGTATTCCATGATGAACATCATTAGCCAGGATATTAATTGTTGCAACACTGAAAGCTGGATTCAAACGGGGACTCCAGTCAAGGTTTGCAGGTTGAACATCCAGAATTTCCACAGAAGTCAAATTTACAAAAAAAAATTCTTGTATTTCAGACACAGTGTCATCAATTATTGATATTTCTATTACCGCATTTGTCTGAAAATGTAAAAACATAAGTTCTCCATTGTAGATGGGTATAAAGTCTTCTAGTTGTTTGGCACTTCCTGGAGTGGTCTGATAGGTCAGTTTAGTAAGATTATTTTGAAAACCAAACAATCTTTGGACATGTAGTCTGACTACCTGGACATCTTCTTCAACTGAAACTGATCTTGAGTTACAATCAAACTGGAAGATCCCCATTGGCTCAATTTTAGCTATCGTAAATCCTGATCTGAAACAGAAACAATATCACATTGAGAGAGAAATACAAGTAATAAAAAGCAGAAAAATCAAGCATAATAATTTTCAGTGAGCAATCAATGATGGCTGTAAGAAAGCAGATTAAAAAATGTGTAACGGTAGAGGGAAGAAATAGAAATCATACAAAGCAAGACATAAAGAGGTTCCCTAAAAAAGGCTTTTGTAGTGTTTGAGCAGCCCTCCTCATGCTTAATGCATCCTAAGTCAGGACAGGATACTGAGTAAATGATACATAAAATATGGTCTTCCTGACAAAATGGAGAGGCAAAGGAAAGTAGATCTTCCTACTGTGAATATAATACAGGAATATAATATAGCCACTAAAAGTAATACCAATTTTAAACACTGAACAAACCTCCCATACCAAGGAAAGCTGTTAAGTAGGCAGATGCTAGCATATTTACAGTTTTAGCCAGGAAGCTAAAGAAGGACAGGAAGTTATTTTAAAATATACAGTACGGCTTTGAAATACTGCCTCTTTACAATATTACCCAAAGTACTTTTTTTTCAGATCTGAGACATGTTATCAATTCAATTTAAGCTTTACTCTGTTCATATTAAATATATTCCCTTCTTATTACAAAATATTAGACTGACTCTGCTGAATCTTGTGTCATCCCTTTCTCTCTAGAACTTAAACATTATTCAATGCCAAGAGGCTACCAAATGGCACAATTACAGTGAGTGGATCTGGCTAACAGATGAGACTCTTCCACTGAAGATCCAAAAAACCTTCAAAGTAATTATGAGCTTTATGTCTTGCGGGATGCAGTCTTAAGTTTTCTAGGAAAAGTTATCCTCATACACTCAAGGCATTTGACTTGCACAGTAAATATGTGCTTGAAGACTTGAGTTCATAGGAGGGACAAACCTAGGAGAAAGAGTCTTTTTAAGGACTTTAGGAATCTGATTCACTCCTGACTTCCTTCAGATTTGCCAGTTCAATTTTAATATGGTGAAGCCAATACTTTTCTCCCTACAGTGTCACAGTGTCACTCCATGCCCATTTTTTATACATTTTCATCTTCAATAAAGAAGAGTGAAAATAGTTTGAAGAACAGGTAACAATTTAAGTGAGTCAAAAAACTACATTGATTGTAATGTTTTAATTTTTCAGAATAAAAAGGGGGTTTAATATAAATTAGTCTTTTTAGAGCATTTCTTATTTCATTTGATTTCTTTTAAATAATGGTTGTCATCTAAGATCTTCTAAATATAGATATTTAGGGACACTGAAAATTGACAGTTTATTTTACTCTTCAGCTTTCTGGTTAAAACTGTTGATCTTGGTTCTTCAACCTAACTGTATTTCCTAACTGTGTCCATCGTTCTAGACACATTCTAGGTACCTCAGATCCCAAAGCCAGGAAACAGACTGGAATTGAAAAAAAGCTTCAGTTTCGGACAGATCAGATCTGTAGTACTGACATTTGTTTCCATGTGAGACAAGACATAGAAAATATCAAAAAATTAACTCAAATTTGCTAGCTACCTATAATTTAATAGGGATTTGTATGAGGTATATGCCCCTATACATGTTACAATTCTTACAGCATCAATGCAACTCAAAAGTGTAAATAATATCTTTACCTCAGGCGAGCCCCACCAGACACATTGCTGTGCACCGCTGTTAAAGTGATGGCAAATGTCTCAGATTTATTTAGGCTTGGAGTAGCCTGAAATGAAATCACTTTACTTTCCTCCCCAGAGGAAAATACAACAGTACCTGAAAGGAGAATGATTGAGAGAGTCAAAATCACTAAATTCTATTTTTACCTGGAAATACACTGACACAGGAACTTTAGTCACAATTCGATTTCACTGAGGTAAAGAAATCTTCATGATAAGGGTCTTTCCTATAGAAAACTGTCCTTAAGGAGCATAGCATTGTGTCTATAAAGAAAAGTTTTCTTTTCTTATAAAGTAAATTTGTCCCTTACAGATAAAAATTGGATCACACAATTTCATTCTAATGACTCTTCATTAATAATGGAAACATGCAGAGATACAAATAACTAAAAGATGGTATCATCACTTAGGCAATGGTCATAGCTGTTGTCCTTGTAGCTGTACATAACTTGTTGCAGCAATTACTCACCAAATGGAGGAGTAATATTGCCTAGTTTAACAGAGTCAGTGACTAGGTCTGGTGGGCATCCTGAAATCCAGCTAACTATAACAGAGCCATAAACTCCTCTTCTGGTTATGACAGCATGGCCTGTCCCTGCTACAATGTTTGTAAGTCGTAATATCACAGATTCAAAGCCAACCTGTGAAAACATAGTAGATTTTATCAGAAAATGGAATAAAAAATGCACAATAACATATGTGAAAGCATAGTACTTTTTGTAAAATGGGCATATTAAAATAAGGATGCATGCATATAGATAAATATATGTGAATTTATCTATGGGCATATAGATATGCTCTCTTGAAAGAGCTCATACAAACTCTTTAATAATACTTGCAAATTTTAGATTTCTGGCAATTAGATTGCAGGGAAAAGGACCAAGTGTGAGTGACATTTCAGTACTGAAAACAGTGAATACAATCTGTGTCTCTTGTTTAGAAGAAAAATAAATCAAGCCTGTCCTTAGTGCTCACAGGCAATAACTGTACTACTCTCTCTCTACATATATAGATATATACATATAATTAGGTCTAAAATAAGGTATTAATTATATATCCAGTGAAAAGCAAGTTGCAACTGCATGACACTGTACACAAAATTATTCTTGCTACTGTGATCTACTTTTCTTTTTCTCTGAGCAGCAAATAGGAGTGAAGATAATTTACATATTCTAAAACCAATGATAAATGAATATATAGTATATGGTATTGTATATGGTATACAATAGTCTTTCTGAAAACCGTGTATTCAGAAAGACTATTTGACTTAAGTTTCATTGTCAATTAAAAACTACAAAAATTCTTAAGGATAATTAAAATCATTAAATAAAAACTTCAATAAAATTTAAGTGTTAAAATCTCATCATGCCTTTGCCTGGCAAAAAAATGGAATGGTAGCATATATACCATATATACTTTGATATACCATATCAAAGTAGGAAAATTATCTTTTCTCACTCTCATACAAAGTAGATAAATGGAAAATTTATCACTGAATTATTACCAAATTTACGGACATCTGCATTAACACCCAACATATATTCCATCTCTTTTTGCACATAATACTGAATTCATGCTATTTTCTGCTTTGGGGTTGCAGTACTTATGGAAACATCATCCAGATTTACTTATTTTCCTTTAAGTCTTAGAAGTCCCCTTTCATGTAAATACTTAAACTACTTACGTTTTATATATGAAGAGTCCTTTTCCAATTGTATTAAAATGTTTCTATGAGAACCTTTATCAGAGGAAAGAAAAACATACAGTGCAAGTAATAACTGGAAGGATCTCTTCCATCATATTGACTGCAATGAAAACTTCACTGAGTTCTTAGAACAGGTATCTTCTGCAGTGAAGTGTACCTTTCTTCTGTGGTAGGAACATGACATCACAACCTGGCTACTGACCTGTGAATTGGCAGCTTCCTCAGGAATAAGCAGCACAGCAGACTTTGCTATTCCTAATATTTTAGGCACATCCTTGGCACTTCCCCTAACCAGGCTTACATTAGTGAGTTCCAGAGTAAAATTCAAGCCCAGTAAAATAAATGCCTTTGAGAGAGAGAATTTCATTAAAAAGGTAGAAATTTAATTCCACTAAAAATATTATCCAACAGTGCAAATAATTAACAAAGCAACCTGCAGATTCTTGTTTGTTTACATACAAAGCAGCATTTTCAAGACAAGTGTTTCACTGATTATGTTTCTAAAAGAATTACAGTTAAGCCATCAATATTGTGAAAGTAGTCTGCCAGCAGCTTGCTGGAATATGAGTTTGTAAAGAAATTATTGCCATTTTAAAAAGTTGCGTTTGACACACTGGCCTTTGGTTTGATTTTAATCCTTAGGATTGAAAATATTTAAGATGGTTGTAAGAGAAAGTAAGAGTGGATGTAAGACTGTGATAAAAATGACAAACAACAAGGAAACACAGAAGACTGCAGGTATATTTATCTTTTTCTTCATTGGTCACAAATGACAGACCACTATTTACAGTCCAAAGAAACTTAAGAAAATATTTGCATTCATATAATAATAAGATATTGAWCTCATAGTAGCACAAAACAACAATGTAAGGAAACATAAAATATTTGAAAACATGCATATCAGTGATTTTGCAATTACTGTCAGAAAATTTGATTTTCAAATCCAGTTCTACTCCATAAAGAGGAAATTCATAACACCAAGACTCTCTTTTCTGCTTCTTCACAGTCAATATTAGTGAGAGTTTTTTATTTGTAATGAGATGAAACAAATGGAAACAACAGATATCATGGGAGCTAAACGAGTAATACACACCTGGTTGCTTATTGGCACTCTTTTTACTCCAAAGCTGGCACCATCCTTTACTGTGAGGAATCCCACCTCATTCTCGGGTTCAATTAGTGCTTCATCATGAAGGGATGTGACATGGTACTCAACCATTACTTCTCCAAATGCCCCAGCATGCCGAGTCACATTAATCTGAACATATCGATCCAGGGCTTTTTCTACCAATACTGACTGCTGATCAGAGTACAGGGCAAACACTCCATAAGGATCATCATTTGCAAACACTGTGATCTTTGAAACTCCTTTCTCATGGTCTAAATCTGCTCCACCTTCCACTGAAATCAGCTGTATCTCATAGCTTTCATCCAGTTCTGGAACATCATCAGGTAACAGGTAGATAATTATCTCAGCTGTACTCTGCTGGTCAGCAATGACAACAGATCCCTCTGTCTCAAGAAAGTCACCTGTGATGTCAGATTTACTACTTATTTCCCAGTAAACCTGAAATTAGTACAGAAAATGCAAAATATAAAAGAAAGAAAAATAATCTCCAAAGCCAGAAATTTGCAAATTCAGGATTCAGTATAGACAGGATATGGAACAGGCTGCTTTTAAATGGGTAAAATAACAACTGTTTTGGGTATGCATAGGAAGAATATCCTATCACCCAGACTATCTTTCAAAAGAGTGTGTTATTTCATTAACAGTGTTAAGAATATAAATATTTCCTTTGTCTAGTTTCAGAAGATTTATGTAAAACTATGTGAAATTTATGAACATTTTTCAAAAAGTATTTCTCTTTTCTCACCAAAACACCATTGCTGGTTTTTCTGTTTCCAGTATTCCTCACATAAGAAAAGAATGAACTCTCATTAAACACAGCAGATGTTTCTATTAATTGCTCATTTTTTTTTTAAATTAAATGAGTTCCTGTTAAAATGCTGACTTCTAAACTAGGTAAAAACCAATGTTTTGACATTGGTGGTTCAGAAAAGTCTGAGGAAGTCTGATTCTGTCTAAAAAAATAAAGTGCGATGATATCAAAGACCATTCACTATGAAAGTATTGTCTCTTATTCTTCCATCAAAAGCAAACTGAGAGAGAAAGAAAGCAAGAGCAGTACAGCAGTATTGTTTTTCTTTTATTTCCCCTGACAAGGGAAGACTGAATTTTACTCTCCAAACCCCAAGTACTAGGGCTAAGCCCTTCCTAAATTCAGTCTAAAAGGCAACATTAAAATAAAATAATAATTTGAGAAGCAAGCAATTGAAAGGCACAGAATGAGATATTTTTCCATACACAACATCAAGGATGATTTCAGATTACATTGTTTATTAGGAAAAGTGTGAGAATACCGTTATGTTCCCCAGTATGCCTTGAATCCGTTTGACAAACAGTGTAATATTTTGTGGCCCTTCGTCTTCTGAGGGTTCTGCAAAATTACTCTCTGTTAATGATTCAGGAGCAAACTGTACAATTCCATTTGGATCACCAAACTTCTCTATCTGTAAAACGGTAAACAAACATTTAAAAAACTAGAAATGTAGTGTGAATTGTATTCTTGTTGAAACTACTGATATTTTCATTGCTAGATGCTACAGGGGCGCATATCTGTTAATTCCAAAAACAGCAGAAAAAAATTTTGAATGTCTCTTTTTCAGTTGCCAGTTCCCCTGTAAGGAAAAGGAAAAGAACAGAGTTTTATTTCAAATGCTAAATCTGAGTACTTTGATTCCAAAGCAGGAAATGCTCAGGCACCATGAATTAGTATACAGGAACTCTTCTAATAATAACAGTTTGCAAACTCAGAATTATGGGAGAGAGAGCTCATCCACATCCATCTCTGTGAACCATGAGCTGCAAAAAGAATTTGGGGTAACATGACTTCCTGAAGGGGACTGTGGAAGTAAGAGCTAATTCCATCAACATCTTTCAGACCAGATAATGAAATAAAAATACCATTTCCAGGAGAGATTATTTTGAGGGCTTCTTACATCAGCTTTATAAATTTTTCCTTAGTTGCATTACCCCTAGAGCACTGATTTGTCTGTGATAACTCTCAAAAACATCTGCATTTCTCTTGTACTATGAGAAGTCAGACTTTCTTCCTTCCTCTGAAGTGATGTCAAGAGTGACAATGTCCTGCTTGCAACTTCTGAGGGGTCAGAGCCTGGTGCTGTGTGAGCATGTCCAGATCGCTATTACCTACGACACACACTTGATGGTCGGTGCAGGCCAAGTGGTCTAGCCTGTAGAGTTGGTCCATGATTGATTTTTGCTGTCTCAGCATTTGAGGACAAGTGTGTGTGGATTATTGGTTCATCATAGTTTTTTTGTTTGCTCAAGGGAAAAAGACATTTTGTCTTTGTCTCGGTGGAGCTTTGGCATTGAGCACCTCTTTGTGCGTAAATCACCCTCTCTATTGTATACCTTTGTCATTAATGTTGTTGCTGTTACTGTTTGTTTCTCATCTCTTTGGTGTTTTCAAGTAAATTTCTCTTATCTTGACTCAGAAGCTGCTTTTTGTCTTCCTCTCACAAGAGAGGGTTGGGGAAGGGAAGCAGTTGAGTGGGGTTTAATTTCCAGCTGGGTTTAAACCACAACAGATGATAAACATATTGACACATAGAAATGTGGGCTCAATCCATGCTCTCTCCAAAGAGAACTATAGAAAACTGCAAGTAGGAGAGTCAGCTCACCACTTTTATTCCAATTTTTACTGATAGATTCTCTGCCCTTTTTCTTTCAGAATTGAACATAATATATCAAAACAGTACAAAGGTCAAAAAAGCCAAATGACTAAGTAAGCATTGGGATTAATTTTTAAAAGCTTTGCGTTTATAAATACCAATATCAACAGAAATCTCTGAAGAAAAGTGATAATAACTTACTATTAATGTAATGCTGTTTGCCTTAGAATCTATTTCTGTTTCACCTTTCATAAGGCTCAGTCGAATAATGAAGGTTTCCTGAACTTCAACTTCTTCATGAGGATAGATTTGCAGATTAATTGTTCTCAGACCTCCTTCTCCTTCTTCAAAATAGAATGTTCCATTCACAGGGTCACCAATGTCATTATTCAGAGGAGACAAAATCACTTCTGAATTGGGTCCCAAAATGTCCCAGTTAATCTGTGGAAGAGATCAGTTTCAGATTTACAGGGATGATATATTATAACAGCATCCCAAGGGGAAAAGTGAGAGTACCAAAAACACTTAGCTATGTTTAAATCTTTGCTATTAATACAGGATACAAAATAGTCATAATTAATTCTATGGAACAAAATATAGAAGCCTTTGAAAAAGTAAATACGTCAATTCACAAATGGGAATTTTAAAGTGTTAGTCAAAATGCCAGTTTATTAAATTCTAGATGTTAGTTATAGAAAAGAAACTAAGATTTCTTTAGCATATAGCAAGAATCACAAAGGCCAATGTCTATTTCTCTTTCATGACTTGTTTTGCAAAACTTCCCACATCAGTACTCATAATCAAAACCATTTCCCTTTGAAGTGTGATGTCAAGTTTAAAAATGACAAATATTTTCTATTATAAAAGCTTTTAATTCTTCAGAAATTATGAAGAAAATTATGAATCCTTCATATTTCTTCAGCCTGATTAAAAGCCACAGCATTTCCAGCGATTCCCACAAATTAGATTGCTTTTAAGGAGGTTATATTCAGGACTTTACAATTATTATTTTGTTAATTTAACTGTTTTCTGCTTTTCTCCCGTGACTTCTAGAAAAAGTAAAAGATTGAGGCAATTTTTATATATGGAGAAGAAGAGTTCATGGTTTATAATGCAAATTTTCCAATTTTTTGACAAGACTGTGAAAGGCCCACCATGTTTTATATTTATATCTTCACTTTATAAGCGGCCTGTATAGAGTAAAAAAATACTCTACAAAACTCATAGTAAGCAATTTCCTTAATTAAATTAAACTAGTAGTAGTACATGAACTTAACTATAATTTTTGTGGGATTAGGAGCTAGTTCAAAACAATGTACACTATACCATAATAAAAGAAAGGAAGCAGAAGAAGAAAGAGAATTTTAAAAAGGTAACAATACTTTTTGTTATACTGCAGCTATATGCAATTCATGTTTAATAAAAAGCTGTAATTATACTATTAGAAATCAGTTGCTAAGAAAGCTCTCAAAGCACAATGAAGGAGCTTTTTGACATGGTCACTGGAAAACTTTCAGTCTTTTGAAGGCAAGACCCACTTGCGCCTCCACCAATCGCCCAGTCCTTTCCACCACCAGGGACACCATTGTGGTTGCATCAGGGTTGGGAAGAATAATTTGGCTTTGGTTGAGAAATCGGACCATGCCCTGGGGAGAGTCACTTTTCGCAATGGTGACCTGGCTCACCAGGTGGAGCCCCAGGACGGCTCCACCAGTAGCTCCTGTCAGTTGGATTTCAAATTGCTCTGCAAATTCACTGCACAGAAAAAAAAAAAAAAATAGAAAAGACATTCTGAGATATCTGAGAGAAAAAAAAAATCAAAACTGTACTTAGTAATTCAATCATGCATCCCACACAATTCTGAAATTCTATCATTATCCTATTTTCTACTAGCATTAAGTCAAAGAAAAATATGGAAAAATATTTTATTCTTCAGAGCAGTACTGTTGATGCCAACATTTCTTATAATGTAATTAAAAATCATATTTGATTGCACGCATGATTGTATACTATTTAACAGGAACTATAACACTATAATAAAACATATTCTTTTTTCCCCTTTAGGTGATTTTCTCCCTTAGGTGATTTTTTAGCTCTGCAGAAATGTGTTTTCCAATTCAAGCTCTATATACACATATGGGTAGATTTTTTAGTGCATGCTAAAAAAGACTTAATCAAAAGTAAATTGGTGAATAAATATCTGAAAATGTAATTACCTTTCTTCATCATTTATAATAGAGATGTAAATAAAAGACTGGTTCTGTTCATGATAAAAAACTACAGTATTATTATGAATGACATAGTCAACACCATGAAGTGCAGAAATACTTCGAGAAAGAAAATCAGCTGTGACATTGCCATAAGTTCCACGCTTTCGCAAAACAGGAATCATGATTAATCCAGCATCCTCTTCCACTATAAAAATAATTGAGAAAAATTTATGTAATTTCAAAATTCATGCCAAAGCCTTTTCTTCCAAAATATAGTGAGAACTTATGGTGAACTTACCCTGTAGAATGACATACTGCGGATCAAATTCTATGATACCTTCAGCATTGTCATTTTTTTCAATAGTGACCCATACTGTGGAGATATTTCCTATTATTGGAGGTTGATCCACCTGTAGACCATTCTCTCTTACAGTAAAATCAAATCCACTTGCAAGAACATAAAAAAAAAAACCCCATAAAAATACAATTTAAACTTCTTGTGAAAGTATAAAGATTTGTGTGTGACAATTTTTGAATTACTGCAAATAATTTTATTTTCTGACAGTTACTACTGAAGACTTTTTTGTCACATTTCTTCATATTATTATGTTTGCAAGAATTATTACTAGAAATGTGTATATTTCATTTGTTCTTTCTCATTTCATCTTTTTAATGAAATTTCTTGCAACTTGGCAATTTGTATCTAATGTATGAATTTAAAGTTTTATTAAATCTTAATCAGCAATATCTTTACACTAATGTTAAAATAAATGGGTTTGCCAAACATCCATTCTCTATTATGATTACAATTATAGCTGTCTTACACAATTTTACAGTAAAACAGATTAAATGTCTAGCAGTGATTTTATTCAGGTAGATCAGATTCCAAATATATTTTGTTTTTCTAGTTTGTTTTTCTGCTTGTAACAAATGAACTGGAAATTTTAACTTTACCTTCCTTGGAGWTCCACTTCAGTAATCACCAATGAAAAGTTTTCAGGACCTTCAGGAAAGTCATCATCATGAATTTCAATCCAAATAATTTTACTTTCCTCCTCTGGTTCAAACACCATTTCCCTTACTGTGGGAGTAAAATCCATTCCTTCTTCTGCAGTCCCACTTATTATCTGAAAGCAAAGATGCACTCTGCCATAGGATCCCTTGGAACGCGCAACAGTGATATTAACCTGAGGGAAAAGATTATTTTCTTTTTAAAATGGCTTTGTTTTCTGTTACAGATGCCTTTACAGGATGTTCTAAAGTCATATTTTCAATGGTTCTGTCACGTAACAACAATACAATTTATCAAGTACAGAGTACATGTAATTTAACTTATGGCCACAGTCACTTTAGAGACTGATTTTTTTTCTTTCTAGAGTTGAACATAATTCTAGCAACAATGTTGATATTTATCAGTAATTTTATATAAGAAAGAATTTTAATCTGATACCCATTTTTCATCTTCTGTTGTTTGGAATAGTTCACGGGAGAATGTAAACTCTCCATATGGATAATCACTGGCAGCCATGGTAATATTTGCTTGGCTGCTAGATTCATTTATGAGTCCTCCATCACTGATTCTGGTTAGTTGAAACTGGTAGTAATGCTTCTCCTCAGGACGGTTGTCATCTACAGCCTACAGGAAAGAACCAACAACAGCTGGAAGGATTTAAACCATTTCCAGAGAGAGAGATATAAATAATTTTTAGCCAAGATCCTATGAAAATAAAAGAAAGTACTTGAAATAGTTACTGGGATCAGATTTCTCATATACCTGTATTAGAACAACTGCTGCAGACTGCCTATCCCTCATGGTCAAGGTCCCCGATACCTCAATAAATTCTGTGTGATGAGGAGGTGTTATATTCCAATATATTATGATCTCCCCAAAAATCCCTGGGCCACGTACCAGGCTGCAGGTGAGGACACAAAAACAGATTTTATTTTACCTTTATTATTTATTATCCAATACAGAGATAGTATATCATACTGTTGTGCATGGAAGAAATGTTATCAGCACTATGAAAGCTTGAGTTTTAATCACTATTAAGAATATAAGAATTCCGTTTTCAGAACATATCTGAAGTTCTCTTTTATTCCTCTATGTTTGGAGGCATCTCCAGCTGTATTTTTACCAAGAGGTCTTTCAAGTTTCTTTCCACATGGAGCCCAAAGATAGGGCCTAAAACCTGATTTCTCTTCATTCTGTTCTGCTTTTCCAGAGACAGATATGCAAAATAGAAGGGCAGTTTGATGTCAGGGTAATGCCAGGGGCAATTTGATCTATAAGGCAGATGTAGGATACTAGAATACTTCTTTGATATTTTCTCTGATATGTTCTGTCTGCTACTTGTCTAAAACCCTATAATAGCATAATGCTTGGATAAGTCACAGTAAAGATTTGTCTGCACATTCTGCACATAACACAATCTTAAACAACTTCTTACACAAAGCATTGTTTTGTCTTTTGGACTTCTTGGGCCAGTACCAGAAGATGTTCTGCTGCTTTGCATTTGCTGGAAGTGTCATAATCTTTTATTCCAATGCTCTTAGAAGATTCTTCTAAGAATCTAAAACTCTTTGTTCTGTTTTCAGTTGATTGAATAAAACAATTGCATCTTGTTTCCACCAAAACCCCCATTCCCACACTGTTTATGCTAGAATGTAACAATTTGCTGAAATACTATTCAGGCACAAGTCCTCAATCAAATTCTAGAAAGCACAAAGCACCTTCAAATGTCACATTTTCTTACCCCTTTCCTTTGATTAAGATCTTCTTTCCTTTGGTGCAGCAATGTTGTAAATAACTTGAAGACAGAGAGGAATATTTGGACCTCCCCATTAATACTGAAAGGATACACACATGGTATATTCTACCCTTCTTAAAAACCAATCACCTAGTTTTTAAAATAGTACTGATCATAGAAATTATGATAAAATGTAGTACTCAATAAGTTGCCAAATGTGGGGTCTCATAGCTTTTGAATCTGGGCTGTTGCTCTTTCTTTGAAAAAATTAGAGATGTACCCACCTAATAAGAGCAGTTCCATTATAACTTCCTGAAGGTTCTCCAATCAAAACATGCTTGGATGAATGGGCTATTCCAACCACCCCAGAAGCTCCTTCATCTCCCATGACAGTGATGGTTGCAACACCTATGAAGAGAAAAATTATTCTCATGGTAAGTGAAAACTAAGCAATTTACCTTTGGTAAATCTTGTGACATGAATGGTTAAACATTAGCTTCATAGAGGGCTGTGGAACTCTCTGACTTCTTCAGGTAAGGAACTTAGGGAAAAAGACTGACATTCACAATTGCGACCAAGTAGATGCCCACAAAGTACTTAAGCACTGCGGACTAAAATAATATGAACAGTCTTAGAATAGTTCTCATATAGAATATCTAAAACCAGAAGATACTGAATTAATCTTTACCATTTACAGGAGATATCTCTGCATCACCAGTAGAGACCAGCTGAATGGTAAATGTTTCATTCCCCTCCAGCAGACCATCTTGTATTGCATGTAAAATAATCAGTTTCTGGGACTCAGTCTGTATCATGTAAAGACCAGAAAGACATGGATATATATTAAATGAAATTAAACAAAATACAGTGTTAAAACAATTTTTTTTAACATATCAAGTGTTAAGAATGCTTGACATATTCTTTAGTATTTTAAAACATGAGATTATATGATCTGACTGAAATTTCTACTCACAGATTAATAGCCAGTAAAAATTATCTTGCAAACATTGCGGGCCACCCTCAAAATATCCTCACTATTTTCAACTAAATAAAGATTGAAATTCCTTTCAAACTGTATTTACATAGGTGTTTTTTAACCTAGACAAAACTTTCTATAGAGAAACTGCCTATTCAATAGGACACATATATTCTAAGGATAACACATTATTAAGATTAGATATATTAGTCAAATTTCTGCCTAATCCACATTTTTGTCAGTGGGAAGTGGCAAACCTATATAAATTTAGTATATCATGCATACAGTTTATGCTTATACTCAAGCATGTATAAATGTCAAAGCCTTCCAGTAGAGAAACGACAGCAAAACTTTGCCAAATACTGATGGTTTTACCAGAAAAAAAAAAATCTATTTTTCAGCTGACTCAAAGTAAAACAACCAGCATGCCTATTGATTTAATGAAAAAAAACCTTATACTGAGAGAAAATAGATTATGCTCTGCTAAAATACTTTTCTTCATTAAATATTTTGAGTAGACTGTAAAATATAAATATTAACATAGTATCAGTATCCAATATTTAATTCTGAGTTCAGAGCTGCAACCTGCCATGAAATACAAATGAAATAACACTGTCTAGTTTGAAAGTTATAAAGGTGCTTTTTGGGGTTTTTTTAATCTGCAGATTTTGAGCATTCATTTTTCTTTCTCAACCTTTCAATACAAGTTTTCTTTTTAAGGTGCTTGATACTTCAGTGGAGTAAGTGTTTCTGTAATCATTATTTTCATTTGGTAGGTTTCAATTTCTCTTTCTTAATAGTAAAAACAGTAGAGATTTGAAGAACTACCTTCTTGATGATTACATTATGCTGCATTAAAAGAGCATGTCAGCTTTCCATTGCATCTTGAAAGTCTGAATAATTCTAACCCCACCAGTTCAAACTGACCTTTTTCTAGTGTATAATACTTAGTAACCCCATACTTCTATCAACAAGTAACAACAACCATAGAAATACACACCAGTAGAAGGAAGTATTTATAAAACTAATAATAAATAAGTTATTGCAGTACCTCACTGAAATGAAGGGTACCATTTAGAGGGGTCAGATCATATCTGGCTGCTTCCTCAAGAATCCAAAACACTGTAACTGCTCCTCTTCCTCCCTGACTTCGACTTACATTGAGCAAAACAACTGCAGCAGAGTCATCAGGTGTCTCAGGTTCCTTCACAGTTACCTGATGGAGAAAGAGAAGGAGAATATAGGAAAGACTGTATTGAAAAAAGTCAAAAGCTGCATTGATAATGTCAAATTACATGGATACATGTTTAAGATAAACAGTGGAGAATATAATCAATGACAATTCCAAACAACAGGAATGAAAATGGACAGGGACGTAAGAGGTGTAAGGAGAATGTTGAATTCTGGTAGCAAGGACTAGTCATTCAAATGATTTTTGTATGCACTATGATCCAAAACAATTACAGACAATGTCACCAGCAGGCTCAGTACCAGCAAAAGGGAGAGCAGAAGGACTGCAAGAACTAAGATGAGATATGCTTTGTAATTTCTTTCCAAATTTTGCTTTCAGTAATGCAGATTATTCTACAGACCATCACAAATCCTACCTAGAATGTCCTGAATTGTTATTATAGTGAATTAAATTGATTCAGTCATGCAGGAATCTACATTTATGCAGCAGCACTTTCACTGTTACTACCATCCTACACAGCTAGATGAAGACAAGCACTAATATCATTTCAATGAAATCACATCTTCCACTGCAGTCAAGGCTTACAAAAACCAGCTATATGCTAATGACACGAACCCACTCCAACTTTAGCAGAAAGGAGTGCAGCCTAAATCAAACTCACATTCTTTTCTTCAAACCTGAATACCCCAACAGGAGAATCATTTGGTGGAATAGCGACAGTTACCAGGGTGTCATTCCCAAGTCTTGCACCACCTGTTACCCTCACCAGGGCAATTTCGAATATCTCAAGCAATTCAACTTCACTGTCGTCTATGATTGTAATTTCTATTTCTCCTGTAGCCTGTAGAAATGTTAAAAAAAACCCAAAGCTTCATTTATAATATTCTGTGAATTGTTTGAAAAAAATTAAAATAGGCAAATTGTATCTAGCAATAGACAATGCTCCCCTATTAATTTTTCTTCTTATGCTTGTATATTTATCATAAGAAGATATAATTTCAGTAGTTGTTTTTCAGTCCATCAATGTAAATCTTTTTTGTTAAAACCAGCAGAATATTCTGCTTTGGTACTCAGTAATGTTGACAATAATGTTGACAATGTCGACAATATTCTGCACACTAGATATATCCTTCCCTTTGCCAAAGACCACTTATATACACTTAAAATCAAAATCCCTTGTGTACAATAAGTATTCTAAGGTGCAGCATGAAATTTAAAACTTTGTGTAGAACACAGATAAGAAAACATATAGGTTTATTCTGAGAATTTATAGCGAAGATGGATTTCGCTACAAATTTTCACTGTAACAGGGTTTATTATTAGAAGTTATGTCCTCCCTTGCCAACGTATTAAAGACACACAAGCCTATTTGTTCAATGGTTTTGAATATTCTGGTTTTCCATGTTAAAAAACTGAAGCTGGGAGCATCATTCATATACATAAGGCCATAAATAGTATGTTTTCAGTGAAAATTCTTATAGAGGAAAACATACAAAAAAGCTTAACCTGATAACCCAAAGTCAGATAAACTTTCAGCAAGTGAATACCTGCCCATCTGCAAATGTAAGGTTTCCAGATGATGGTGTGAAATCTTCAAAGCTGGCAGTTGAAAGAATGGCTTCCCAGTAGAGAGTTGCTGACCCAAACTTCCCAGCCTGTCGAACAACTGGAAGTTTTAGTACATTCTGTGGTGGTGGTACCTCATAACCAGAAACAGCTCCAGTGACACCCTGTACGTTCAAAAAGAAATTGCAGTGTCTCAACAAACTTTTTTTTTTTTAAGTTTACTGGCACTTAAAAATAAGTGAAGAAATACTTGTAAAATGGTCTGGCCTTAGCATTGACCTTGCTATGAGCAAAAATCTGGATTAAATGACCTCCTGACATCCCTTTATATGACATTGGTTTCAGCAATGCCAGCTCCATAATAAATTTTGTGTATTATTTGTGACAAACCTCTTAAGAAATAATTGTTTGTCCGGTATCTGGCCATTTTACCCAGAACAGTTTAGTATCATAAAGTCGATCAGAACACTTTCTTAAGTCATCTGAGAAATCAGACTGTCTTGCTCAAAAGCCACTTTACATGTTTTTCATTCAGACTTATTTACCTTTGTAATATTAAAATTAAATATTCCTCGGGCATCATCATTTTCTTCAATTGTTATTTCAGCTATTTCTAATCCAAGCCTCTTCACACTTGGCTGTCCTTCAGACAAAGTGATTAGCTGCACATCAGTAATATTGATTATAAATCTTTCCTGTAATTCTGGAATATCATCCTGAAAAAAAGTTTTAAGTGTCCTTTTATTAATGATACATTGCAATATAGTACAGTTGACTACTTGTAGGTTGTCTACCGTTCAAAACTTCTCAGTACTTGGGACTATATAGCCAATCTCTGGCTTCATACCATATAGAAGATGAAAAGATACTTTTGCTGAGATTTTGAAATCAAAGCTGACAAGTCAGATTCCAGATCTGCAAGAACAGTGGAAAGCAGTGCTGGCTGTCACCTGTTACTGCTACCTATGAGAAAGTCAGCTAGATCTCAGAAACCAAGCCATGACTCAAAAATCAGTACCTCCATTCTAAATATAGTTAAAGACTATACATAATATTTTTCATTCTTATAAGTAAATTTTGGGATTATAATCAAACAAAGAATTTGGCTCATTCCCAGTGATGAGTATGCAAGGTGTTATGAAAGAGATGGCTGCAAGAGTCCCAGCACAGCCATTTCTAGAATGTTAAGTCATACTACTAGCGTAAAATCAGTACCATTTATATTTCCTTAAAAGATATTAATTGCTTAAGAAATTGTTAGTCTACTCACAGGCAAAATAGTGACTATGACAGAAGTTGCTGTTGCATTCTCTGCCATAATTACTGTTTTCTTTTCCAGTATATAATCCTCATTTTCTGTTGCTCTGTTGGAGGGGGGGAGTTCAAAGTTTGGCGCAGTGCTCAAGTGGACTGCAAGATCCCCAACAAATCCTTGTTCTCGAACAATTTGTAGAGTAACAGTAGTTGAATTCTGCTGCCCTATAGTAAGGAGATAGAAAAAATTCAAGATATGATTGTTTTACAATCATAGAATATGCTGAATTGGCAGGACCCACCAGGATCATCAGAGTCCAACACCAGAACCATACCACGGGCCTGAGAGAATTGTTCAAGTGCTTCTTTAACTTTGTCAGGCTTGGTGATATGACCACTTCCTTGAGCACCCTGAGCGGTGCTCAGCCACACTCTGGGTAAAGAACCTTTTCCTGCTATCCAACCTAAATCTGCCTGAACTCAGCTTCATGCAATTTATCTAAGTCCTGTCACAGGGCACCAGAGAGTGCAGCAATCAGTGTCTGCTCCTCCTCTTCCCCTCCTCTTCTGCTCATGAGGAAGTTGTAACTGCAATGAGGTCTCCCCTCAGTCTCCTCCTGTCCAGGCTGAACAGACCAAATAACCTCAGCCACTCCTCATACGACTTCCCCTTGAGGCCTTCACCTTCCTCATGGCCCTCCTCTGTCCTCCTCTGCATGCTGTCTAAAAGTTTAATGTCTTTCTTATACTGAAGTGACATAAACTGCCCCCAGCACTCGAGGCGAGGCTGCCCCAGTGCAAATGAGAGCAGGACAATCCCTCCCTTGCCTAGTTTGCAATGCTGTCCCTGATGCCCCCCAGGACACGCTTGGCCCTCCTGGCTGCCAGGGCACTGCTGGCTCATGTTCAACTTGCCACTGACCAGGACCCCCAGGTCCCTTTCCATGGCACTGCTTTCCAGTATCTCATTCCCCGGACTGTGCATCCATCAAGAGCTGCCCCAGGCACAGAATCTGTTACTTTCCCTTGTTAAACTTCATATAGTTGGTGATTGCTCAGCGCTGTAATTTGTCAAGGTCTTTTTAATTTGTTGAGGTCTCTCTTCAGGGCCTCTCTGCCCTCAAGGGAGCTCCTCCCAATTTAATGTTGTCAGCAAACTTAGTATTCCCGAGAGTCCTGGATCCAAGTCATTTCTCACAGTATATCACAGTACAAGCTGGCTTGTACTGTGCAATTAATTTGGATATAAATAAGAAAACCAGCTGGTTCCATAAACTGGGCCCTGGGTTGACAGAGAGGAATCTCAATCAATTACCTTCCATCCTATGCTGCAGACATCTCACTTGTCTGGGAGCTGGGCAGCTTTAAAAGATCAGACCAATGAGCTATCTAGAGCTATCAGATCAATGAGCATTTCAAAGCCCCTTTATAAAGAGGGGTTCAAACAATAAACTCTCTCTGTTGCCACATGGACTTTAGGCRTATGTGTCATCTCTGCCTCTGACCCACGCCCCTTCATGCTGCAGTTGTTCATGAAGATGTTGAAGAGAACTGAGACTAGGATAAGCCCTATGGAAGCCATATTTTAACCTTTGGTCTTCTTGATTCTCAGCTCAGCTAACTACTGGAGCTGCTTGTTAGAAGCGCTTCAATTTTGCTCAGTGACACAACAGTCCTTGGAAAATTCTAGGGCTTAAGCAGATGAGCGTGCACAAGTGATGAGAACATACAAAACAGTACCTATATTTGAAGATACTGTGCATTGAAAAACTGGATCTAGAAGAAGAATAAGGTATTAAATATCTACAGTTTTATATGTGTGTTACATAAATTATTACTTCAACACTTCTACTTTTATTCAGTTATCCTTCAAAACTTCTATCTCAGTAATTTGCCTGACCTTTCATGCCTAGGCCATCAATATTGCTTCTAACACAGAAAGTGGTATTGAGGGCAGTCATTCTGGCTGTAAATGTCACATTTCCTTAACTCAAATATCAAAGAAGTTAAATAGACTTGTATCAGTCAGGCTCAGCATCCTTTTGGGAAAGCTTTATAATTTATCCAATCAAAAATGAAACACATAATCTGGCTAAAAGAGGTGCATTTATGACTGGAGAAATAGATAAAATGTAAACAGGCTTGCACTTCAAACCAGTTATTGTAACCAGGTATTATTTCACAGACAGAACTTGTGAGTAATTCATTAAAAGTACAACAGTTAAAGATTGGGAATAAAAACACCTGTGCAACCAGTGGAAGCTAGGAACTTTCCTTGAATCCTAACTTCAAAGTATAAATGTTTATAATGTGTAAGAAATCAACAGAATCCTATACATTACTTCTAGGTGTTAATAAATGGGCAACACCAATTCACCTGAAAATAAAACATGTTAGAATATTTTACCTGTGATAATATACTCTGATGAAAAAAATATTTTTTCTATACCTAATTTTTTAATATAGACAGAATATTAAATCGTTAGAAAATTCTAACTGGGTTGTTGAAGTATGAATAGCTTATCAGGTAACTATGGGAAGAGCCCCAAAAAATGCCAGCTAGCTCCCTGAACCAGGAGAGAGGAAGAAGCCTGCCCATCATGGCAGTTCTCTTCTGATCAAGTGCCTGGGAGATCTTTTTCAACTTGTGCCTGGAAGGAAAACTAAATCAAACATGCAACTGCAAGCAGAAAAATACCACCTTTTTCATGAAGTAGAATTGACTCCTGCTCTGCTTCCTTCCTTCCCCTAGGCCTCTGAGCAAAAGACTTCCCTTTTTGAGCACTTCAAGAGGAAAATCTTTATATGCAAATCATTTTAAACAATATAGCAATCCCATTAAACGGGCAACTTCTGCTTTTTATATAAACAGAAGTATTTTATGCATTAGTGATTTGCAACTTACCTCTCAAACAAGAATGGCTGAAGAATATGATATATGCAACGTAAAATACATCATAGTTACATATTTTAAGGAATATTTATGCTATAAATAAAAAATAAGCTGATATACAAAAAACTCTATTAAAAATTGCTGATATATATACTGATAATTGCTGAAATATTGCTGATATAAAAATTGCTGATATATAAAATTGCTGATATATATGTGTATATATATACATTTATGTAAGCAGTGTTATAGCTTCAACAATGGTGACTTTGAAAAAACATAAGTTTTTTCCTAAGAATCAAGAAACAGACTTACCTTCTGGCTCTGTGATTTTAACAAAGAGAGACTCCATGTGCCATTCAATCACACCATGTGGAGAGTCACTGGGTAAAATGCTAAGTACAGCTCTTGCCCTTTCGGGATCAATGACAGCTCCTTTTGTGCTATCTTGAACATCCATAGTAGTAACACGGGTGAGTATGATTTCTACTGCCTCTGAAAGTTCTGCAACACTGTCTGCTAGGATTGTCAGGGTGATTGTGGACAGGGCCTGACCTTCTGAAAATGTAACCTAAAGTTTTAGAGGGAAGGGGGGAAAAAAGTCAAATTTCTTGTCAGTGTTAGTAAACCTAGAGTTTTATTCTGTAAACTCTATCAGTTATAAAATGTGTTTACATACACACATACATATCTTATAGCATCGTAGAATACAAGGTTGGAAGGGACCACAAGAATTATCTGGCCCCATCTTACTCGGCAGTACCACAGTCTAACCAAGATGGTCCAGCATCCTCCAGCTCAATCTTAAAAGTGTAAGTGTCTGTTTGGGGAGTCCACAACTTTCCTGGGAGGGTTATTCCAATGGATGATTGTTCTCATGGTGAAAAATTTTCCTCATATGTCCAGTGAGAATCTCCACAGGAGTAACTTGCATCCATTACCCCTTGTCTTTTCAACATGACACCTTGTAAAAAGTATTCTCTTTTGTCCCCACCTTTTAAATAGTGACACATGGTCTTAACATAAGGTCTCCCCATAATCTTCTCTCAAGATTGAACACTTTTCTCAGCCTTTCCTCATATGACAGGCTTCCCTGTCCTCTAACCATATTTGTGGCCAGCTCTAGACCCCTACCAGCCTGCCCATATCTATTTTCCATTATGGGGACCAAAACTGAACACTGAATTACAGCTGTAGCCCAAAAAGTGCTCAGTAGAGTGGGCTAATGACTGCTTTATCTCTACAGGGAGTGGCCTTGTTGATGCAACCCAGAAATATTCTGGTGGATTGCATCAATGTTCACATTGATGTTTATAATGTTTGTATTGAGCTTCTTGACAAGCAGAATCCCCAGGTCTCTTTCTCTGGAGCTAATCCCCAGTCAGGATAGATGCCTGTGGGTGCTGCACTCCTGAATTATGTTTTCTATAGTGCAACATTTGTTCCTGATGAATCTTCCAGCCTACCCAGGTCTTCCTGCTAGATGGCTCTCCAAAGAGTCCACTTCCTCACATCATCAAACTTCATCAGAGTATACCTGATCTCATCACCTACATCACTTATGAAGATATTAAACACTGTTTGGCCTGATATTGATCCCTGAGTCACCACACTTGTGATAAGTTGCCAGTTTGAAAAGTTTACCACCACTCCCTGGGGGCAGCAGTAACACATTAGTTTATTGAGAAGAAAGCCACAGCAAGTTGTATCAAAAACCTTGAAGAAATCAAGGTAGACAATGGCTTTTTCCTTTCTTATTAAACAGCCTTTATCTCAAGATTTTTCTCTTTCTCCTCATCCTGCTGAGATGGAGAGTAAGAGAGAGAAATAGTTGGGGGTTTTTAGACAGCTAAGGTCAACACACCACATATATCCATATCAAAATAATGAACATATATCTCTTAAAATCATTGCTTTGTGAAAAAATTGCTACTCCACTTCTTTTTTTCTTCTTCTTCAGATAAAATGATTGATACATGCTTTGTCTATCTATTTTCTTATTTTTAAATTCAAAGGGCCTGCCACTTGATTAGGCCTTTCTCAACAAGGAAGATGTGTCTAGAAACACATCTAGTTTAGTCTACACATAATGTGTTCGACAAACAGAAATTTCCACTTAATATCATCCTTTCTGACTCTTCTTGCATGCAAAGCTATGCAGTGTACTCATATGGTATGTAGCTGGAATGCACAAGGAGTACTCTAACAGTTTCAGTATTGTTGTTTTGGCAGCCTTAATTTCCAGTTCACTGATTTTTCTCTTCACTATTTTTCAGGCTTTGTGTCTGCTACAGACAGCCAGAAGGTGGAGGACTTTGATTTACAGAAACTGACTCCTGCCAGTCCTAGGGCATATAAAGAGCTTTGGCCACAGGACAAACTGGGTTTTAATATGGCTGGGAATCTAAAAGTCTCAGAAACATAGAAAACTGGGACTTGTCATATTCTGCTGGGCCACTTAAGTTCTCCATTGTATTGAAAAGGTCAGGACAAAGAACAAACATTCCCAGATTCCCACCTGTGTAAACAGTTTGACATAGCAACTGAATCTCACAGCAGGAAAAAAGGAAGATGGGAATAGGATACCACAGATACACATCTCCTGTGCCTGGACAGCTATGTAATATCAGGTTCTAGAAATGTAAGGGTGATACTGCTGTATTATGTGCCAGCCAGAAGCATAAAACATTTGAATCACAGGAAAGGACCAGGAAGCAGGGATTAACAGAAAAATGGGGCAATCTAATGTGTACTGTCCTTCTCACTCAGTACATCTTTTTCTATTGTCTGAGACAATACAGTCAGTGCCTCCCCAATAATAGTGATATTATTAAATACCATTCCTGAAGCTGGAAATACATCACTTATGCTCCCATTAGTGATCCACTCTACTGTAACTCGTCCATATGTTCCTATTAAACGTTCAATATTCAGGGTGATCAAGCTGTCCTGTTCCATTTCTTCAATTTGCTTAAATAAAGAACTCTGGAAAATATACAGCAGCAGAACCATAGCATTATTTTCTTAAAAAGAGAAGTTTCTTTAGGGAACAGGATATTCAAAGGACAGAGACACTGGGCTTCAATAAATTATTCTACTATTAAGCAGCTAAATGCAAGTCTATTGATTAAACTTTTATAACTTAATACTCAACAGGTCCAAATTTCCTAAACACAAGAATTTGAAATGTCAGACCTCTTCATCCTAAGGCAAAAATTCAATGGTTTTTGTTAGGAGTTTTTTTTTTGTACAGTATTTTATGTCCAAATCATGTGAAGCAGATAAACATGTAGGCTTTCAAGACAAACATATTTTTACTGTTGTTACTTTAGTAATATTTACCCTCCTCACACAAGTTCAGATACAGTGTTTCATTTCAGTGATGATTCTTCTGTGTTTTATATCTTCATTATGCATTTAGTACATATATCTGTTTACAGAACTTCTACAATATTTGATAATTTAAGAATCAACAACTCCAAATAATACCTTTAGTCTGATATTTTCTCCAAAGTTTTTATTTTGTTCAGGCAGATGGGCTCATCCTGTGGCATAACTATTTTAGAGGAAATGAATCTTTACTTAATTCCCTTGATTAACCAATCAATAAAGACTATGATGATATCATATATGCCATCTGGTAACTAATTTTTTAGGTCGCTGCAAAATAAAACTGGTAAAATAATGGGTCATTCTAAATGTAAGGGGATTATAAAAAGCCCACAAAAGGGACAGACTGGAACTGAGTTTCTGTTACTTGTCATCTGTATAACCAAGTAACAATGCTAAATGGAAGTCAAAGCCCTTCTGTCTCAGGTTGCTACAAGACTTTAGAAAAAGAATCCTGTCACATGAAATTTTAGTATGTTTGTGTTCTGTTATTCAGAAATTATATATACATATTTTAATGATTTACCTTAAAAGTTTTACCTGGGCAAATGCAATGACTCCATAGGCATTGTCATTGGGAGGAATAATTATGTTAACAAAACTGTGGACACCAATCTCTGCACCTCCTTTAGGGTTTTTCAGACGCACTTGAAAACATTCTTCCTCCTCTGGGATAATGTCATCCAGGATATTGACTGCTATCACAGCTTCCATGTCCCCAGGCTCAAATATCAATTCACCTGAACTAGCATACAAACAAACACATCAAAGTAATTATAAACAGGGGATATGATTAACAAACATTGAAAGCACTACTGAAAATTTAAAGAGCATTTTTGAAATTGTTGTTTATATTCCTGAATAAGTCAATGAGGTTTAAAGGTTGTGGGATTAGTGTTGGATTTGGTTTTATTTCTAATTACAATAGAATATATAGTAACTGATATTTAATTTATTCTAAATAAAAGCTTCAATATCCAGTTTAACTACAAGTCCTTTTATTATATATTTTAAAGCAAATTGTGAGAAGTTTGACTTCAGGTTATCTTAAGTCTACCTGTGAAAAATTCTCTTTAGTGTTAATAAACACATCACACAGAGGAGCCTATAATGGTCTTCACTGTAACAAAAAGATTACCACAGAAAAAGGAATAAAAGAGCTGGGAGATAAACCAAAAAACCTACCTAGGTATAAAATCTGACTGGTTAGAGATAGTTGTCAGCTCATAAATCTGGGAGCTGGATTCAACGGAAAGAGCAATCAAATTCTTGCTGGAGTTCAGAGACCTTGTAGTAGTGAAAGTGATATGATCTGCATATGGGGCTTCCAGCATCAGAGAGAATTGGTTCCCTTCTGAGTTCCAAGAGTACAGTGCTGTTGTGTCCTTACCAGAGAGGAGGATGTGAACTACATTGAGCAAGGAAGAGAAAAAAAGAAATATTCAGTGTTATATTTAAAATTTCTTTTAATATCAGAAATGCCCTTGGCAGCTCAATTGTTAAAAGTATCTCTTAAAATCTGAAAAATAATATGAAAGTTGAATGCATATATTTCTTCAATTCTAGTACTATAAAAAAATCTTACCTAAACCTGAAGGAGGTATGAAAACATGGATGTTTCTTACAGCAGAGACTGGAAGAGACTGAAAGTGTCTGAAGGTAGACTGCCCTGTCTCCCAGATGAAAATTTCAGAATTTCCAATTTCTACAAAGGGGAAAAATTACAAAACATACATTATACATACATTATATTGCTGCCTTTTGATTATAACACACAGGTGGCCATTCAAAGGCAGAGGTTGGCAACTTTAATTACAAAGTGAGACCGGTGATTGTATCTGCCTTTTTACTTGCATAATTCCATAGCATGATTTCCCATTAGATGATTTATTCCATGACATAATTTAAGAGTTTCTCTGCACATATTCACATATAAGAACACTAAAAAACCCAGCAGACAACAGTCAACTGCAAAAAAACCTATGGACTGCAATACACACTTTTAAAGAGTCACAGAGATGAAGACATAAAACAATGTCTAAAGTGTCATACTTGTAATAAAAATGCACTTTGCTGAACAATGCTCTTTGCATATAACAAAGCTCAGGAAAGCTTAGAAAGGGTGCAATTAGCAGCTAGATGAATAGAGTTATTATTCCCTATTGGTATTGGGAAAATATTTCATTAGTTTCATAAATATTTGAGAGCATACACAATGCTTTCGTTTTCTGAGGTACAAAACAGAGATTACTTTGGTAAGATCCTTTTCAGCAAATTGTCATCCAGCAGTAATATTTTAATCTCTATCTAAACCCCTTTTATTCCAAATACCTTTGCTATCAAACAAGCCAGCACACACTTAGCAAACTCAGTGTTTGTTTTCTGCTAAATACCTTTTGCAACAATTAAATATATATCAGATCCAGAAGTCCAGGCCTCCATATGTTTTATTTCTTTTGCTGGTAGCTGACGAAGATTCCTAAACTCATTATTCAGCCATTGGTACAAGAGTACATTCTGGCTGGTATTTGACAAAGAAACTAGTAAGTACATAATGCCTCCTCGGGGAAACAAGGCAATGTTCAGAGCTTTGTATAGTGGTAGTTGATGATGCAGCACAAATATATCTTTATTCCACTGGAAAACCTGCAAAAATAGAATACGTATTTTATTATATATTTATAACAAGCACTAAGAAAAAAGAAATTAAGTGTTTTAGTGAGAAATTGGAAAGACATAATTAACTGAATTCCTCATTTCTGTAGCGAATCCTACATTATGGTGGAAGCACACTGATAACCAATTGTAAGCAACTACCTTACTGAAAGCGCCTGTGCCTGTTCTTCAGATGAACAGGTTTATGGTCAGAAGCTATTTCTATCCCTATAGTTATTTAATGTAATAGACTTCAAAACAGAAATGACAGTAGCAATATAATCAAAACAAGTCTAAATTACATGTTAATGTAAGGAAAATTGTTACATTTAGACAAGTCTAGAATTTCATGTCTTATAAATCTATAATTGAAATGTAACTAATTTTTCATGAATACATACTTACTGTGTTATCTATATTTCCTTCATATTTCAAACTGAAAACAAATCAAAGTACCTACATCAAAGCCATGAAGACAACTGTGCTCTAACCTGGATGGAACTGAAACTGGTGGTATCACTCACAAAAACCAGATAGTCTTCTTCATCAACAGCAAAATGTTTGACTAGTGTGGTATCCAAAATAGAGAGGGTCTGTAGCTACAAGGAAAATATGGCAAAAATGGTATTCAGAAGTCAGTTCAAGTTTATATATATGCACACATAGATTTTAAAAACTGTAAACATATAAAACATATACAAAATAACATATTAAAATTTTCATAGATGTCATTTTGTAGTTTTAAAAATATATATGGGATCATTTTACAAAATTAGTATTAGTTATCATACATTTTTCAGAAAATGCTCTATGACTTCATTACTCCACAATTTCTTTCTTCACTTCCAAGGTCATTTTATCTCTCCCTCAAAATATGACTATAAAAAACATTAGACAACAAGCTGTAATAACTGTCATGGTTTAGGAATGGTATTTCTCAGTTTAGTATTCCCATTGAAACACTCCAAACCATGCTGCCTCTTCCTTTCCCCCCTGCAGTGGGATGGAGAGGAGAATTGGAAGCACAAAAGGTGAAGATCATGGGTTGAGATAAGGACAACTTACTGCAAACAGCAACGTGATAAGAAAATTAACAGTAAAAACAACAATAATAATAGCAGAAGGTACAGGCAAAATTCATATGTGAAAATGCTCACTATGCAAAACCCACCAATATGTGAACTGCACCCAACTACCCCAACCCCCAGGAGGGCCTCTTTCCCCGCTCAACAGAAAATGACATGAGGTGGTGTAGAATAACCTCTGGACTCCAGCCATATCCCCTCCTGTCTACTGCAGAATTAACCCTGCCCTGGCCAAAACCAAGACAATAACTTACATCACTGACTCATGAAGAGTGTTCAGTTGCCAAACTATCTGAGAACAGAGTTCTTTTTCCCAAAACATGGTGGAACAGAAGGGCCTCACAAAGTCCTTTCTAACCCCATTATTTAATGAATTTGTAAGTAACACAGATTTACCTTCAATAGTTTGCGTCCAGGCATGAATGTATATACACTGCTGTTGGAAGCCCCCCGACTGCTTCCTCCATGAGTAATCACAAGGTAGGGAGAGGCATGGATTTGGAAAGACACACAGCTTTTAGGATTCCACATACTGAAATTCTGAGAGAGGAACAAAAATGTAGAACTGAAATGTCAAGTTTTATTAAGCAGCATGTTTAATGGTGGTGTCTGTAAGGAAGCATTTACCTCGATGGCAACAAAAACTCCTTTCCACTGGTAGAGAGTAGAAAACATAGATGGAGGTAAACGCAACAGCACACCATACAGGTTTTTTTCCAATTCAAAAAAACACCAGCTAGCTGCTGACTCTTCCACAAAGCTTTGCATGACAGACAGAACACTGATACTATCCCCTGCAACACAGTATAAGAAAGAAGTATTTATCTTTCCGGTCTTTTACAACACCATTTTCATTATTTATTTGTGAAAACCAAATCTAGTATCAGAAATCACAGAATATTCTGAGTTTAAATGGACCAACAAGGACTATCAAGTCCAGCTCTTAAGTGTGTGGCTCATACAATAGTCAAACCCACAATCTTCTAGTCAAACCCACCATGCTCTAAATGCCTAATCTATATTCTGAGCTGTTTCTAAATAGTTGGTATAAGTACATGTAAATGCATGGAAATGGTATAGCACTAAGATTGTACTGAAAGTTAAAAAATAAATTAATTTCTCATATATTACTATAACATATGGAGAATGCATAGGCAAAATGAGTGTGATTCAGAGTGACTCAGTTTGGAATTTAGGTAGTGAGAAAATTAACTAGATAAAAAGAAATAAAAAAGTGACAAAGAAACTAAAGATGTATTTATCCTCATTTTCTCTCTCATCACAAGTAGTAGTCATGGCAATAAAATTCTTAAATGGCCTAGTCATTCAACACTTACAGAAAATAGTGTCTTTTATATTATTTAGAAAACTCCAGAATTACAAGTAGTAAAGAACAGATTTTTAAATCAAAGGTCTTGTGAAAATACATAAGCAACAGGAAGAACAACATAGATTGTTGAAACTATAGCAGCAAAGGCTGATGACAAACGGATTCTTAAGCAGCCAAGATCTTTTAAGTAATGAATTTTGATATCATAAAAATATTATAAGTGAATTTTCATTCCAAAGTTATATCTCCTGTATGTTTGGTTACTCTGTAGCTATCTTCACTCTGAAAACAGCAACAGATGCTCTTGATAAAGTGAACGTACTGATGCCAAATGCAGTATCCGACAATGTCTCCCACTCAACACTCACAGATACGTTGATCCCATTACTCCGTGAAACTTTCAAATAAACCGTAGTGTTCGCTTCTTCAACTGTGAAGATACTTGTCCTAAATTTGAGAATTGTAAATAAATTTTAAGATGCATTATTTTTATAGTATAAAAATAGGATTCTTACTGTACATTTTCAGCACAGAATATGCAATAAAAAAAAAAAATACTGGATTTGCTCTGTGGTGGACTAATACTAATTAAGTTTGCCCAATGTTTCTTCGCACAAGACTTTGACAAAATCATGGGAAATTCAAGAAAATATTAAACCAGCCTGAAATCTAACACACAACTGTATGGGTGAAGCTGAATGATATCTGAAAACATTATTCCGTATCATAGAATAATATAATCATAGAATGGTTTAGGTTGAAAAGAACCTTAAAGATCATCTAGTTCCAGCCCTCCTACCATAAGCAGGGGCATCCTCCACTAGACCAGGTTGCTCAGAGCTCCATTGAACCTGACCTTGAACACCTACAGAGATGCAGCATCCACAGCTTCTCTTGCCAGTGCCTCACCACCCTCACAGTAAAGAATTTCTTCCTGATATTTAATCTAAACCTACTGACTCTCAGTTTTAAGCCATTCTCTCTTGTCACTACATGCCCTTGCCAAAAGTCCCTCTCCAACTTTCAGATAGGCTTCCTTTAAGGCACTAGAAGGCTGCAATTGGGTCAGCACAAAGCTCCCTCTTCTCCTGGCTGAACAATCCCAATTCTTTCAGCATTCCTCAGAGCAGACATGCTCCATCCCTCTGATGAACTGAGTGGCCTCCTCTGGTCTTGCTCCAACAGCTCCATGTCCTGTGCTGAGGACCCCAGAGCTGGAGGCAGCTCTGCAGGTGGGGTCTCACCAGAGTGGGGCAGAGGGGCAGAATCTCCTCCCTGCAAAGCTGCCCACAGGGCTTTGGATGCAGCCCGGGCCGCATTTGGCTTTCTGGGCTGCAAGCGCCCATGGCTGGCTCATGTCCAGCCCCTCACCAGCACCCCCATGTCCTTTGGGGCAGGGCAGCTCTCGATCTGTTCATCCCCCAGCCTTTACTTGGGACTGCTCTGACTCAGGCACACCACTTTGCACTTGGTATTGTTAAACCTCATGAGATTTTCAAGGGCCACTTTTTGAGCTTGTCCAAGTAAGACTGGCTCATTTGGTTCTGAAAAAACAGCCCTGAGTGTATCTTACACAGGCTTAAATAAATAGGTAAATTAGAAAATTTCTGATTCCTGGGACACTGGTTTATGGTTTGGAATTTGTAATATTGATTACTATTAGTGAAATATTTGGGGAATAATGAAATATTGTTTCATGGAAAAATGCACAGAGAAATCAACATTTTTAATGGTGAATAGTCCATTTTAAGGGCTTTTCTGTTCTTCTATATAGCAGTAATGATATTTGACAAATAGTGTCGTTTTTAAAATTATAAATTTTAAAACTGGATTCCTAATTTTTTTTAAAGGGAAACCATCTCTATGAAAATGAAAAAAAAACCCCTTCCTTTTAATTGAATCAGGGTTCAGTACCTATTTGTAACTGGGTAGATGCTGAAAAGCCCCAGTGGAGCCTGGTTCTGTAATATTGTAATCATAGTTTGCACTCTGGTGCCTAGTCTGGCTCCTCCAGTTGGATTGAACAAGGTGACAATAAAGTGCTCATCCAATTCTGGTTCTTCATCCAGGATTGCAGAAATATGCAGTGTCTGACAAGAAAGAAGCATAGAAAGCTGCTGAGACTTGAGCTGATAATGACAATGTTATTCAAGCCATGCTGCTGTTTCTGTTCTTTCTCTGTACAGCCCTGGACAGCAGGGCAGTACAACAGCAGCTCTTGAACTGGAGAAGGCAGGAGTAAGGCCTGGATAGTTCAGGATGGGGTTCTAAAGTAATCCCTCTGCTGACCTCCATTAGTGCAACACTAGCATGAGTATATCCACGTTCTTTTTATTTTTTCCCTTCTCCTCTTTAGTCTTATAATAAGATTCTACAAAATGTAACAGGTTTTGATCCTTTTTTCATACTTTTGTTTTGTACTTATTCTACACATTCCTTGATAACATAGTCCCCATACAGCTACCTGATCACAACTCAGTCAAGGTGGGTTTACTTCACTTTAGTTGTCTACTGAACTATCTCATGGGCAACAGGGTAGTTACATTTCTGGTAACTACCTGGGAACAAAGAAGGAAAAAAAGGCAACAAAGAAATATTTTAAATACTCTCTTGATGTTTTGCACCTCTACTGCACCATGGTGGATAAGAATAGGATTGTCTCAAATCAGCAGAGAACACTCTAGAAAGAAATAGATGTTTTCACTATTAGATAACCACTCTAGAAAGAAATAGATGTTTTCATTCCCAATTAACCAAAGAGGTGAAAGTTACAGTAGTACATGTAGCTTTGCTTTAGAAAAATTATTTAGTAATGACAGGTCTGGAATTAAAATAGAGCTTACAACACTTTAGATCTCTATTTACTTCTTCAATAAACCATATTTAAAGACTGTATTGAGAAATCTTTTATGCCCCTACTTCTCACAGATCTGCTAAACTGGCCATCACTGAGGTGTCAAATGCATTTTAGGTTTGGAAACTGAAAACCAGTGTTTCCAGAAAGGTTTGTTTCAGATCCTACTCCCCTAACCACAATATACTAACCTGTTATTGACACTCTTAAGATAGCTCATTTTCTAGCTGAAATTCTTGTGGGTACAGTTCAGAAGAAGTGGGATTAATACTGCCAGAAAAATAAGTAATTCTAAATTTCTAAAACTCTGAAAACTGTTCCCTTTTTGCCTTTGCTGCAGCATACTCTCTTCAATTCAGGCCACATAAAGGAATAGTATTTTTAATTCCACTGCAATTATTTACAGTACAAAATCATGACAGCATGTCAAAGTTTGACTTTCAGCTACATACTAAACACATGTAAATAAATGGTCCTATACACACATCATACTATATACCCAATATATTGTTTTCAGTTTATCTGAACTATTACAATGAGAGAAATATCTACAGAAAAGCATATTCAATTTTTCTGCACTCTCACTAGCTCAGTTTGTTCTGAGAATTGGAAAACATAAGAAAAAAATTAATACATGAGAAACCAAAAACATTGCTGAAATGTTTTAAATAATTTTTAAAAAATCCTTCTTCACTTTTTGTCTCATAACTACCATATTACCTTAAATCTGACTCCCTCTTCCAGCACAATGTATCCTTGAGAAGGGACCAAATCCACTGATGGCTCTGAAGAATTAATTTCACTTACAAGATACTGAACAGACACTGTTCCAAATATTCCCTGAGAAGGTTCTCTAATAATATTTAATACTGCAACACTTTCCATCAGATGGAGAGCTGTTTGCTCTCTTAGGAAGAAGTGATCACTGTTATTGAATGACAAAATTCCATGTCCATCATCATTGGCAAATATAGTAATTGTGGCTTTTGAAAAATAAGTAATAGAAATATGTTTTAATTAAAATAATAAAGTACAATTGCACACATATACAAATAAATAAATATATACACAAATCTATTCTTTCTTTAAAATAATTATATTGCTTTTTTGTTCCTGATACCACTTAACAGAATATGTAAGTATTTTGTTTTATCTAGGAAGATTTCTAGAAAGGAAGAATCTAGACTCTCTTATTAAAACATCCAGCTTTTGCATTTTCTGATTCCTTATTTTACATATTATTTTATTAGTTTTACATATTATTTTATTAGTTTTACATTTTTCACAGTGATGTTTAAGAATTTCTAAATGACATTAATAATTTACCATAGGAGTACACTGGTGTTTTCTAAAACATGATTATTCAGAAGAATGAAATTAAAGTGACTGAGATACAATTCTGAAGAATGAGAACATCAAAACTAAGTTTTACCTGTTGTGTTCTCCCCTAATTCCAGGCCAAATGAGGGATTTGTTAGAATTAACTGGAACTTCTCAGTACCTTCAGGAATATCATCATCACATATCACAACAACAACAGATTTATTCCTTTCTCCATCAGCAAAAACAAGAGTCTAGCAATGAAACACAGAAAGCATTGAATATTCTATAGCTGATAATACACACAGAAATTTTAAACTAAGGTTAAGCAGAATTGCCTTAAGGAGGAAAGAAGAGGCAAGAAGAGTAATTTCTATGCCAATTTTTATAATAATTTTATAAATTGACTGAAAAAGAAGCAAAACAGTTAAATAGTTTAGCACATCATAGAGTGCTAAACTCTAGTGCTAAACTCAAAGCAATTCACTTTGAAAGTTCTTTTGCAAAAAATATTAAAACTTACATGAAATTTTATATTCTCTTTCTAAGCAAATTATATTTGAAATAGGTGTTTCAAAGTCTAAAATGTGTCTTATATTAAAAAATGCTTTAGTACTAAAAAAGAAAGAAAGACTAAAATAAGATGATTAAATCTATCTCTATTCAGATGATCAAAGCAACTGAAAGAAGTTGAGAAATATAGCTGTATTAGTGACCATTTTGCAGAATAAATAAGATTATGTTCTTTTTAGGAAGTTGAAGAAACAAAAACTACTAGATTTAAAATTTGCTTCTTACCCTGGAGACCACATTAAAATCCAAACCCAGCTGTGCCTCCAAATTTTGGGCATAAAAAAACACAGACACATTTCCATAAGATCCTTTGTTTCGGTATGCCATTATCGTCAGATTCCCATGAGTTTCATTAACTTCAAAACTAAAACAAAAACCAAGACAAATTCTCAGTGCTCACTGAGCGTGTTTTTTTAATAAGATTGTAGATAGATAATTTTTATATTTTTACTTAAAATCCCCTCTACCTTTTAAGAAACAGTGCCTATTACAGTAAAGCCACTTGTCTAATGCAATCATTATACCGTGTTTTTCCTTATCAAAATGGACTTGAACTAGATTAAGCCTGTCTATAAGCACGGATTCCTTTTTTCTAGCTGCTGGAAATCAGCGAAAAAGATCTGGGAGATGTCAATGTGCATGCTTACACGGATGCAGAGGCTGGGGCACTGGATGGAGGCTTGAGGAAGTGATCGAAGTCCACAATACCAAAGGACAATAGTGAAAATAAATACATGGTAGTACGAGATTTCTGAGTAAACATACTGCAAATGTTGGGTTTCTAGTGTGGGCATTATCCTGCCAGTTCCACTAAACTGAATAATATGTAGTCAGCTCAAAGATCTGTTCCTAACATTAATAGGAGTTTTACTGTTAACTGAAAATGAAAATAGTTGGGCAACACTAATCATTCACTCCCACAGGGAGTTCTTCAAGGTGACAAGACTTACTTGGTACTTTCCCATTCAACTACTCCGCTTACTCCATCATTAGCATCAATAATAATTTGAGAAGCTAAACCTTCTGCATCTAAAAGAGAAAACAGAAAGACAAGTATGTAAGAACCACAGAGTTAATTTTCATTATTTTCAAGAATAACAGAAGCATTTCTCTATATCTTTACTAATTTTGTAGAAGAAAAAAATAATTTTCCATTTCCAAAATGAAGAGGAGGAAAGGAAGTGAACAGGACACTTGGAAAGGCTTCAAGAAAATGTGTCCTTAGTAGCTTACTATTTGAACTACAATACAGGGCCTTGAATTACCACAATTATATTTAATGTATTTTAAAAAAAAGAAGAAAAAAATTGAAGAAAACTCATGGCACAGAAAAAGTAGAAAATTACAAACACAAAATTTTTCATCAAGTCTTAATTCATTGTGTTTTTCTTATGATGCTATTTAATGTTTTGCAGACAATGCAATTCTGAATATTGGAGGGAAAATGAGTAAAAAAGAATAATAAATGATCCCGTATATAATCTCATATTAATGTTTTAGTGCTTGATAATAAATCTTAATGGCACACACCACAGTTTTTGCTATAAAAAAAGAATTATTAATTTCCTTTTAGTTAGTTTATGTATTTTAAGATTCTATTACCATATAAAACACATGTTTATTCATAATAACTTTGCAAGATTATTGCATGTATTGCCCTCTGAAAATATTGAATAATAGATTAATGCTGGCAATTTCCACTAATTTCACAGACCAGAACTTGACAGTCAGAACTTGATCCTTCTGAGAAAATAATGCCTTATTTTGTTTAAACAGCATCACATGAATATCTCAATTTACTTCAATTAGATTTTAATAAAAATTAAAAAGAAATTAAGATTGACAATTTCTACAAAACAAATTGACTCCGCTAAATCTGTAGTAAATATGCTATTTTTAGATGCATCTGAGAGATTTCTATTAAATCAGATAAAACTTAATAAAAGGAAATGATCACTGCCTTGAATCCAAATCTAACACTATGAGACAATAGCAAACATGAACCGCAGCTGCAACACCTCTATACAGACAGCAGAAAGGTTTAGAAATCCATAGTGATTACAGTGCATATAGACCCTTCAGATTCCTAACTGGTGTTTCCCCTCAACATGTCAGTCTGATCAACTGACTCAAGTCATATAATACTTCACTTTTAACATGAGACCTCTAATTTCAATCTGGCATCTCTCCTCTCTCCTGATGACCTCCTGCCATTTTATCCTATCTTAATTCTTGCTTCTATCCATTAAGTTTATTCGTTTTTCTTTTGTCATTTTCAAGTTTTGAACATTTTCCCTTTTCTTAATTCCTTGCACTTTTGTATTAGAGTTGGGCCTTTTCTTCCACCTGTTCTAGATGATGGGATGGAGCGAGAGTAGCATGAAGAAAACAGAACTGTCCTTTATGTTTCTTGCTTCTGCTCCATATCCATGAAGTCTCAGATCAGAAATAAAGGTCACTTAAGTTCCCTGTGTTTAACTATATGTCACGGACATCCTAGACCTACACGACATATTGCATGCACATGGCCAAGGCAGAGACAGCATTTATGATATATTCCAGATGTGTATGATTAACTGCGTATCAGTATCATGTGCAGGACACCCATCACTTTTGATATTAGACACCTAGAATTAAATTAAAGGTTTTCTATGGAGAACAAGATTGCTATATCCTAAACAAATGCACTGCACCAAGAAGGATTTGAATTCTCAATCATAACAAAGAAAATACACAAAAAGGGAAAACTAGATTAGAAAACAGTCTGATAACAGACATTTTATAATGAGGACAAACTTTTGCCTCATGGATTAAAACTATTATCTGATCATCCTAAGTACATCAGAGTCAAATGGTCATACTCAGACTGCTAACTACTTACGGCAGAAGGTAAGATTGTATGTCGCTCAGAACAACTTAAATCAGGAAATCCTTCATACTTTAGTGTTATTCTTTCTATTTTTTAAATTTTAGACTCAGCTAATCAGAGCTCAGTGTCTATACAGCAGCAATCAGTCTTGCAAGTTACCTTTCAGTCTGTAATGAATTAATTCTGTCACTTCAATACGCATGCAAAGAAAGGGAAAAAGAGTCGTAGAAGATGTTAGAAATAATCAGCAAAATTAGTCACTGGTGTCACAGGATAATCCAACTGTCTTTAAAGCCAATGGCAGCTGTGCTACTGAGTTAGGCAGCAGAATGAGGAACTGAGGAACTCAATAAGCAAGCAATTAATGAAGTTCTGTGGAAGAGTAGGAACACAGTAGATCATGATTCCTAAAATTAAATCTGATAAAAAGTAATAAAAAGATACTTTTGAAAGAGTAAGCAAAGGAACTTGAAGGAGTTCTTTGTACATATTTGTTTCTGTCATTTACAGAAATTAAAATCACAACAACACATTGCCAACACAACTTTTGAGATAATTGTGTTTTCCAACTGGTAATTACTAAATAACTCTTTTGTGAAAATTGTCTTATAATTTTTACAGGGCTTTAAAAAATAAGAAGCTAGTGTTATAATGACTTTGTTTGATGTTCTACAATGTTTCTTGCAGAATATCTTATCTCATTTTGGCTTGTTTGGGAAGAGGCAAGCAGAATAATGATATGCCACAATGATATAATGTTCATTCAACTGATAAAAAAATAAAATTAATCATAATGGTTTGTAAGTTGTTTTACCCAGCCTAGGTGGGAAGGAAGTTGAATGGTTCATGATAAGTTCCACTGAAGTTAAATTAACCAAGAAGAATTCTTGTACTTCTGGTACATCATCCTACAAAACACAAATCCAGTATATTCTCTTTTCATTTTCTTTAAGAAACAACCACAGAATTTGTCAAAAAATAACACACTAGAAGTCTCTAACCTTACAGCAACATTAGAATTAATTTATGTTTCCATTTTCCTGGAACATTTTTACATAAAATGTAAATTATGAAGTAAAACATTACATTTAATGGAAAATACTGTGGTGACACTGAACTAGATGTGAATAGATTTCTGCTCAATTCTGCAGGCACAAATAACAACCACTGATAAAGTAAGAGGCAGTAGCAACCAATGAATGACACTGATCTGAATATCAGAAAATAAAGTCATTATGAGAGAGTTAAATTTCACTTAACTATAAGTAGCACTGTCTTCTGTTATTATCTGTCCTTCCGTGATTTTACCATTAAAGAACAAAGCAGTTTTTCTAAATTACCATAAAATTGATAGCTTCAAATAATACAGCATGCAAGATTCAGGTTCCACAATATTCCTTTTCAATAAGTACAGAGTGAAAGGATATAGAATTTACCTCTAGAATAGTAACATTTATGGCAGCTGACGTTTCTCCTTCTTTCAAAATCACTGAGTCAGAAACAGCTACATAATCAGCTCCTGGTTCAGCCAAGGTCCCCTCTGTCTGATTACTTAAGGAGACCAATCCTGGAACTGTGGCATATGTAACATTGATGGCACCTGTTTAAAAAAAAAAAAAAAAMCACTTTTTTTTCAATTCTTATGTAATGTTCACTAGAACAGACAAAGAAAATAGAGCAAACGCTCATTGAAAAAATGGAAAGCCTAACTACAAACCAGAGGATTAAAACACTAATCTGAAACCAGTGGGACTTATTTCTTACAGTCCAGCCTTTAATAATTTGTCCAAGATTACAGGACTCAGAAAGCATTAGGACCCAATGTATTAATCTATTTGAGGTGCTGTGAACTGCAAATATTACATTACATACCTGGGACATCTAATGTATTATTAATACCAGGTTTGGTGTCAAGGGAAGTAGAGTGTTTCAGGAACGACTGATGTCTAAGAAAAGCTCTAAGAAGAGTTCTAAATTTAGTTTCCTTCCCAAAAAGACTGACAAAGATATTTATAGAGAAAAAATTACGGGACATATTGCTAAATTTTACTAGAGGTAAAGCTAGACTTTTTTTTATTATTACAAAGCTACATCTCATGAATCTGCCACAGTAAGTAGAATTGCAAATTTAAAGAGTGTGATCCTGGAGATAAAATGACAAATGAAATTCAATGTTAGTCTGTATGAAATAAAACATAAAAGAATCTTCATTTTAATAAATAAATATGGAGTTCAATTGAGAGATTTTACATTTACAATGGAAACTTAGAATATATTATTATTTTCTTAAGTAGCATTTGAAAGGTAATTTACATACTGATTGACAAAAAAGAAATGGGAAAAAAAGAAATTATATTTAAATTCCTCTGCAAATCTGTAGTGTGCCCAGATCTTGAATGTTTGTTTCAACTGATCACTTCACCTCAAAACAAAGAAAATAAAAATAAGAGAGACTTTAACAGAGGTCTAAATATAGCCTAAAAATGTTAATAGAAAATGATTATGTATGCTATCTCTCAATGGAAGTCAAAATACTCAGGAAAAAAACCCACAAAAATATTTAGGCGTACACTGCATTATTGAAGTTAGTACTACTTAATTTGATTTTAAAAGGAAAATTGAATTAAAAAGAAATACAGAATTCTTAGAAGAGGCATAAACTGAATTCAGAGGCATCAATGCAACTTTTTTCCATGGGATATTCCTAAACTGTCAGATTCTGGAAGTTTATAGAGGGGATGTTATGGGAATGATAATTCCATACAAGCTCCTTTTCTCGTGTTTTTTTATTTCTTCTGGACAGACAATTCAAGACAGATTTGCTGGACATAAAAGTACAACCCTAACAGCCAACTAGCTATGCCATAGCTCCCAGAATTCCTTGCTGTGGAATTAGAGTTTATGGCTTCAGTTTTAACTAAAACTTAGTTTTCAAGCCAGCAGGAGGCCAGAAGTTCTGAAAACACAGTTTTATCCAAGGTTTTCCAGAATTTCTAGCCTCTCTGTCATGGCTTTCATTTGTCTAATGATTTTGAAAACAAAATTTAATTTCTCTTGGAGATGTTATACAAACCTAGAGATCCAAATTCTCTGTTAATAAAAAGTTGAACTGTTTTGTTTTCCTCTGGAAGTAAAACTACCCTGGATGGAGAAGCAAAATTCAGTACTCCATGTGGTTCATCACTAGCTTCTACTGTTAGAATAGCTTCATATCCTTGACTATCCAAAACAGCAGCACCAGAAGGAGAAACACCTGCAAAAGAATCAACGGACTACAGTTAATTGTGTTAGTAAATCAAGTCTTGTCTTATGTTACTGCTATTTTTATGTACAAATGACAGTCAGTAACACTGCAAATGAAATCAAACCAAACACATTATATGCTCAATGAATTTTATGGATTGGGTGGAACGTAATTGCATTCTTAATTTTATATGTAATTGCATTCTTTAACAAGCATGAGAACATTCAATCACAACAAAAATTGTACACATAAAAAGAATAGAGTTCAAGACTATATTAAGAAATGAGAAATAGGAAGAGACAGTGGACTTCCCTAAACTACTTCAGTTGTAAAAGAAAAGAGAAAAGGTTTTTTAGAAATTCATTATAATTCCTAAATTCCATCATAATTCATTCATTAAGTTAAAATTATATTCAATTTCTCAATCATTCTATCAAGAAATTACTACAAGTGTTGCCTTGATGAATAACTATATGAATTTATACTTATACTGAAGGATTACAAGAGTAAACAAAATATTAAGGTAAATTGGCAAGGCACCTATCAGCAACACCACCCATGTCAAGTTAGTTTGGTGTTTAGACACTAATTCCAGTTTAACAAAAGATATTTCAGAAGGGATGTGGTTTCATGCTTCCTTTCTCATTATAATTTTAACGAAAGAGTAAAATATTCTGACCTACTCTTATTCAGAGACAGATCAGAGAGACATCTTGAAGATTGTTTAAAAAGATTAAAAGTATCAATTTATTTTACGACATCTGTAGCATATGTATACATTAATACACAGAAACATCAAGCCTGTTTCAATAAAACATGAACAAATTTTGCATAGTTTGCAACATTTTCAATATTCATAGCCCTAGACTTCCAAAATGGTTTAATAAACACAAAGTTTTTACATTACTAAATGGCAATTTTAGATACAGTAGATATAGCAGTCTGTAGTTCTGCATTACCTTCTGTTTTGATGTTGTATAGGATGATCCGGTATTCTTCTTTTTCTTCCGGAATACGGTCATCCAGTAAGTGGACATATAATGTTGTATTCAATATTCCCTATAAATATTATTGATAAACTGATTAGTCATTAGTGTACAGAGTACAAGTAATACCACCCTATCATATGTATTTTGAGCAATACCTTTAAGAAATGCCAAGTTAAATACTGAAAACTATAAACTCCCTGCTGTTTAATCATATCAAAACAAGGAAGACTGCTTTAAAAGCATACTTGTTTTGTCAGCTCACTTCAAATTACAATATTTTTTTGTAGCCATTAGATTTTCTTATGTACTCACCTCAGGAAAAAAGAGAATTCCAGAATAGTATTCAAAATTTTGTTCTATGTTATGTCCAGCTATCTTCCACTCAACAGTAACATTTCCCAGTCCTGGGGCAGTTCTTACAACATGGAATTGCAGTTGTTCTCCTAGGAACAATGACAAAATGCAATATTTTGGGATTTCTTCTTCTACAATTCAACTATTACAATGAAAACGAAAAAAATTAATCACAGTTAAAGTATTTTTTATGTAAAACTTTAATATTTTTAATAGTGAGCTTCCCAGCAGTTATGTACTACCTTTTTTTTTAATTGAAACTAAATCCTCACAATCTGAACTCTTTCCTCATGGGTTTTTATGAATTTAGTTCATTCTCAGAAAGAACTATCAAAATATAAGATACCTGGTACATATGCATAACTGCTATCAACCATGGACAAAAGAAGAGCAGTATCTGTTTGTGAACTACACACAGAATAAATGCCCAACACACAGCTTTAACACAGTTTTCTACAGCAGCTAACTGGCAAGGAATAGACATGTTCCTAATATCTGCAGTTTCTTGTGACTTCAAATACTGCATGTGTAAAAATGCTTGCAGTTACTCGTAAGTTCCATTTATGTGTTAGAATTTACAAATGTTACTGGTTTCTGGACGTTAGAAAATATCCAGAAAAAAACCCAATTCATAATTTTAAAAGGACAGTATTTAGAAGCAAAACATTAATGTTTGCTAATTTAAAAATTATTTTAATAAGTTATTATAATTTCAGAGATAATAAGTATCAAATGAAAACAAGCATCTCTAAGAAGTAATTATGGTATTTTATACACATTTATAATATTTAACCAAATGGTCACTTAAAGAGTGAACTCCTCAAAAAGTTTTGAAAAATTAAGAAAATTTATATTATTATAAAGTATGAAATATCTATATACATTTATACAAAATAAATATTTGGCATAAAATTAAATATTTTAAATATGTGCATGTAAAATCACATATTATGTTAATATTAAATTTATCAGCAGGTAACATTACTAAAATTATGCAATATGCAATATATTTCCATTAGAGAGACTTTTATAATACATAAGCGTATTGCATCTGTGTGACAACAGCATTTTCTCAGTTCACAGAATGGAAGTTTGCCAGTATATAAGTGTGGAATTAGTTTTCAAGGACATGCAATATTGAGGGGCTTGGAAATAATCATGTAAGCTTAGGTCCATCCTCAATCGACTGAAATTTGTCTTCTTAGTATTGCTATAAATTTATATCAATTTTTTTTGCTGTTACAGAACTAGGAATAATTCCATCTTTTAGTTTGTGTTATATACACACTTAAAAGCTACCCTATTGAGAAACATTGAGATACATCTCTGAAAGGGAAAGAGAAGATGTGGTGTTCTCAGTCCATGGCATACAGAATTGAGCAGCACAGCTACTCTCACTGACCATGTAACTCAAATTATTATACCGCAGGACAGTATTGTATATCTAAAACAGGCAGAAAAAAATTGATCACTTTCTGGACATGTTCTCTGTTTGGTAAGGAAATATTTGAGAGATACCAATATATTGGCTATGAATGAGATAGATATGAACAACAAACTTCAAAAGACCTTAAGAAACTGAAAAATAAAATTGCAAAGTAAAATAAAAATTGTATACACCAATTTTCCAATACATAGCATTAGTATGTTATCAGTCTCACTATTACAAACTTCATTTAAGCCCTGTTTGAAGTTGTCTAACACTAGTTCTAAGAGAACAAAGGAATTCAAAATTCATTGACATCACAAGAATTCTGCTTCTACAGTCAGACATCTGAGGACAGACTAAAAATTTACCGGTCCCCCTAAGGCTAATTTTTCATATCATTTAAGCTGCCCTTAAATCTGTTTATCCTATTTGAGAATTTTGTACATCCATTATATACAAATAAATATTTGACAGAAAATAATTACTTTAGAATCATCACAGAACATACGATATATACAAAGTTATTTCAGTGCAACATTATGTAATACAACAAATTTTCACTGAAGACTGTAAAATACTTCAAGGTACAGAACCCTGATACACTGTAATCCAAGCACCAAGAAGAAACCTGAAGTACAATTCATCTCAATTAAAAACTCTCAAGTACTCAGCTACTGACTCATGTAGAGCTCAGCCAGCTTTACCAAAATCTTTGTTATTCTTATCCAGTTAGAAATACTAACATAAATACAAATTGATCTCTGATGATTGAAAGTATTATTAATTTCCCTATTTTGTCTTATGGTTTGTTTTTTTTTAATATTTTACCATTTTAAATTTTTCCTTAGATTTCTGCCTTTATAAAGGAGGAAGGGACCTAATCAATTCTCCTCTTGTTCCTTATTTTAAGCTATTGCAGTATGTTTTCATCCAGTTGAGTATTAGCCATACAACTGTTGCCTGCTCTGCCTGTACTTACATGCTGCCGTTGCCCTCAATATGGTGATTGTGTGAACTGACTATATGCAGGTAACACCAAGGCACCCATGATCCACCATGGAAGTGTGAAGAAAAGATTTATTCCATTATGTAACTTTCAAAACAGAGACACTAATACTGCTAAACTTATTCCATATTAGAAGGGCAAAAAGTGCCCAGGCCTGAGCACTGTGTTACATATCAAAAGGCCTGACAATGCACAAATCCTTCACCAGGCTGTGGTTCACCACCCCTCTTAACTCCCTTCCCCACTTACAGAGAGGTCCAAGTCTATGGGAAAGGGTTTTAAGACTTTAACAACATCCTGTTATCTTCTGTGAGAAAAATCCATTTCTTTTTGGTTGACAGCCAACAATCTAGAGTGAACACAAATACCTGAATTTTCTCACACTGAGTATTTTCTAACATCTCCCATCTGTAGGGTTGGTCTTTAAGTAAAACAATTTTAAAATGAACTTATTTTTCTTTTCTCACAAGTCTTCAGTTTTTTAAATATTTCCTCCCCACAGGGATAAATAATATCAACAGCTTAAAAAAAAAGGCTGAGTTGCTTAACAGAAACTGTTCAATAATATAATAAATATAAAAGATAACACTATTTTGATTTATGCTTGATGTTTGTCTTCATAAGAAAAAACTTGATAATGAAAATGAAGTAAAAACACTGAAATCATATGAAGGCCTTAGCTCATTTCTTTTTTTTTAATCAAAGTGTACTAGTTTGGCTGGTTTTTCTTGCTATAATGCAGTGCAATGCATTGTTTTTCACAAGCTAAAGGAATTGCAATCAATTATAGCACTATATACACACTATACATAGCAGAGTATTTCAGCTCCAGATAAAATCTTTCAGCTTCAGCATGCTATGACAAATATTTAACCACTGGAAAGTGTATAACATCTTCATAACTTTGGGGAATGAGATGGTTTGAATTAATTCCCTGGGCTCATTAACAGCTGTTATTAGACTGCCAGAATGCAGCTGGCTTGTCAGGCAGATCAGAACCACTAATGTGGAGTAATAAAGGGTGGAAACTGGGCACAATATAATTAACACAAACTGCATCTAAACAAAACCCAAAAGCTTATGGTGTCCTTTCATTACAGGAAAAAACCAGACCATGTACTTTTGAGATAGACTATTTTTTCCAACAAGAGATTCAGTGCATACATTCTTGGACAGCAAATTTCTGTTAGTTTTCTCTACCCATCAGTTTACACATCATAAAAAATTTGAGATTGCAATAAATTGACATGCCAGCAAGGGATAAAAAGAACAGTCACCATTATTATTATTACTGTCCTATGCAGAACTGTACTAACTCCAGGTAAAACAAGAAACATGGTCTCTTAAAACACTGTTAGACACTAGATCCAACTATTATCAGTGTCAAAAGTCATGACTGAGTGATGACATCAAGATTGTCATAAAAAGTATGAAGAGAAACTTTAGAAAGATGAAAGATTTTTTCCTATTTTATTTCTGTGGGAATATTTTCTAGATAATTAAAAGCTAATTTTAAGTCAATGATAGATAATATTTGTTTAAGATTAGCAATCGTTCTGTATAAGGGGGTTTATATATAGTTCTGGAACATGGTATAAATGAATGAAAAGTGCTAAAAGGAGTTAGAAATGCAATGCCTATAGAAGCAAGGCATAATCATCAGAAAAAGGAAGGGAAAGAGCAAATGGTGAAATATGGGTTTGGAAATAGTCTATTGATCTTTTCCATAGATTTCATTTAAGTACTATCTATGTTTGCAAGAATGAAAAATCCAAAGAGCTGTGTGCTAAGTATGTGGTTATTCTCTGTTTGCTGGCATTCTCTGAACAGTGATACAATCACATAATGGTTATCAACAAAAAGCACAGAAATGGAAGCTGATGTTAATCAACATTATTGTGGTCAACACACAGAACCCACCTTCATGACCAATAACGGACCTTCCAGCTGTCTGGAAGCTAATGATTCCGGCCACATTGTCACTTGCCAGGATAACCACTGTGACAGTGTTGAAACTGGGCAGAATCCTACTCCCTCCTTCAGTATGCACCAGGCTGATTATGATGCTTTCATTGTCCTCTGGCTCTGGATCATCTAAAATGGTTAGTGTGATCATCTTTTTTGTTTCACCTAAAAGTAGAAGAACATATACATACTTATATGTTCACATGAAAATCACCTTTAAAAAGATGTAATCATCTACTCAAGTAGTAAATACTTAACTAATATAAAATAAGACAAGAAGAATCTTTACTTATTTACCTGTCTAGAAGTTAGTGAATGTCATTATGAAAATTTATTCAATTACTAATGAAATGTTACACTAGGTAATATAATTTAAAAATTATTAAATATACTCTGTAGGAATTAACGTCTGCATAATTTCTGAATGCCTAGAATTCTTATTTGATTTATAAGTACTCCAGCTTTCAAATTTTAATTAAAAAAGGAGAATATAATTCTTGTAAAAGAAATTACCAAGTGAATACATTTTTCTGATGTCACATAGAGACATAGGTACATGCAATTTGACTATATATTTACTGGACCAGGAAATGCATTAAAGTGGCCTGTAATTGTATAAGTTACATGTCTTCTGGAATATAAAGAATGACAATGTAAGCCGCAAATACAATCAATTACCAGTCTCTATAATACATTACAATTTGCAGCAGAATCGTATTGGTCATTGTATGTACCTAACCTGTACTAATTATCAGTTTACCCCATACATATATTTTTTGTTATATTGCCTTTCAAGGAATTTTGAAAATAAATTTAGTAAATTTATAAGCACTAATATAATTACATGTCAGWTTCCAAATCACTCCTGGCAACCCTTTATTTAATTTCAGGTTATTTAGCAAACTAAATGAACACTGGAATCTTTACTACACTCCCATAAATTGTGTTCAAAACAATTGCTCAGTTATATCAGACTTTGAAAATAAAAAATACATCTGTCATGTTGCACAGTGCTTAAATAATACCTGACATAGAAGTTTCTTATTTGCAATTTTTTAACTATCCTGTTATGTTACGAAATCAATACAATCTCAGAATATAAAAAGATATATCATTAAAAAATAGTATTGTATTGAGAAGAACAAAAGACCACTTAGGCTTGATTCTCATTTTCATTATCTTTGATACACCACCTATTTCAGCAATATTATTCCTTATTTATTTAGTAAAAATGTTACCTTTATAGTGCACACTGCAATATTTCTTAAAAAAATTCTTTATACTTTTCATCCCTTTTTTTATTTTTTAGTCTTTGTGGTCTTTGTGTGTTTGTTTTGTGTTTTCTTTAGTTTTAGACAAGAGAAGTTAATGCTAAACCTAGCCTTACCTTCAGCAAACACCAGAATCTCACCAACACCCACAAAATCCAAGTTTGGGGTAGCAGTTCCACCAACAACACGCCATTCCACTGCCACCTGTCCCAGGCTGCCTTCTGTCCTGTCTATCATAAGCTGCACGCTGGCCTGAGGACATTCTTCTACTTCAATATATAGACCTTTCTCTGCTGCATTGGGACTTACACTATAGATCTTAAATACTCCAAAGGCATCCCCATTCATCATTATAGTAACTGTGGAAGTATTTGGCTGTCCAATAGTTGGTTGATTTTTTAAGCTGGCTGAGATGTTAAATAGTTCGACTTTCAACAGGGATACAGTGAATTTTTCATCCAGTTCTGGCAGGCTGTCAGGGAATATGGTAACTGTGAGATTTGCAAACTCTTCCCCTTCCTGCATGATGGCCCACTGTCCTGTGATAGATTCGTAATCACTACCAGCAATGGCTTGTGTGCTAAACAGAATGGATGTACAGCTGATGTTTTTCTCGTAGGTCCATAATCCTGACATGTTAGTTAATGGCCCGATCTCTGTTGTCAGCCAGAGGCAGAGAGGAATCTCAGAGGCACTGGAAAATGTAAAGGCTGAACATGCTTGTTCTTTTAGGCACTGAGTTGCACAGGCATACAGTGGGTCACTTGCTGCTGACACATTCACTCTGGTCTTGGATGGCTGGTCAGGAATTCCTTGTACAGGAGACTTGTAATAGGCCAGTATATCCTCACCTTGCTCAATGGCAAGAGCAACAATGTCAGTCTCAGAAGTGCTGTAAAATATTTGCAGTTGACCAAACCTTCCCCCACTAAAAGACATTAAAATAAAAACATTATGTTAGCTGGTGAAGCATGTCTAATATTCTGTATGTTACTGGGTTAAGAATAAAATTAACAAAATCAAGTAATGACTTCTGAATTGCTGAAAAGTTACAAATAGCTAATTAAAGTGACTTCCCTTGAAGATAGTACTACCAACAACTGAGTAGCTGGGTTTTTTGGAGAGCAAGTTTTAGTGTTTATAGCTTGGGTAGCAGTCTATTAAGCATGCATGTTTGCAAACATTTGTTTCTGGAGTTAACCTAGTCTTCCTAGGACCGTCAAGGAAGAAAAAGCCTTTGTTTTATAGCATTGTTTTCATTCCTCTGAGGTGCCCCCAGGATACCATATTCACATGAAAAGCCTGTTCCACTTTTCATTTTGTCTTCCATCACACAACCTTGGATCCATTTTGTCCTCCAGTTCACATCACAGGAACAGGCTGGTTTGCAGCTTTAAATAGCTTGTCAATTTAACAAGCAAAATAAAACTTCAAGTACATAGTGTACACTGGGTTTACACTACACATTTATTACATTTGTACTTTATATTTAATAAATATAAATTTCTAACAAACAGACATCTAGTTCAAAATCAATGTATCTGAAAAAGAAAACTGGAAGAACAAGAAATTTATGCAAACACCTATACAAGAGTGTGACAATTAAAATTATTGCAGAAAAATACTCAACAAAAAACAAACCAAACCAAAACAACAACAGCAAAAAACAAAAGAGATTCAAAATCAGCCAATATTATACAGACCTTCTCCTGACTGATATATTTGCAAGTAAATTTCTTTCTAGTGGCTCCTGAATTCGATATGAAGATTGATGAAAGAAAACTGTGCCATAAGGATTATCATTGGCAGGTATAACAATATTTGCAATGCCATCTAATCCAATAGCACCACCGTTGGAGGCCTGAATTAATTCAATATGGATGATCTCAAAAAGAAAAAGAAGAAAAAAGTAATGCAGTTAAATAATTTTTGCCATTTCTAAAAATAATCACAAGCAAAATAAAATCTGAACTTGTTGCAGCTTCCTGCCATAACATTTCTTGCTTTGATCTGCACACATTTCTTACACAAGTTAAAACTCTAATTCTGTTCAAGACAGACATAACTGCTCTACTTACTTCTTCTACTTCTGGAACATCGTCAGCCAGGATTTCCAACAGCAACATCTGAACGGCTTCCCCAGGGGCAAAAGTAATATTACCCATGGCAACTTGCAAGTCACCCTCAGCAGGATGCCCATTAATGGTAGCAGCCCACTGAACAGTAACGTTACCCAGTGTCCCAGCATTGCGGATTATTGGCAGATTTATGGTTACTGATCCAAATTCAGGCTCCTCCACAGTGAATTCGGTATTCTGAAAAACTGACATACACCACAGGGAGATGTAGTGCATTAACAATAAAATTGAAAGTAAATATATCAGTTTCTGAAGTACAGTTTTATTTTACTTGCTTACATTTACTTGCACAGGTAAACCCTCTTTAATCATGTTTAAACCTGAAAGCAGACTTTCAATACTTAGGTTTTCACCTGCAGAGAAAATTAGCATGAAAATTAAGCCCTCATCCAAAAAGCCTATTCCAATACACCTATTGTTTGAGGCTAAACATGAACTATTTCTAAGGTTTTAGAATATAACTTCATAATTATTCCCAGCAAAGAAACTCTTTACCAGATTTCATATCACTTATTAAAGAAATAAATTACAACTATTTAACATGGAATATGTTAAGTAGAAATCGCTGTTTTTTAGAATCACAGAATGGGTCATGTTGGAAGGGACCACTGTAGATCATACAGTTCAAGCTCCCTGCTCAAGTAGGTCATCCCAAAGCACACGGCACAGGAATGTGTCCAGACAGTTCTTAGATGTTTCCACTAAAGGGGATTCCATAACCCCTCTGGGCAACCTATTCCAGTGCTCCACTACCTTCGCAGTAAAGGTCTGCCTCATGTTCAGGTGAACTTCCTGGGCCTCAGTTTCTGCCTGGTGTCTTTTGTTTTACTGCTTGGTGCCAACAATCAGAGCCTCCAAGTGGCTCAATCCTTCCGTTATAATAAAGCCCCATTACTCCTTTTATTACATGTCTTAATTCAGTTCATCTTATCTTTTCCTTTACTCTCTATACCCACATTTCAGCTGCCAAGTTGCAGCTTCCCCACAAACCCCCAGAAAAAAAAATGTTAACAGAAGAAAGAAAATATGTACTCCTTTACCAAAGGATCCAAATGGGTCATCAGAAGCCTCAATAGTTATGACTGCCCTCGTCAAAGATCCAAGCAAGGCTCCTCCTGTTGTTTGGTTCAGCAGCTGAACATAAAATGACTCCTCAAGTTCAGGATTGATATCATTAATTATATAAATTGGCACAGCTTTACTTGTTTCCCCTTCTAGTAAGACAACATCTGATGAAGCTACACTGTAGTCCTCACCTAGATTTGTAGATGAAAAAATCCAAAGTAATAAAACACAGATAATATTAATGCTTTATGGTTCAGTGTGGTTAACATTATCATAAATACCCATTTTCTCTTTGCTTATACATGCATTTTTTTGTATTTTTATGGTGTCTTTTCCTTTATCTTCAGACCCAAAACATGTTTTTTTTTTTTTATTTTATTGATGTCCTGTTGCCTTTTAGATGTCTGGTTGGATCAAAAAAAACTTGGCTGACCAAAAGAGAGAGAGGTTCTGAACTGTTAAACCAAAAGGTAGTTGCAAAAGGTCCATTATTGTCTGTTGTTTACAAGGTCACACTACCAAGATGTTTCTATCTGATTTATAATTCCTGTCCAGCTTTCCAAGAAATAAAAGTGAAACAGAAGCACCTTGTCAAAGCAGATTTCAGTAAAGTGCACCTTTTATGTGTTGACTTCATTTTAGGCAAACTTGTCTCAAGCGTCTATAGGAACATCTGTGATACACTAGATCACAGCTCTGCTACAGAAACTAATTGAAAGCTTACTCTGATATGAATCTAACTACACATTTGTAACACTCTGTTACATAAAAATGAAGTTAAAAGTTCTCAGAGCATGTATCACTCACCTAATCAGTTTGGACATAGCTGAAATACAGTGCTCTCAATTTATAACTGTCTAAGTAATCCTAGAGACTTCATAATTTTTCTCCTTTCTTTATGTACCTTCTCTATAGCAGGGACCAACTGGAGAAGTTTATGTTCCATTTTCAAAAGTACAAATCTCCTTGGGTTTTGATAGAGTTTTCCATATTTGTTTCATAGCTAAGTCCCCAGCTCTCACTTCTTCTCCAATAAGCTCAACTAAGCAATACATGATGGGTTTAAATATATACATGGGACTAAATTGTTTTTACATATACTACTATAGCATTTTGGGAGGTGGGGGACAAGGGGGTGTTTAAGTGGTGGTGTGCTAAGTAAACAAACTAAGTAAACAAATACCCCAATTCCTTCCCTCATTTGACTTTTAAATTCTCCAGTGATAATTCATAATTTTTCCCCTAGGTCTTAGATTCATGTTTGCTAAGCACAGTCAATGCCTTATATTTCATTCTTGTTATAGAACAGATCATTCATTACACACTTGCTTGTTTCACCTTTAACAAAGGCTGCATAGCTCTACTATTCTGCTTTCTTACCAGCTGTTGCAGTTATTGGCATAGCTTTAAATTTCACAGAAACATCTGAAAATATTCCCCCAGTTCTGGTCACGTTAATGATTGGTCCAACATAGTTTTCAGCAACTCGCACAGCTGAAGCTGAAAGCTGAAGTGTTCCAAAAGCATCATCATTGGCATTGATAATCACATGAGCTATTGTCTCACCCACTAAACCAAGTCGAGGAGAATTTATAACTGAAATATAAAGAAAATTTAGTGAGCGGTACCTGAAATGATTACTATTCATGGCTATAGAGTTCATAGGCACACATGTTAATTTAGCTTCTCTAGTTTTCATGAAAATTATCTCTTTTGAAATTAGACAAAGCATAACTACAAAGCACATCAAGATACATGTGTTTAAATTATGTTCTGGCAGAAAATCTGGACATTATTCTACTATGCTGTGGGGCATACAAGCTATAATTTTTTTGAAAAGATGAAGTACTGTGAATTTATTTATTTATTTAACCATAAGACTAATAATAAGATCAATACAGTTCACAATAATTTCAGTTTTACTTTTGATATGATGAAATATAAGTAAGATTTCAACTCCAAGTGGAATTATATTTGAAGGTACCCCTTAATCTGTGAGCAAGGGCAGCAATTAGACACGCCAAGAAGCTCTGAAGCACAAATGGCTGTAAGCACACTCAGGCTGTAATGACCCGAATTTATCTGAATGAGAAATTAAGTAAACATTATCAATACTAAGAAAGCAGCACGTCACTTTTTTTTAATAGGACTTTTTTGTAGTTTAATTTTAAAAAATAGCTTAGTTACTTCCTACTACTGAACTTCCAGAAACAATGCTAAATAAGCAGGTATTAGTGCATAAACAAATATCGTAACATATTTGGCCTGAAACACTTTGCATAAGAAATGCAAAACGGATAAAGAAATACTCATGCTTTTTCAATAAAATGTGGAAATCTAAAAAAATTAGAAAGTTTTAGGAAGGTGGTAAAAAACACAGGCTTCAGACAGGAGATTTGTGAACAGTGCTAAGGCAACAAAAGTTTTTTAAGCCGTAGTGCAGACGTGAGAAATAGAACAATAGGCTTATGTAATTTGGCTTTCTAAGCTGCAACAAGTTTATTTAGTATATATGATCTGTTCGAAGAATGGAGCTTTGCGCCTTGGCTAAGACAACTTGGCAAGATAAGTCCCTATATATTGGGTGTTTTAGTAGTGATATTAATAGTAATTCCCTACATACTTCAGTGTGTGCAACGAATGATTAACAAAACAGTCAGAGAAGTTTTTGTCATACAAGAGAGAGAAATAAGAAGCAGAAGCACAGAGAGTGTTCGAAATCTTACAGAAATGGTAGATGAAAGCATAGAAATGGAAGAAAGTTTTGAGTTAAGACCCTAAAATCGACAAGAGTATTTTGAACAATGACTTCTAACTATCGTCAGACGTGATTCATATCTTTTTCACTGACTGGGCCTTCACAGCATTAAGTTGCTGTGCTGTAACATAGCAGCACCTAGTGTCAGCAAGAATAAGCCCCAAGCAGATAGTAAGCAAAAATGTTATAGTAGAACTATGAAACGCAAGTAGTAAACAACACAGTTATGAAGATTTCTTTCTAGGTCAACAGAGAGGGGGAGTTGTGGGAATCCATAAAAATCAGAAAGTTTTAGGAATGTGGTAAAAAAGACAGATTTGTGAACAGTCCTAAGGCAGCAAAAAAGTTTAAGCTGTAGCACAGACGTGAGAAATAGAACAATAGGCCTATGTCATTTGGCTTTCTAAGTTGCAACAAGTTTATTTAGTATATATTTTAGAAAGTTAATTATGAATAGAGCTCTGTGCTTTGTCTCTTACAAAYAAGCCATTGTGTTGGAGAATAGGCCGCTATTGTTTTAACCAGAATTACATGTGCTTCAGATTATAAGATAGAACTACTGTCAACATGCTTTTGCTATATGTGGTTAGCTGAGACTGAGATTGAGACAGTCTTATGGTATGTTGTAACACTTAAGTTTCTTTGGCTTTCTGCTGAACCAGCGAGTTGGTCGCATCTWTCTCTCCATTGTCATAACAACTTAATAAGACTGATGCTGAAAAATAAAAGCTCAAGATGCTGATTCCAGTTGCCCCGTCCTGTTCATGTCTGTATATAAACTGCCGTTGCACCATTAAATAATGTGCCAAAGGAAATAAAAGTCAACCGGCACAAGTCAGGTAACTAAGAGATATCTTAAGTATACAGAGTTTGGAAGAGGTTCATTGGAGTTCATTCGTCTTGCTACAGTTTCTCCTCTTATATATAAATACTAAACTTCATAGTTAAATCGTAGGTTTTATGTAAGACTTACTTGGCCGATCCTGAACTTTCTTGATCAAAACAACACTGCTTAGCTCCACAAAAACAGATTCTGACCTCTCAGGATCATCATCATCCAAAATAGGCAACGATATTGTGGCCTCACTTTCATTGGTTGCAAAGATCACATAACCTGCAACAGGTATATAGTCTTTTCCCTCTATTGCTCTGACAACATCAGGTGGAAGAAAGGGAAACTTTTCTTCATCACCAATAGTTCTGTATTTCACCATTACTGTACCAAGGAGACCACTGCATCTTACAACTGTCAGAGAGACATTTTTTGTTTCTTCCTCAATTTTTATTGGTCTGTTTTGCTCAGAAAAGATGAAGACTCCATATGGATCATCGTTAGCTAAAATAGTTAACGTTGCGTTAGTATGATATCCAAGACGACCAAGGGAGACATTTATGATCAAGACTGAAAACATCTTATCCAATTCAGGAACATCATCAGGAGAAACCTGTAATGTAATATTTGCTCTCACTTGGCCAACATCAAATGTTACATTCCCATCTGTAGAGACCAGGTCGTTGGTGAGATCACAGATTATGGTCCAATGCAATGTCACCCGAGATAAGGTCCCATGACTTCTCACAACCTAAGAAAAACATATAAAGATGCACATATTTTTGTTCTATGAGAAAGAAACACAGAAGTGTGAAATGTAATTAAGCAAACACAATAGCATGATGAATTAAAGATATGTCTGTGTTTTAAAAGCATGCCATTTTTATTATCTCAGCTCTGTAGAATTTGTATTATCAACACTTCTTTTAAGACAGTAGTCCCTTGATTTTAAGTAAGCAGAAGATTTTAAGTTTTTGGATATTATTATTATTTTAGTTTCAAGCTGAATAATATACATTAGCAAACATTGCATGACTGAAAAAAAAAATATTCATGACAAAGTCATTCTAAACCCCATAGACTAAAGACAAAAACATCAGAGAACACCAGTAAAAACAGACAAAAGAGTACAATGCAGCAATATGAGACTCAAAGCTTTCTAACCTGCAGCACAACATTGCTATCTCCATCTTCAGGCTCAGTTCCATTCACTGAAATGGACTCAGCACTGAACTCAAACACACCATGAGCATCATCAGAAGCCTCAATAGTCACGAAGATGTGGGATGCAATTCCCAAGCTAGCTGTTAAGTGAGAGTTCCAAAAAGGGTTATTTTTATCTCTCATGTTTTCTAACATGAAAGAAAGCAGCTGAAGAAATATGCTACAAAAATACAAAAGAGAGTATGAAGTATTTGTGCTGTTTATCTTTGTTTTTTTCTTTTTAAAATGCATGATAATCCCCTGTATGTAAAAGGAGCTGACCTTCAGTATGGCAGTCCTCTCAGTCCTTCTATGGAACTATGCAACAAAAAAAGTATTTTTTTAAGGGAGGAACGAAAATAAAATTACAGGTTTAATTAATGAAAATGGAGCAGTATTTAGGAAGTAAGGAGTTATACTATAAACGACAGTATAAGAGGAAAGACAAGATGAATGCAGATCTCATCCTGACATAAGCTGAAATGAAAAATAATATGACCAAAAAAAACCCCAGCAAATCAAGTAAATCCTACTTCTAAAGATATTGTCTTGGGCGACATAACTTACTGCTCACAGAGAAAAAAGAGTCTGGCACTAAAGGAAACTATTCCTGGAAACAAGTAAAATGGAAACAGAATGTCAAAAAAAAA
>JACDOX010000203.1:286336-374236 GCA_014549065.1 Cardinalis cardinalis
AAAAGAAAAGAAAAGAAAAGAAAAGAAAAGAAAAGAAAAGAAAAGAAAAGAAGAAGAAAGAAGAAAAGGAAAAAGAAAAAAGAAAAAAGACGAAAGAAAAAAGAATAAAAGAATAAAAGAATAAAAGAATAAAAGAATAAAAGAATAAAAGAATAAAAGAAAAAATGTTACTCTATTGGCATTTGGATGCTCATATAACATTTTTACATTTTTCAGGTTTTCATTTGAAGTCCTATAGGCATAGGGTTTTCCAATATATTCTATGTAATTTCTTAATTTGGTATTTTTTTATCAATATTAATTATCATTGATTTCTCCATGTCATGACATAAATACAAACATGAAGAAACGAAAGAGGAAAAATGAAAAAGATGAAATTATTTCATTAAAAAATCTAACACAACTTACTTTTCTTTAAGAGTATTTTTGCCATGAAGGGTAAATTATACATAGAATATTATATCATATATTATCAAAGGTAGTTCTAAAATTGTCTTCAATTCTAGAAGTACCTTTGCTTTTTCCTCCCAGGAAAATTTGACAATGATCAAAGATAATTTTATAAGCTTTAATTCTGAAATTGCTATATTGTGTTTTACAACAATATAGTTTTGATTATATATGAGCCTGCTGTACTCTGCTTTACATTAAACACTGACTGCTAATGAAATTACACCTAAGTTAAAATGGAAAAGAATTTTTTTTGGTAAAACTTTAAGTTAAATCTAAATTAATAATCTTTAACTGCATGTAAAGGAAGTTGCATCAAGCATAATAATTTATGACATTAAAAATAAAATACAAGATTAATCAAAAAAGCTTACCATGCTGAGGGACAGTTGAGAAGAAGAAATCCATGTTTCCATCACCACTACCACTTCCATCATTTCTAAAGAGCTCAGCAACTTTAAGATGACAGACATACAGATATATACACACACACATATTTATAAATAAAGAGAAAGCAGAAAGTAATTAACACATTTCTGGATAACACAAAAAGACAGAGGTGTATTTTAGGAAAGTGTCAATTTTCAAARTGAATTTCTTCTAAAAGCCAGAAAAAATATTGAATATGCTACCTCTTGTTTAATTTATTGCACTGGAATCATAAAAGGAAGTCAGAAGGAAGGAAAACACATGTAACTTTATCTTTTTTTTTACCTTTCTTTCTGTGTTCCCTCATTCTCAATCCTAATGGAGAAATTAGAAATGGGGCAGGGAGGAGAGGGAAGAAGTGGCTAGACCCTATGAAATGTTCTTACTCTAATATTTTCTCACAAATCAAAAACTTGTGCCAGAAAGTCGAAAAAATTTGGCAGCTTAACTGGTGGAGCCTTTATTCTAAGTTTTGTGCTTGCAGTGGTGTTGGAAAGCTCCAAAAGATTATGCCGAGGAGGTATCTGCATCTAGTAAATTACCAAAGTTAGCTGTAAGTTTTCCAACCAAAAAAGTGAAAAAGTTCACTTAACTGAAACAACTATTTGACCAAAAATTCCAAAGGCATGAAAACTCAAACTTTTATCAAAAGAGTCCTAGCATAACACCATCATGCCACATTGCAGCACAGACATTCATCTTAATATGATCTAACTTTCCAGAATGCATCACACTTGCAATTCTGAATTGCTTAGAAAAATATCAGCTAAAAAGGCACTTTATGGCTCTCAATATTTTGAATTACTACTTTTCCTCCAACCAGGAGGAATCTCCCGTAAAAACTTTTTGTAGTTGAAATAAATTCTGTAAATAAAAAAATTCTGTAAAGCAAAATTGATTTTACATGGCAGGAGCATGCTTGCCAACAGTTCTAAGACTAATGTCTCACAGCAAGATTTACACTAGCTTCTAGCTAGCTCTCCAACTCAGCTAAACTCCACAGGCATCTCAAAACCCACAATTTTCTAAGGCTATAATCCATTTGAATAAGCTATGAGCCAGTTTATTGCAATTTCTCCAGTTTCATTTAAGTGGTAGATAAAAATCACACCTTTGGCTGTTAAACCTTAAATACTAAAAACTTGAAAAAAAGAAGAAATTTTTTTACATTACTTTATTTCCTTCTATCAACTATGGAATTATGTAATTTAAAAAGCAGAAATTGCCTTTCAATGTATGGTAGTAATATACTTTTGAGATATGATTGTGTACAGCAGTGATCAACAAAACATATGAAGGACAGTTTTTTCAGAAAAAGAATTACTGCTTTCTGGAGGGTGTGTGTTTAGAAATAACATGGAAATAGTTCACAAGGTTAGATTTTAGGGGATAAATAAAGAACACAAAAATACAACCAGTGGGTTGATATATGTGCCTTACCTCCTCCCTCTGTGTTCAACAGCTCCACTTTAAAAGTTTTTTCTAGTTCAGGAATAGAATTGTCGGTGATGTTAACAGTAATGTACTTGTATCTTTCTCCAGGCTGAAATTCCATTGAGCCCCAAACAGCCTGAAATATGACAGGTCATCACAGTTTTGTTCAAGTTTAGTGTTTTCATCCAAATGAAAAAAGAAATAAAACCTCAATTCTTTTTCTCTTAATCAAAACATCTACTTTTCTTCATTTTAACTTTAAAAAATCTGCTGAGTCTTTGTTGTAAGAAATAGCAATCTAAATTCACTGAATTATAAGCATCTTCATTTATCTACATTTTTCTGCACAAACAGCAGTCAGACAAGAAAATGTACTTATAAGCTATATTGTTGAACATGTACAAGTCCTAGTAAGTACAAATATTATCTTCACCTGCATATACACTTGTAAGGTCATATAAAGTCTGAAATACATAGAAACAATAGTAAATATCCATTATTCCTGCACTGACAAATTTCTTAAGGATATCAAAATCAAACCCAGGGGCTTTTCTTAGGAAACACAACATGCTGCACAGAAAGGAGGCAAAATGCACACAATGTGTTATATTTGTATAGTATTATGCATCTATCACAACACCAGAATAAAACAAACTGTTTCTGTGAAAAGAATCGCAGCAAAGCTAAAATATTCAAACCGATGGCTATATCCAAGACAAACAGCTTTAATTAAATTCTAAAATAATTACACACCTTGGCAATGGCCATACCTGATAATCTTTCGGACTGAAAGCTGTAAGTGGCACTGTCCTGTATTCCATAAGAACTGTTCCAAGAAGCCCTTGTGCACGAACTACCAATAATCTGATGTGTCCAACTTCTTCTTTAACAGTGATATGGGGCACAGCAGAGGCTGGCAGAATCATGTCATCACTGGGCTGAGGAGGTGGCCCCACTGAGAACTGCAGTAGACCTGAAAGACAAAAATTATAATTTACATGGCTTCTCTTATAAAATTCAAATTATAATAATAAAAATTAAACAAAAATATTTTTAATATCTATATTTAATGTTTATTAAATTTTAAACATATTAAGATGCCTTTAGGATTTAATCATGTGTCATGGTTTGACACTGGCACAATGTCAGTGCCCCCATGAAGATACCCTCCCCCTGGTTTCTGCTGTGAAATGTGACCAGGAATAAGCAAAGCAGGCTCTCACTTAGTAACAAAGAAAGAAAACTTTATTAACTACACTACAAGAAAATAACTAAACTACAAGAGAAGAAAAAAACACAAGGAAAATGAAAACCTTACAAAAGCATTTTTCTCCTCCCCCACCCCTCCCCTCACCAAATTCCCAATACATCTTCCAAATCACCAACTCTGAGTCTGGCACCACTCTTTAGAATATTCAATCCTCAGTTCATCAGGAGGAGAAGGAGTCCTTCTTTGTACCATAGGCTTCCCCTGGAAACACTCGTGTGTCTCCATGTCACTGATAGCACCGCCCGGAGATCTTTGCCATCGTGACATCTTCCTTCCATGCTCAGTGCTCTCACCACTGTGCGTGGACCAGAACTGCTTCTAGGGTTGTCTTTTAACATGCATTGTCTCATTCCAAAAAAAAGGCACAGTCTCTCCTTTGGGACACCTGTCCCCCCAACATTTTTTCACACCCCCTGGGGCCAAGGGGCATCCACACTGACCCTTCTGGTTCTGAGGCCTGTCTCCCCCTAAATGCAGTCTCTGTGTCACAGGAAAAAAAAATGGTTCCGTCCATGGCCACACAAGAAAAGTCCAGCCAAAAGGCCACTCYATCATCTCCCCGCCTCCCACTCAAGAGTCTTTTCTACTTCCCTCGTGGTCCATCCCCTCTTATCTCATCTCTTATCTCTCTTCTCATTCAGCTTCAGGAGGATCAGCATTTGCAAAGTCTTGATCATCATGCAAGAAAAGGGTTAAAAATTTCAGTCTCTGCCTGTCCGGAGCTCTGGAGCTCCCACGCTGCCCTGTCAGGCACCTTCTCGCTGCACCCCCCGCCTCCTCCTTCTCAGTCGGCCGCTCAAGGGCCTCTTCACCTCTCATCTCTGTCCAGGCCCAGGCCCACTGGCCGAATAAGTTGCCAATATTAAAATCTGAACATCCACTGGCTTGACCACAGGATCCCAGAAGTCCTGTTTCCCGTCAAACCACCACATTATGCTATTTCCAGGAACGTACTATGTACCATTCTCTCTCTCACTGATATTCATGTTAGTCTTAAAAAAAACATTTCACAAGAATGAATTCAACGCTTCCCAAAAGAACTCAAATGTCATAATATTGGGTACTTAATGGTATAATAATAGGCATGCTTAAATGTCTCCCTCTGTTACAAATTCTCATTTCACAAATTCTCATTTCACAAAAACGACCATAAAATCAACAACATGCAATGTGGTTTTCTTGCAAATGGGGATGATCCCATGTTTGGTCCAGGCAGTTTTAATTCCTTTTTTGTAGTATTCTCAACAGTAAGTAATTTGACTTTCATTCTTGTATAAAAATTATGAATTAATCTCAAGTTAGGTAAAGTGTAAAACTTGACACTGCTTCCTCATCTATCTAGGCTAGGCAAATTTTTTACCTCTTGAGCTAGAAGTATATATAAATCTGCAATAAGACTGTATCATCTTCAACATTGTTACCATATGGGTGGTCACTGGCTTTAATGCTGATATCAGTAGTTTCCTTTGCTGGATCTATACTTGCTCCACTGGTAGGAGTTGAACCTTGTTTTCCATCTCCAGACACTGCAGAGACTAATGTCACACGGAAATATTCATTTAGCTCCGGAATGTCATCATCAATAACATGCAAATTCAAGACCTAGAGAAGGACCAAACAATGGAGAAATCAAAGTATGCAACATACATCCCTTAAGAGTTTTATGACCCTTTTAAACAATTAACTTTTTAGTCAATCAGCTGTATCTGCTCTGAGTTCAGAAAGAAATGTAGAGGACATTATTGCCCTCCAAAGCATTTAACCTTATGATAAGTTTAGAATACCAATTCCAAAAACATCTTTACCAGGCCATCAGAGACTTTACATCATTAATCTAATTTAGAGAGCAATTGAAGTGAGCATTTAATGCCACCTGACACTTGAGGTTACAGATCATCCTACCATGTAACATAATCTGCTCTGCATAAACTATAATATTAATCTCAGATGATTCCAACATTCTATATCATGATTTGACAAATATATAGGAGAAAAAATTTAGGAAGCTGTTGTAGAGCCATGGGAATGAGTAGTTTAAAAATGTCAATGGAAATTCTCTTAAGATTTTTCACCTGATGAGCAACTGCTCCCAGTCTGTTTCTTAGGGCCATGACCATTAGGTTCTCTATATGTAGACCGTATATTGGACCACATAGCAATGGAGCAAGAGGGTTCACCAGGTCTTTTCTACTACTTTATGAAGTCAGGCCTCACCCATGCCGCCAGACTGGAAAAGCTTGGCAAATTTAATTCTAAATGACTGTATGTAATGCAGTAATACATTTCAGTAGAGAATTAAAGCTAATAAACTGCCAGGAGCATAATATTTTCCAAAACCACAAGTTTTTGCCAAGCTGTAATCAGTTATATTGTTTAACTGGGACCAAATCCAAAGCTCTAAGTGAGTCACTGGGATCTTTTCAAATTATGTCAGTAGGTTTCAACTCAGTCCCTACTGACTTCAACAGAATGACAGAAGGAAAATTAAAGACTGTATTTTCTACTATCAATCCACCCTTTCTATTTAACAAACACTAATAATAAACACTTATATACTTCCTACATTATTCTGGTCCCACACCTCTTTTTCAAATAAATGTGAAATGTGAAACCCATGCTGTGGGTTGGGATCAAATTCACAGAAATAGATTAATCAAAAGAGAGAGAATGTGGCTAACTGTTGCAAGACATTTGATTACAGCAGTAAATTTGACAACTGTCTATTTAATTGTTGTGAAGATAAAACTGATCTCCACAACTCAGATCCAAAATCTGATCATATTCCAATTTCAGAAGTCACTGGCTCCACTATTCAAGCCCAAGACTACCTATACTTGAAATTATATATATAGGTACACATATATGTAATATATACATATATGTAAACATATCTATGTGCAATTATTTGCATTTAAGCATTCATGCATGCACAGTAATGCCTGAAGTGAGATGCACACAGATATACAGGCATCTATCCTATCACTTGTTAGATGTCAAAGATGAAAAAAACCCCGCAAAATGTAGTAAAAGCCATGTGAAGAAAAGATTCTTTAATAAGAAAACCAGTCAAGCATCCTCAGAAGGTGTTTTCCAGCAGGTTTGCAAAGGACAGGATGAATAGTTAATAGGAAGGTAGGGTTTACCTCTGATCTCTGCCAAGGAAGGAATGTGATAGTGCCACTGCTGTTAGAAAAATCGCTATGGGAGTAATTAATGCCCCTGGAATCAACCTGTGAGATAATGTAATTTATATACACATAGTCTAGGGCGCCCCTTGTTCGCTCCACGACACAGGATATAGTGGAACCCTCATCAGCAGCCTGGAAGAAAGCAAGAAATTGACATATTTGTTATGATCAAAGCAAATCAAAGGAATAAATGTAAAAGTTTGAACTCTCTAATGCTATTCAAATGTTCAGAATTCTTTATTGCTGTCATGTTACTTGAAGCACTTCTGGAGTGACAGGAAGCTGAAACTTTGTTGATGGTTGTCAGAACAATCTTAATGGAAATTGCAATAGCTTCTAGCATTTCCCCGAGGTCAGACAGTAACTGTATCCTGTTGTTTCTTTTGGACACAAAAATAGAATCAATGTTTGAAATGTGTATATCAAAAGCAAAAGACTATACTGTTTTATATAAATGTCAGCAATTTTATTTTTAATTTAAAGAGAGATTTGGATTCCTCCTATCCCTGACTAAAACCACTATGGAAAAAAATAGATACATTTAAATTAAACTATACTATTATGACTCAGGAAAAAAACTGAAGAACTTTTTGTGCTACAGTACTCTTTGCTGGTACAGTACTCTTTTCCGTCTTCGTAAAGAACATGCCCTTAGCAGCAACAATTTCACATTTTTGGAAGAAATCAGGTACTGATACTGGCGAAGTGTATTAAAAAAATTATAAYCATCAAACTAAAATAGAAAATAATTTTTGTTGAAAGTTATCAGAATGACTAAAGCTATCTTAAGCATTAGGTAAATTTCAGAGCTGCTGTATAGGACAGTGCAAATACTGAATATGCCTTCAGCTGCTAAACGGACAGATACAGACATAAGGAAATTAAACTACTGATAAACAATGCTATAAGACAATTAACATGCCACATAAATTTTTAATTTTGCTTCACAGTTGATTGCTGATCTGTGACATCACAGAATTATCAGTGGCATTGGAAACTGAAGGAATCCATCATAGTAGCAGATGGTAGGCACCTGGAAAACAAACTGAACTGAACCAAATACTATCATCGGTCAGGCAAGACAGTTGCCTTCAAACACATCATAAGGACTTCAGATAGAAAGGATGCACTTAAGAGGTCATAAGAGCTCCCAAATTTGAAAGCATTATGAATTTTTTTTTCCAAAATAATCTAACAATAATAGAAATGGGTATCCTGTCTTTCTCCCTCATAATGATGAAAAAACTAAAAACTTAATTGCAATTATTTCAATCCCCTCAAAAAAAAGATTCAAGTTTATATACAGCATATATGATTGTCACCTCCATATTTAATATTTAAAAACAGCAACTTCCAGCCAGTATTAAGTGAATTCATATCAAATATGATTATGAAAATGATGATGATTTAATTTAAGGGAGGAAGAGACTGGAACAGAACTCAGGAGAAACAACTGCTGCACAGCACAATCACTCACCACATGCTGACCAAAACCCAGCCCATTTCCAAACAATGACCAACTACATTCCACGCAACTCCCCCAGTTTATACACTGGACATGACATTCTGCAATATGGTTCTCTTGGCCAGTTAAGGTCAGCTGTCCTGGACATGCTCCCTCCCATCTTTTCCTCACTAGCTGAGCATGAGACGCAGAAGTCTTCAACTCAGGTGAAGATGTACTTAGCAACAGAAAACCATCCTTGTGATATCAAAATTATTCTCATGCTGAATCCAAAACACAGAACTGTACCAGATACTAAGAAGAAAATGAACTCCCTCCAAGATAACATCAGGTTACAGTCTCAGAAGTTACAGAAGTAGAGGAAAAAAACTGTTCTAGGAATTTTTAAGCCTTAGTCTTCAGTTTGTGTAATAAGATAGATTTTCTTAATAAAAATGATTTGGAGGGGATTAAAAAAAAGGAATATTGGAAATGCTAGAGTGACTGAGGCTGTATAAACAGAACCTACACAATTCCAAATTCTAGAAAACTTTGCTTGACTACAGAAACTAAAAATGTAGAATCAAGGCCCTTCAAAGGTTCGTTAGCATTGCCATTAGTTTGATTGTGTCTAAAATTTTCCTGTAGCTTTCCTTATGAGCATCTTACCTCAGGAATACATGGTCCAGTGAAGCCAAATAAACCATTAGCATTATCACTTTTCTGTATTCTTAATTTTGCTGTTGTGTTTTCTTCTGAAATTCGAGCTCCACCAGACACAGAAATGAGCTTTAGGATGAATAGCTCCTCTCCTTCTTCCTCTTTGTCATCCTTTGCAGACACAATGAATGATTTATTGGTTTCTCCTTGACGATACTCCAAATACCCTGAGACAGGGTGTACATCACTCTTTGCAGGAGTTGCATGGAGTTCATAGATCTCTGCTGGTGTCAGTTTTCTCTCATAAAGCCTTACATCCTGCATTAAACCTGTGTACCTGCTGTTGCCATTGATTCCTGCTCCAATTCTCACTATTCCTGGACCTGAGAAGAAAATTAGAATTTTTCTCATGTTAATGGGCTCAAAATAACTAATATATGTAATTATTTAATAATCTATGGTAAATTGTTGATTATCCCTGGATTAATAATCACATTAATCTTGAAATGTAGACTAGGAGGCTCCTGAAGCCTCATCTCAATGTTACAGGTAGATCATTACAGGTCAAATAATTCCTTCCTAGATGGTTCATGGTTTTCATCCTACTAATTCTATCTGCACATTGTCATCATCCCTTATCTTAATGAATCTTAGAAACTTCTTTCTTTCCATTAAAAAAATTACACAGCCAGCTGCAGCCCATCTCAATTTTGTTTTTCCGAACACTGGCTTTAACCACTTTAGATTTGTATATTTAATGTGTCCTCTGCTAGGTCAGAGAATCCATTCTGATGATCAGAATATTAGCTACACAGGGCATTCTTATACCCTTATGCACTGGAAGAGAGGCTTAAGAAATGTAGATCCAGTTCCAAGCACTTTTTACAACTGCTTTAACATTTCTTTCTCTCTGGAAAATTATTCTATTCAGCAAATCAGAGGATGACAGTTCTCTTTTTCACAAATAAACTAAGCTGATAGCTCATACTCATATCACTCTAAAACATAGAGAATATATCTCTTCAGCTGGTTTTTGATTTTGGAAGGAAATGTGCCACTGAGTGTCACTTCTAGAAACAAGCAACCACAACTGCTAATGGTTCCAAGATACAAGGCAGAGGATGGTGAGAAAAGCCAGGCTACAACACCCACTGTATCCAACATGAAATGGTGAGAGATTAAAAACCTTAGCATATACTTCTAGTATATCCAGACAGAGCTTTATGTTTGTGCACATATATGCATGTAGATGTATATGCACTTAACATCACTGCATGTTATTAAATTTTCCTTCTTTGATTACAGAGGAGCCTGTACTCAAGAATTTGATAATCATACACTGCCTATCCACATGAAAGAAAATCTGTGAAACTGATGGGGAGAGAAAGAAAGGAAAAGGAGGAGATTACTGCTATGAAAAAAAGCACATGGAAGAGTGAGGAAATGCAAAAGAATGAGTAAACATAAACGTATCCCCACCATACAATACCTGACTTTGTAAAGGAATTATTATGATGTTCACTGCTATCCTAGTTGAGTGTAAAAGTCCATAATGGTTATATATGACTAAGTCACATCTGGGAATATCAAGTTAGAGGAACTGAAGTATATATGCTAATGTTATTTGGAACATCATTGAACAGATGGGCAAAATTTTCATATATCATGTAAATACATGCTTAAGCAAATCTAAACCCTGAAAATTCCATTGCTTAAAAAGTAGTGGTCTAGCTGTAATATAATACACAACTAGAATCAAAAACATTATTGTATTTTGTTTCAGAAATCAAGAGAAAAAATTCTTTCTTAGCCACAGTACTGTAAATCTAATCAAAATCTTAACTGTAAATATATATAACTATATGTACAGTTATATATCTATAAGCCTACATGTGGAAATATAATTATTAATTTTTATTTTTAAATTATTGAAATTCAAGCTCTCTTACAGTTCTGATGTTTTTTGAAAATTTCCAAGCTCTTATTTCCATTTATGTGGTTTTTGAAAATCCCTAGAATTTTCTATGAATTGCTTTTAACTAATCAGATATAATAATTTCCGAATCTTGCATACATCTTTCAAGGAGCTAGACTCTTCCATATTTTGCAGAACTTCATATATGAAGAAAAATAATACAACCTATTGCCTCACCATCAGTAATTGCTTCTCCTTTAAGGCTCTTAACTCCTCCTAGAACTGGAATTCCATCTGTGTAAAATTCAATTATGCTTTCATCCAGAGTAATCAGAATATGAACCCAAGTACTTTCATCAAGATATTTCAGGACTGTTGCTTTGGCTATGTATGTCATATAGGATCCTAATGCTGTATAATGAAGCACCACAGAGACATGAGAATCATTTGTTTGGATTTTCACACCATAATATAAGGTCCCATTACCATCATCCTTTTCAATTATATAACCATCAGTATTGACATTAGGAATTAACCATGCTGAAAATGTAAAATTAGTTACTGCAGTATTTCCATTGTATGGGTATTCCAGACCAATAATTCCAAATGCATCCTTTTTTCCACTGAAATACAAAGCATCTGTTCCACTGTGATGGCGTCTCATGTGTGGCTGAGATTGCACTGTACTTGGAAATGATCCCAGCAACAAGAAGTCCACCATTGACGGTAATCCAGCTTGAAATGTACTGGACAGTATTTCCCAACCTAAACGGACAGCACCAAAAGTGCCTTGATGTCTCCAGATGGTGAAGTCTGTAATATAGGAAAGATCATCTTCAGAAAGAACATCTTCTACTATCTCTCTGTCCTGACTCTCTGGATCTATAACGAAGACTCCAAAAGGGTCATCATTGAAAGGGATCATCACAGTTACAGCAAGGCTTGTGTCAGACAACTGCCCACCAGGACCAGGAGACCCACCTATATAATGGAAGTTAAGAGTAAAAGTTACTGGTCTGAAAAAACTTACTAAGTATTTTAAAATGTTTAAACAAAATACCTTTTTAAATAGGCCTAAATCTTCTTTAAAGTTCCTCTGAAATCTTAAAAATTTCTCCAAATTTAGGATTAACATAAATGAACTGTACTGGTTTTAAAGCACTATAGAGACCATTTTCATAGAAAACAAGCCATGTTATTTTTCAATTGCAGAATATAACTGTCTTTCAATTAAAACAAGATTAGGTCAGATTTCCTGAATTAGTAATGAGATAGGTTGCTTTTGTTTCATTAGAAACACATGGGGTCAAATTAATTTCTCATTGTACTCCAAGATTTACACAAATATGAAATGACAACATTTGGTTCATTGCCTCCAAATAAACAGAGATTACCCTGCAAAATCAGTAACTAGTTGTGTGTTGAAACTACTCCTAAATCCTGCCATTAGCCACCTACTTCTCCACAGTGAGAAGATCACGGTATGACTGTAGAGCCTCCATGCACCACTAAGTAGGAAATCTTCTGTACATGTGGATATGTGCATACTTCTGTGCATATGGATTTCACTCACAGAAATGTCAACATATTTTCAGTTGTATCTCAGCACAGAAGACCATAAATAGTACTGAGGCGGAAGGAGTCCAGCAGATTTGGAACTCTACTCAGTAGCAGGCCTGTAGCGGTTGTAATTTAAGTGATATGAAGCGGTAACTATTTGTATTTTAGAGAAATTTCTAAAAAAAGCAAACAAACCAGCCAATCTCCATTATAGAAGATACGCATAACCTCTTATATCTTCATTTTGTCAGCTCTACACAAAACTCTACACCTCTGAAATCACTAAAAGGCACCTTTTTTAAAGATCTGATTCCAAAACTGTGTTCACATATCTAAATTACAGAAAAAATGAAAAATGAAGCCTAAAATGTCACCAGAAAAGTATAGAATGACATAGGCATCAAGGCAAAGCTCTTTGCAGGATAGTTTTCTTTTTAATTGATTAAATATAGTTATTTTCTACCAGATAGGAAGGGAATGGTTTTATGGAAGACAGTACCTGAAATGTTCACCAATTTTAAAATGTAAAATTCATTGAATTCAGGAATTTTATCTGAAACAGCATGGAGCACTATCTGCTTTGATCCTTCACCATCCATGAAGTACACAGTCCCATATGTTTCATAGAACTCTTCTCCTGGCTTCAGTGTAGAGTCATTATGAAACAGCTGCCAGGTTAATGAGACATTCCCAAAGTGTCCCCTGTGTCTCAATATCCTATTCAGAGATACAGAAAGAGTCAATGTCCTGGCAGGTATGCATCAGCATTCTCCATTAACAATGGAAAACATAGACTAATCATCCTTACAGTGGAATATAGTGTGCATTGTACTAAATAAGCAAAAAAACCAGAACCATGAACAATAAAACAATCCTCTTAGAGGGCCTGCAATTTCACAATATAACTCTTCATCGAGATATACCACAGATGTCTTAGAAAGAAAGTAATCAATGAAGGTACATGCAAAATAGCATTGTTTAGATGAACATCAGTTTGTCTTGCACTTCTATTTTTTAATAAAAAAATTAATGTATAATTCAGCAAATTAACATTAAAAATTGTGTTAACTGACCACTCTTAGAGAAGAAAGAGAAGGCATTTAACGACAAGATTTTTTTTCCTTTAACAAACAAGGTGCCTTAAACTTTTTTGTATTGTTATTTAATTTCAGTTATATAGTAGATCCTTCATGAACTTGATTATTCCATGTTAAGAATTGAATAAATATAAAAAAAGCTTCTATTGGTTTGCATAGCTATTTGGTAACATAATTTCACTTAATTTCTGAAAGGTATTAAAAATAAAAACTGAAGAACTGAACTGAACATAAAGAAGTTCTTTTATTAACAAAATATGTTTGCATATAAAAAAGAGCATTTCTGTTTGTGTGGCAAAAAGCAAAAAAAAGCACAGCATTATTGTACAAGTCTAAAAAAATCAATTCAGTAAAGTAGTCTAGGAACAGAAACACAATAGGTTTTTAGTGCTTCCAAGGTTTCCTTTTGTTGTTATTAACCAGGGCGTTCTATTCCTGTGGTGTAGCACTGTAGCACTGTGGCAGTAACTCCAGTTACTCTCTTAAAAGCTTTGTGTTGCCATAGTTGGTTTATAAACTAGTCTGATTGGTTTATAAACTAGTCTGACCCTTTTCTTACATCCTAAACAAAAGTCAAATACTTTTGGGGGTATGGAAGAGACAGTTTCCTAGTAAATATATCTTATCAATAAGGACTAAGCAAGTTAAGATGTTGGTAACCTTGGAATCATCTGCTTCCATAAAGCACATGTATGCAAATGTGTGTAGTTCAAATCATCACCCTTCACTCCATCGATTTAAAAATAAAAAGTATTAAGGGCTAAAAAATCTCTAAGGGGCAGCATAACAAAACCAACCACAGAATATATATTTAATATACTCTTTTAACAAAGATTTTAATTTTTTAGATGCGCAACACAAGCATAAAAATCTAACTCACAGTCATAGGCATCTACTTCAAGACTTTAAAACAAACAATCAAATCAAATAAAAATATATAAAAGATAATTAAACAATTGTGAAAAAGCCTCTTAAACTGTCCACCCTATCCGATTTATTGTGAACCTATGTTTCTCTATACCCTGTCAAAAATTTTCTCATTGAAAATCAGTATTTTTGTCAATTTATAAGCCCATTCTCACTTTAAGAACATAAAAAGGTCAGATGACATAAAACTTAATTTCTTAATCCTTCCCTTTCCTGAATACATCCCAGCAGCTACAGGTCAGACTAGGGAAAAATATATTCAGCCTAGAAGAAAGGCACATCTAGACTTTGAGAACAGCTCCTATCTGCAATTTACAGATAGAAGAAAAACAAATAACAGAAAGAATACAGTAAAATAGGTTTTTGCAGGGTAATATTTCAAAGGGGGATGCAAAAAGAAATTAACAACCACATAGCTGTATTTAGCTGTATTTTGAAAAGATCTTTTTACTTCTCTATTGGTCCAGATTATAGTTGGCTCATTCATCTTGATCCTTCTGAATCTACTCTCTCATGAAAGTATAACAAAGCCTCCTATGCTATCTTATTTGTGATATAAAAAAGCCCCCTGTGCTGCAATCATTCTTGTACATATTTTAACATGAATTCTGTACTCATTTTAATATGCACAGTCTACTTGATAATATAAGAGTTGATGTTTGTTTTGTTGATCCTCAACATGACTGCAAATAATTTAATCCAAAATTTGGTGAAGCTATTTTTCTAATAAATTTTAGCAGTGCAAAAAATAAGACTAGATCAAAGTACTATTCATAAAATAACACACACATCAAGATATACATACATGTATTCAAAAAAGGGGCAACAATATTATTTAAAAGTTACTTACAAAAAAAAATTACTTTTTCCTTCTTCCACTGGCTTCTCTAGAGGTTCTAAGGAGAAAATTCCATTAGGATCATCATTTGCTTCGATAATAACTGTAGCCACTCCAGCATTAAAGATAACAGTATCCCCTAAAAAGAGGGTGATTAATTTTATCAAAACTGGAATCGGAAATGGAGATAACTCTAAAATTGAACGTATTTTTTTTTCACACCAACAGCTTTTATGCAAAGAAAGAAACAAGCAGTGAGAGAACAGTGCAAACTAATATTTGAAATATTCAGTAACAGACAAATTAGAGTAATAAAATGTAAATAGTATCTGAGGCAATGATCAAGAATGTAGATTTGAAAAAAAAAAGTGACATGACGAGAGATGATGCAATCCTGAGAAGAAAGGATTGTATGAGAGGCAGTACTTCATGTTTGATCAATTGATCAGGTCAGAAGAAAAAGACATGTATTCAGAGATCCTAACTCTCCTTTAGACCTTCAGCAGAAATATTGCACTTTAACTAAATACAAGACAACAACAATCTCTGAGAGATTAGTCATACCCATATCACAGCCTATCTGAAAGGAAAAAAAGTATAAGATACCAGTGAAGTAAGGTGGAAATTAGTAGGATTTCTTTGTGTATATTAGCAGAGTAGGGACATTTCAACACTTCTTTATGTCCAGAAAGGTACATTATGTTTTCATCTCCATCCTAGTTTTCACCCTTTTCAAAAGCACTAGACTTGTTTTTATTCCAAAGTGAACAACCCGTTTTAACTTCATATACCTCTATTTGTATTTTCTCAGAGGTACAACACTCCAATAAAATTTTCAAAAGGGATTAAATGATCAAGGCCAATATATACAACAGATGATAAAAAGAAAAATAATAATTTCTTTTTTTTTTCTCTTTCAGGAGTTGATCTAGAAATATTCTGTATTTTGCCCATTCTGGCAGGGATATGTGAATGGAAGAAAGCCATCACAGGTTTTCAACAGAATGGTAAAATAAGATACCAACAGATCCTGAACAAAGTTAGTCAAGTAGAAAGAGAGCACAGAAGAGAAAATTTAAGAAGAGAGAAGTGTGGCTTTGTCCAGTAATTTCCACAAACCTGGTGTTCTCTAAGAGAGCTGGGTATCAGACTGAATTATAGCTGGCCTCAGGAAACACAGGAAATAGAAACTACTCAGATAATTGAGAAAAATTACCTATTTATTTAACTTTTATTTTCTTACTGATGAGTCGAAACCCCATCTAATTTGGAGCATTTGGAGCATTTGGAAAGAGATTTCAACTCAAGTCATTTTTGCAGAACAGTTTCAGCTTTATAATTTAATTTTTGTTTCCGATTAAACGCATTGTACAGAAATTTTATAGAAATGTTGATGTAAACCTTATTCCTATAATGCCTGGCATTTATACATTGCTTTATGATCAGAACAAGCTGGTAAAAAATAGAGAAAAAAGAAAAGGAAAGTTACTAAATATATATTAAATCATTGCTTTTACCTGTTGAATTCAAAAGGAAGATATAAAATACTTCATCAGTTTCAGGGATGTCATCATCATTAATATACACAGATAAGATCTGCTCTCTTTCTCCAACATCAAACAGAATTAAACTCTCTTTTTCACTGGGAACAAAGTCTCTCTCTTCAGCTGTTGCATCTCCATTAACAGTAATATACTGAACAGCGACAGCAGTATTAGCAGATCCATTCCTTAGGACTGTAAAGTTTGCAACACTCCCTTCTGTAATGCTCACTGTCAGAGGTTCTGAAAAGACACAAGCAAATAATTCAAGTTCAAGCCTAAGCTTCTTGCATGCAGCTTATTCACCTAATCCCCCATAAGAGCAAAGAGAAGGCACACGTAGTTAAAGAAGGGAAAAACTCACAGGTAGAAGAGAATAGTGTCGTCCTTAGCTACCTAACAAATCCAAGTGCCATTAAAAAGAATAATGACATAAAATGAGAAAAAATTCTTAAGTAAAAAAAAAAGCAAATGCAATACAACAAAAACAAAAAAGGTATGTCTTATAACACTAGCTCCACTAGGATTAAGATTTTTCAATAAGCTGGTCTTTGAATAAAATCTGTATGGGGTAGAATATGAATTCAAAATTTAAAAATAGTAATATCTAACCTGCAAAATAAATGGGATCATCATTCCTTGCAATTTGTAAAAATGCACTGGTTATATTGCCCAGTCTTGCTCCACCAGTGGCGTTGAATAATATGATTATGAATACCTCCATCTCTTCAGGTACCTGAATGACAATGTATTAAGAAATTAATTTGTTGCACATGAAACAATGAAGAAATTAAAATGAACAGCTGAGGAGGTCAACAAAACAGGGTTCCTGCATGTTGCTGTTTATTTCTTGATTCACAAGTGTGTTAAGAAGGAAGAAAAATGACAGTTCATACACTCACACAAAAATAATCATCAGTCAAAAATCTTTGCAAATAAATCCCCTCATCTTTCCTATTTTACAGATAACCCAAAAGTTATCCTGCAGTTTCCTGATGCTGATGTAACTTATTTTTACAGCTATGTTTATTTATTTATTCCTTTATTACTAATTATTCTCATTCTTTCTTATCGTACTTCAAATACATCAGCATTAAAATATGAGATTAGGATTTTTGTTATCAAAACAAGTGGTTTACTTAGTATTATAATTTAAGCACATGACCACTGAAAGATTCTAACTTTTTGGTTTACAGATATGCACAATGTCTCAAATTCTCTTATTATTTACTTAAGTAAACTCCTTTTTATCCAAGTATTTTGATTTTTCTCAAAAAAAAATCAACAGTTTCTTAAAAAACAGATTTTTCATAAATTTTAATGTTTCAGCACTTCCTCTTTGCTCCACATATTTACATAAAAACATATTATTAAGTATGTTTTTAAATATTATTACCTCATCTGGTAGAGAGTAAATTGTGATATTTTTTGAAAACTCCAGATTATCAAAGAATATAATCCCTTGTTCTGGATAGATGTCATTGGTACATGCTGGGTCAACAATCCAGGACACACTAACATTGCCATAGTTTCCTTGGTTTCTTACAAGTCTGTAAGAGGCTGTAAAATGGAAACATGTACAGTCAGTGTTCATCTCCAGAAGAAGAACAACTCAAAGTCAAAAAGCTCAGCAAAGCTGAAACAAAGAAAAAGGAAAAGAAATGGTAAGTCAGTCCACTTGCAAAACTAATACGCAAGTGCCCTACACAAAAAGCCACATATTAATAGACCATTACAGCAGTAAAGACTTGTATCAATTCTATTGGTACAATAGAGATAGATAAATTGAAATCACACATACGAAAATTTAGCTCATTCTTCTCTCACACAGCACCTCATGCTCGCCAAGCAGAACTACTACCACCAGGCTGTTCCTTGCAAGTAAATAAATTCTCTGTCCCTCCTGACTGGTATATTCTCAAGCTATATTTTAACTGGATTGATCCCTAATGGCTTTCAAGGCCCATCCTTCTCCACACTAATCTCCACTGCTCATCATACTGTACCGCCCTGGAAACTCCTGAGTCAGGCATTGTCTTACAAAAGGTGAAGTAGTGAAAAGTAGCCTTGCAGGAGCAGATAGCAGAGAAAGCAGTTACTCTAATAAAAAGAATTACCAGCATAGGTGATTTCTCCTTTACTTTCCTTTATTGTTACTGAAAGTTCATCAGGTAGAAACTGGATGACACCATGTGGATCATCATTCTTCAAAATGGTTATATTTACCCTTGTGGCATTCCCCAGCTTGCCTGACATTTCACTGTAGCCACTGAGCACAACAGCATATGCCTCATCCAGCTGGAAGAGGGAAACTCAGTCAGAATAAAAAGATTTATTCAGCAGAAAGAGACGAGAATTTCAACAAAAGTAAATTACACACAGTTTCTACATGCACAACTGTTTTGTACATATTTGTCATCTGTAACAGTGGAAGTAAAGATTTTAAAACCACTGATGTTAAGGTAATTTTAAAAGAATTTTTCAGCTTGCATTATTAATATAATGTGACTTTATACTTCAAATATTTCTTGAACAAATACTCACAGGAGATGCACCATGGAACACTAAAACAAGCATTGCATCTTTGCATCCATACAGCAAATATTAGTGTAGACTGGGGAGCACTGAGTTCAGTTAGCAGGTATTTAGCAAAAACAGAACAAAAAGGAAGCGATTGATTACACARGCCTCAATTAAATAGTGGTATTCTACAGTACAGAATGCCACGGGTGCCAAAAGCTCAGATGGATGAGAAGTTTCAATTTAMAAAAAAAAAAAAAATCCACTGAGGCCTATTAAAGCCAAAGATACCTTCTAGTAACCCAGGCATCCCTGGTTTGGAGACTGGGAACATATTCCATATAAAAGCATTGCATACTCATTCTGCTACAGTATATTTTCTTATATTTTAATAAGTGATGAACTGTTATGCTGTGAACACAATTTAGAGAAAGGAAAATTTTCATTTCTACCTCTGGAATCCCATCCATCCTTGTCAAAAGAGTAATTATGATCTCTCTTTCGCCAGGCTTAAATTCCAGAATTCCTGTGCTTCCATAAAACTCATTATTATCTCTTGGTTCTACAGTATATCGCAGAAACTGCCTGACAAGGCTCCCTCTGCTGCGGACAATCTGCAGTTCGACAGAATCCCCCTCCTGTAAAAGAAGAAAATCCAGCATTTTACTTGCATTCTGCTAAGATTTACTTTTCCATAACAATTAAGAAAAGTTATTCAGATAGCTACCTTGATACTGTAGGGACCTCTGGAAGAGGGAGAAAATTCAAACACTCCTCCAGGATCATCATTTTCCAAAATAGTGATCTCACAAGTAGTAAACCCATATTTCAGTATTTGATTTTCCACACTGACCCTGGAAAGGAAAAAAGTCATGGTTTTTGAGTGTTGGTTTTTCTAGTAAGTAAATACATATCTATGTGAAGGGCATCAGAATCCTGATTATTTTTATGAATAAATTATGAAAACAATTACCTAAAAAGAATATAATAAATTAGGAAAGACACATCAGAGTGTTCCATTCACTTGCAGAAAACCCAACCTTTGTTCCTGAGATACCTTTGCTTTCTGATTATTTTTTACAGCGTATAGTTCTGGGGCTTTTTAGTCACACATGCACACAATACAAAGAAAAAGAAATAGAATCATATAATAAAAATTTAAAATCACATTTAGTATTACTTTTTATTCAGATCAAAACATAAGGAGTGATCCAAAATCACTTAAACAGAGAGAGCTTGAATTTCTTGCATTCATTTCATCAGATATATACTTTCAATTACATTGTTTTAAGTACATTCCATTAAAAATGCAAGAAAAACTACTGCTGAAAGATGCATAAAGAATGCACCTTCAGACTGATGATTTTGATATAGCTTAGTAAATGTTGGTTTATGAATTCAGATTCATCTTTCATGTTTTCTGGAAGAAAAATTCAATGAACAAACTGGAAATATATATTTTAAATGGTAATATATGATATTTATTGCATATTAAAAAAATATGCCAGTAGGCACAAAAACTTGTGTTAACATAAACTAAACCTATTTCATTAAAAAACAAGATAACTGTCAACAGAAAACTTCTTTACAGTTCTAGTCCACAGGCATTTAGGTGGAACAAATTGTATTTCTGGCAGTTTAAGACAATGGATCCATACTGCAATCAAGCGCAGGTATCAAACACTGAGTCATTAGTAACTTTCATCATTCACAAATCCTAAATAAAGCTTCATGCCAGAAACCCATGCCATCAAATTAAAAACCAAAGGACAACCAAGCATTGTCTGAAGAGATGCAGAAGACAAGATTTCTGAGAGGAAAAGAAGTTATTGACAGATTCTGTTCAAACTAATCACTCATAAAACAAAGCATTGATTCATTGAAGACAAACCACGGTTCACTGCACTTACCCAAAGTACACGACAAACCTTTCTGTCTCTACCCTGTTAACAGAGAAAGAAAGAAGAAAAGAAGAATAGAGGGAAAGAAAAGGGGTGGGGAATGAATGAAAGTGCTAGTTCCTGGATTTTCAATAGTACCAGTCTTAGACAATAATGAAAACAAGAGCACCACAAAGTTTTCTTTTCCCTTTCCAAACACATCATGTTCCTTTTATGGGAACCTCCTTCTGTTTTCAGCATTTTCCTTCATTTGTCAGCATTGTCTGTTGACAAACGCTAGCAAGTGGGCAATCCTCACTGGTGAGAAATGACCCCATAATCAATTCAGGATGTCAAGGCCCATTCATGGTATGCCCTACCCAGCCCTCCTCCAGGAGTTCTTTCACTACCAACCCTTGTGTATGCTCACAACTGCACCAGCAGCCCACATTTATAACTCCACGCAAAAAAAAAAAAAAATACTATTAACATGCCTCCATTTTGTGTTATTTCATCAATCTGACATAGTAATGATAAAAACCGGTAAAGTACATTGGGAGTTACAACACATACATATCAAAGACTATTCTAGCAGAAAATCACATCAAACTTTATTTTTGACAATTTTTTAGATTAATCAGATTATCAGAGTAAAATACCAACAAAAAAGGAAGAAAACCACCACCCCCCCAAAAAAACAAGGAAAAAATAGGAAAATAAGCACATATGACAAAACTGTCACATCAATTCAGACGAAAGGAAATTATTCTGCAATAACAAGTATGTCATTTTATGAAAGTATGCATAGATTATTTTCTTAATCTAAAATAAATATACAGTTAATATTAAACCTGGATTTACTATTAAAATTGTATCAACAAATAAACAAAGCATTTATAAAGTGAAGTTTAAATAATTCAGCTTCAGAATCCAGTAGACAAAAGAGTTCACTCAAAAGTTTGAAGTAATAAAGTAAATACATTTGCAGCTCTATTCTTTCAAATAGGAGATCTGATTTAATAGAAATTTCTTAATTATTTCAAATGAGGCTACATTTTGAATACTATATATGAAGACATTCTCCTTCCCTTCAGAAAAGTATGGAAGGTTTCCAAATTCATAGAGCATTGATACTATTTAAAAAGTCAAGGTGAAAATTCCAGAGGTAAAATTTATGCTAAATTTTCATTATATTGCTCTTAATGCTAAAATTTAGTTATATCACTAAGCTGCTGGCAATATATTTCACAGCAGAGAATACAAATGAACTATTATATCAAGTGGGTTTTTGGTACATGATGTACAAGCTTAAGTGGTTAAGACACAATTATCAAAAAGCGAAAGCGCAATGCCAGACTTCATTTCACCTTCATGTAGCCAGACTGCGTGAATCCAAACACAGCTGACGAAAAAGGGCCTGCTAACTGAGTACTAGTGCTAGAATCTAGTATCATGTTGTGGTGCACGATGGCAGCTCTAACAGAGTCCAAGGGATAACTGAAATTAAACAGTCCCAAGGTACCATGAGGAGGTACTTTAAGTATCTCCAGGCATACTTTGAAAGTACTTGAAAGACTGGCAATACTTACTACCTTTTAACAGTCACAGTGTAAATCCGACCAGAATCTCAAGAACTTGAAAGTTAGAAAGCAACTAATCAGATTCAGCCCATCCTGAAACAACTGCTAAAAACACCATTATCTTGGATTTTTTTGCAGCCAAGTTTTCAAAACTAGGGTCACTTGACTGGCTGACTGATTGATGGATCTGACTGTGTTTTCCCTGCATGATTGGCTAGATTGCTGTCAGTGCTCTAATATATGAAATGTTGGTTAATATTCAAAAACAGCAGACGGTGGTTGGGCACAGGAACAGGCTCCACAGAGTAGCAGTCACAACCCCAAGCCTGACAGAGTTCAAGAAATTTTTGGACAACGCCCTCAGGCCCTCTGCGTGATTCTTTGGACATCCTATGCAGGCCCAAGAGTTGGATTTGATGGGTTGCTTCCAATTTTGGTTATTCTGTGATTCTGTGATAAAACAGACTATGCAAAATAGAATAGAAGTCATGAGGCACAGGCTTCCAACTCAGATCTGCCATTACATGAGCAATGAACACAACAGGATCCCTTGCATCTACATTCTGGGGTACTCATATACAAATTTTTATATGAGCCCTGGACCAGGATCCATCAAGAGACTCCCGGGCTCAGCCTCGGATTTTTCTTCTTGCTGTGGACCTGTCTAGCAATCACTGAGCTGTGCCTAATGTTGGTGACCATCATTCAAACTTGTCCCCGACTTAACACGCCCTACCACCACAATCTTACCTTATGCCCTGGATTGAAGGCTGCCCCCACTTCCCATATGAAAAATCTCATCTGAAAAGGCTGGTCATCACAGAAGTTCTTTCTTTAAAAATACCTTAATTATTACTTAGCAAGAACTACAGATAAATTACGACAACTAAGAGAAGCTTCAAAATGTTATCTCACTCTTTCAAAATTCATAGTACTATAAAATAACAGAAAGAAGATTTTTGCTTGAGTTTAAAATAATAAGACAATTATGAAATAAATACTACTGAAAATAGAATAATGATTAAGAGATGTGTTTGAAGTTGGTAACTTTGAACCAAGAATTATAATTCTGAAGAAAGTGAATGTTTTGAAAAGCCCATGAGAAACAGAATTGCAACTGTGAATTTGTATTGGTGTTACTCTGAAAAACACACTTCTCTAAAATCTTTCTCTTCTTTCAGGTATCTCAGAAAAGGTGCATTCAAACTGCCTGTGGAATGTCACTCAATTTGCATCCTTGATTTCTGTTCACTACTTAATTTTTTTCAGAATTATCTACTGACTTAATTAGGGACCTAGCTTTAAAGAATAGTATTCAAGGAGGATTGGCCACATTATAAATTCCACAGTGTTTCTTACCAGAGAGAACACCTTCTCTCCAGATTTAATCCACAATTTATTTGAATTTGGAGGTCATTTTAACTTATGTTATTCACAGCAAAAGACATATGATATTATTACTTTGAAAAGTAATGAAAGCTAGCAGTAGGTGTCCAATAACTCATATAAACATTCTACTACCAGTTTCAAATAACTTTTTCCCTATCAAAACAAGATCTGGCCAAAGCCTTGAAGTAAAAGGCAAGTAAAAGGCAACATTTTACAATGAAAGACTTAATTCTTATAGCACCACATATATTTTTTCATGGAAAAATTACTTAAGAAAGATAAACATAGTTTTGAAATAGGCACTAAGCACAGGAAATCCCCAAGTTAGAAAAATACTGCAAACTCCATTAAACAACTTTTCTTATGCCCTGAATTAAGGCACACAGACAGTATGCAACAGTGCTTTAAATGGGCCTTCCATGATTTGCAAATTTTTTATCATTAAATAGTCTCTTAAACACAAAAATGCTTTGATTAAATTTGGAAAATAATTTTTTACAAGTGTAAATACAAAACATAGGTTTGACTCAAGTGCTGGATTCAGATTTGGGCCCTGCAATTCAGCTATGAATTTGATTTATTGTTACTCTTAAAAATATTCTTCTTTAAAAAACTTTTGCTTCTATCCAATATCTCAAAAAGTGTCCTCTTCCACTAGGCTACTTTTCAGCCACTCTTCCGTGCCTGCAGCTCTGCATGATGTTGTTTGGACCCACGCGGAGAACCTGAGACTTGATCTTGTTGAATCTCAAGCCACTGTGGCTGGACAATCAACCCAGCCTTTCCAAGTCCCTCTGCAGAGGCCTCCTACCTTCCAGCAGATCAAGAATCCCACATAACTTGGGATTTACCCTTAGTAAATTCACAAATTTACTAAGGGTAAATCCCATCATCCAAATCATCAATAAAGATATTAAACAGTTCTGGGCCTAACACTGATCCCTGGGGGACCCCGCCAGTGTCTGGCTGCCAACCAGATGCAGCACCATTCACCACCACTCTCTGGGCTCGGCCATCCAACCAGTTCTTAACCTACAGAAGCAAGCACCTGCCCTAGTCATAGGTTGCCAGCTCTTCAAGGCAAATGCTGTGGCACACAGTAACTTTGCTAAAGTCCAGATAGACAACATGCACAGCTTTGCCCCAATCCCTCCAGCATGTCAGCTGATCATAAAAGGAGATCAAATTGATCAGGCAGGATCAGGAGATCAAGATGATCAGGAGATCAAGATGATCTCCAATCAGGAGATCAAGATGATCAGTTCCATAACCTTGCCAGGCACCAAGATCAGTCAGGCTGGCCTGTAGTTCCCCAGATCCTCCTTCCAGCCCTCTTTGTGAACAAGCATCACATAGGCCTACCTACAATTGTCTATGACCTCCTCAGCTAGCCATGACTGATGATAAATGATAGAGAGCACCTTAGAGAGCTCTTACAACAGCTCCCTCATTACCCTAGGATGGATTCTCTCCAGTCCCATAGACTTAAGATCACCTAAATAGCTCTGCTAATCACTACTTCCTTCGGGATTTCAGGAGGTCTATTCTGCTCTTCTACCTTTTCTACCAGCTCAGGGGACCAGTTGCCCTGAGAATAATTTGTCTTTCTGAGATCAAAGACTGAGGCAAAGAAGGTGTTCAGTACCTCAGCCTGTATCACATCACAGAAATAATTAGAACTATAAAATTTTCCACATTACATCAGTTTTGCTTCATTGAACATATGTCACATTAGATATATACATACACATACATCTGTTCTGGTATCTTAATTTATGGAAGTCATGATCAAAAGATTCTGAGCATAAACTATTTAAACACTCAGCTGTTCCTGGATTTTAATCTTCCGAAAATAAAAATAAATTAATCTGTGTATTGTTTTTCCCAGGACCTAAAGTTCAGAGGTTTTACTCTCAGGTCCACTCATATAAGAAAACAAACACAGTCCATGTCCCATGATAGTCCTGGCCCTTCAGCTGTGCCAACTGCCAAATTTATAGCTGTATCTGCACTGGGGGCATGGCAACTGCCAACAGCAAAACTTCTTGTGCAGAAGTTAAGAAAACTACCAGATTTAGGTCTGTAGCGATGCAGACCTCTGGCTTTATTTATTTTTAGTTTCAATTCAGGCCTATTAAGATAGGGGCAGGCATCCAAACTGAAGCTGGTCCTAAAGAAAGAAAATATGAAGAAGCTTCAGCAGGCAAAGGATTATCTTGCTTTTTTACAGCTCATCTGTCTTCTGGGTAAGCATATTCTTCATTATATACATTGGCCTCCATTTTGTGGACAGAATTCATAATTATTTTTAATATCCAGGCCTACAGATGGTGGCCACAGAGCAAGGAAGTAAAATACTATTTTTAATGACTTGGAAGATTTCTTTAGTTATTATGGGTACAATCAAAGCTCATTTAAAACACAAAACTACCATAACAACATCACTGAGTTGGAAATAATACATCCTTGTTAGAACTAATTATCATATTATTTTGTCCATGCTATTACTAATCACAATAAATAGAATGCTTATGGATGTATTTCTACGTCTATATTTTCATTAAAGTCTGTACATGCTCTATTTTTCTACTGACTTATGCTACAGTCTATCAAGCAGTGCGAGCACATCCACAGCAGAGTGTGTCTTGGTTTTCATGGTAATTCACTACTGCTGTGAGGAGCTGGCTGCCTGTCTTGGAAACTCAAATCTTCTGTTCATCTAGAAAACACAAACTATGTAGGAGGCAATACCAAAAGCTTACATGCATCACCCTGCCAGTATCATTCACCCCTGCTTTGAAGAGTCATCTCCAGTGTTGAAAGGATGATCGTTGCAGGTATTGCATTCTTGTCTTTTACTCAAGTTAAAAGTTGCCAAATTTCACTCGTAGCCTTGAGGGACACTGTCCAGGTGTAGAGAAAAGTTCAGATTTTATCTCCTATGTATTTACTTTTTCCTGGCCAAACTACCTATTCCTTACTTCACTCTCTGACCTTGCCAAGTGTGGGAAAGCTGCTTACTGCTGGCAAAATTTTTACCAGCCGCTTCATGATCAATAGAACCTGTTACTCCCGCTACACATAGCAAAAGCGTGTAGCGCAAAGCAGTGGTTGCGTTTGTTCAGCTGCCAACTCAATCCCCTTTAAGACATAATTTTCAAGGCATGGGATTACTAGCTAGTGTAAGTGGTAAAAAGCTATAGTTACACATATTGCAGAGCTATCGAATACTACAAAGTTAATCTTTTATGCTGCCCACTTCCTCTATGTACTTATTTGTCTCACATCCTTCCACTTCAGCATTTTTGTCACTTTACACAACTCCTTCACAACTTCAGTCATTATTTCTAATCTCAGTTTGTTTCTTTGTTTGTGTCACAGACTCTAATGAACTTTCTGGCAAACCAATTTCATCCACAGGAAAAAAAACAAAACAGAGAACTGCTTGCAATAGTCTCCATTTGTTTTTTAGGTGGTTTTTTTGTTTGTATTGTTTTGGGGGTTTGTTTGTTTGTTTGTTTGTTTGTTTTGGTTTTTGGTTTTGTGGKTTTTTTTTGTTTTTTGTTTGTTTTCAACAGGACCATCTTTTCAACACAGTGAGTATCCAAAATTAGAAAGAAATAATTCATTGTGTGCTAGATGCATCCACCAGCTAGCTTCTACAGAAGCAGAGCAACCCTGTAATGAAAAAGCATCTTTCCTGCGTGATAGAACAATGCTCAAACAAACAGGATCAGCAGCATCCTAAGCCTTTCTGGTTTGCTCGTATGTACTCTATATGAATATATAGTGTTAAAAGTTCCCATCAGCTAGTTTGCCCTTCCTATGTACAACAAGGATACGTCTACATAAGGTAAGGACATTGAACATAGTAGATGTTCAATGCAGACATTGCAGCTGACAGACCTCTCTTAGCATGTTTCCAGAAAAATAAATGGGAAAAATATACCTTAGATTATTAGGAGGTATTAGCAGAAGTGATAGTATTTCTAAACTATAGATTCATCTGAATTTTTGGAAGCAGGACTGAAGAAATAGCCAAGATTCTCCTGCTAATAAAACAAAAGGCTCCTGGATATGAAATAATTCAAGCATTCTGAGTAGTGTTCACATGCAGATAATATCTTCTGAGGCCTCCTACAGCCTTAACTACCCTGCAAACCTGATGTCACACAGAAGGGAGACCACAACACTGTGGTTCAGAAATATCATTGCTCCCTTTGTAGCTGAGGCATGTGGTAGTAGTCATGCTGGCCTATTTTGGAAGCCAGCAGTTGTGATGGAAGTATCTAATTCTGCAACAACATCCTGACTATAAACCTCTACTGAGAAAAACACAGTTATGTATTGCTTTCATTACTATTCATTATAACTTTCCCCATTATCTCACTAAGCATTATTTTTCTGAAAGTGTTATAATCAAGAGCTAGAACTAAAGATCAAAGCTAAATCAACTTTTTAAGTAGCATACATTTTTTTTAATCAAAATACAAACAAAACTAAGTCATTAGATAATAAGCACAATATGGTTTCTTACATTGATCATGAGTCAAAGATTTCATACACAGCCTAAATCAAGGGCCAATATTCCTCCAGACATTTATCAACACAATGGAGGCAACACCTCATAATTAATACTGTGCTAATTTTTTTATATATAGATTGAGTATAGCAAGTAGTACATATCAATAAAGATTGGGGTACAATACCTGTCCAAAGTTAATAACACGGTTTCATTCATTTCAGGTATATCATCAGCTTTAATAGTAATGTTGATTGCGGTATCACTTTGTCCAGATAAGAAAACAACAGAGCCATTAAAAGGACTTATATCATCCTGTGTTACTGCCTTGTGATTAGGACCAGATGGTCTCAAACTCCAAAATACAGTTGCTTGACCATCAGTCCCATCTCGATGCAATGCAACGGAAACCTGTAAAGAACATGAGTCTGCTGTGACTTGCAAAACTAGATGCAAAAACAATTAACCCCTTGCAAATTACTGTTTGAATATGAGCCTCAAAATATTCACCTCTGACTTACACCTATGTATATGATCTGAAATCAAAGATGGTATATCTATGAAGATATATACTGAATCTTATATATTTAATCATCTATCCACTATATACTTGGACATATATGTTTATATATACTTAGTGGAGGTGGCAGACCATTAAAATGACAAATCACTTAGCACTCATGAACACAAAAACCCTTCTATGATGGATTTAACCAATGCCCACCTCATAAAGACAACCTAGGTTTTAAATCAGCAGTTTTATTCTGAGGATGAAAAGCAGTTCTCTGATTCAGGATTTGAAGGAAGATCTCAGTTAAGACAACTAGGGGGAAAAAAGGGGAAATGTAAGAAAAAATATTTTATAGAGAGTTTCTCTGGTTGGGGTTACAGCATTCAGATGGATGATGATGCTTTTGAAAATGCTTTGGGTATTGAGAACCACAAAAAAAGCATTATTTAGTAGAAAACAGACACAGCAAGCCAAACTACATATTCATATGTAAGTGAATTATAAAAAACACAGACACTTTGACCAAATTTAGCAGCAAAATCAGTCCTACTCTACAGAGTGTATTTGCAGCTGGTGAAAAAAATTAAACTGCAGCATCTTTTGCTCCATGTGAGAATGAAGACTTAATCAATTCTAGATTCTTACAGAGAAAGCAAAGTTCACCACGCTTTTCAGATGACAAACACACTAATCTTGCTAGCAATTTCTACCTTTTTGTTTTTTTAAAGGAGGAGAATATTTGAGATAAGATCAAACTGGGAGGATGGATTTTTCTGATTATAATTTTCAAACGCTACAGTGGATATAGCAAACTTTGCTTTCTCCAAATAAGTTTGCCATAGTAAGGGACAATATAAAAATGTTTACTTACCACTGTAGCAGGTGATTCTTCTGGTTCAGAAAGAATAATTGGAAGATTGCTAGTAAAGCCTATTTCTCCATTTGCAATATCTGGAGTAATCCTCAAAGAAATATTTCGAACCTCATCTAATCTAGGACTCATGGGTGGCACAAGAGGAACTCTATTCAGCAGCTCAACTTTTTCCAACTGTGAGAAAAAGTAAGAAAAACTTGAGAAATAAGAAGCCTGAGTACCAAGTAAAAACTATTTTGACATCTTGGAATAAGTGTCATATGCAAGGAGCAAAACATCTTCAGGAAAAATTTCTCCTACCAGCGCCATTGCTACTACAAAAATGTGTAAGTAGCTGTGTAAGAAATTAAGTGAATGGTATTAAGCTTCCACAGCAGAATGGTATACCTCTCAGACAAATAATGTACACAACTAAATGTATGTAGAGGGACAACTAACTTTCTAAACTGGGCATTTCCTTACCAGATATGTGAATTGATCTGCAAGATTGCTGTTTGTACTTAAGTTTTTTTGTCATGCATTGATAAAAATCTCTTGAAGTCACTGGAAACATAATAATTTAGATATTCTCATGAAGCCAAAGAGTGATTCAATTTTCTTTGTTAAAAAATGTAAAAAGACTTCTCTACTTACAATAACTACTATGTTAGAATTTCATTCATAATTGAAAATCAGCACAAGACTTCAAAACTGTAATCTCCTCTTATATTACCATAATTTTGATGGTTTATTTATGCTAAGAAGAAATAGAAAAATGTTTATTCTATCTTTGAATGGAAAATACCATTCACTTGGCCCATCAGAACCACTGACATGACTTTCCTTGTGTTAATTGTTTTAATATTCCTTTCAAATATAATTTATAACACTATCAGATTCTGTGTACATGGACCATAATAACAGATATTTCTATGACCAATTTATATATACTTCTGTAAACATTTCACTGGTGCATGAACCATCAATGAGAACCACCTTTTAACTCCCATTAGGATGTTTTTGCTTGGACTTATTAGATGCTGCCACACAGGTTTTAGTGGAGAAGGGCAAAATGACCTTATTTAAATCTATATAGTTATTATTGAGAGGAATAGCAGATTTGTCTTTACAAACAAGCTGTGGGTCTGCTGGTAGATAAAATTAGCTCTGGAAGATAAAAGAAACAATGGGAGAGATTCCACTGATTGATGAATGGAAAAAGATATTTGCTTTTCCAAATAAACTTTAGGTTTGCTGATAAATGAAATTAGACATTGAGACATGAAAGAAGCAATGGGAAAGAAAAAACCCTAAATTCTGTAAGAATTAAAAATTAAAAGTGAGGGTTATACATTAGAGGGAAATCTTTGGGAAATCTTCAGAGTCAGGTGTATCGGGAAGTCTGTACCTCTCCAGTACCTCAGCCAACAGGGAAAGAGAGAAGGGAAATGCGGCTGGGAAATCAGGATAAAAAAGGAGGCAGTGTCCTCTAAAAATTTGAGACACCCCAGGGGAATGCCCCATGACCTCTCCCTTTATTTGAATAAAGTAAAAGGACTCCTCTGTCTCCTTTTTGGACATAAACCTCTGGTGTCTGTGGATTAATTTTCCTAGCATTATGAATCATCCTCTCAACTGATGAGCTTTAAATCCCTTTGATTCTTTAAACGAACTTATATAAAATACTTGGACTGTAACATATTTTGTTCTGCTGTTATTTAAGCAACACTCAAAAATATTCATGCAAATTTTATTTGATGATAGATGGGATTTGTTTTATAAATACTGTAATTAGAAATTGATTCTCAACCATCCAAGCTACTTATTGGGATTCTGAGGAACAGAGAGTGGTTCTATTTTCTTCTTTCTTTTCTAAGATTTCTTTTAAAATAGGTGCCAATTCTCAAATTAACACCATGCAGGTGGACCACTGTTGTGGTTGTTAGCTCAGTAGAAGTTGTGAAATACTACAGAGCTGAAAGAATTCCCTTTGTTACTATGTGGATAGTAACTTTGAGATTAAAGTAATAATTAAATATTTGTTTGGGGTTTTTTTTAATTCATTGTTTCCTCTTATAGCAAATCAGTCCATGAGGGAAAAAAGAATGCACTGTGAACCGAATAATGCCAAGCAGTTTACTAAATTAATCTTCCTGTCCATACCAAAAGTAGTCTACACATCAAACAATAGGTTATTTAATTGAAGATGTCACTGAAGAAGGGTAATCTCATATTTCCAGTTCCTCTATCTGTTCTCTTGTTGAGTTTATGCTTCATTTCTTCATCCCTCCTTCCTCGATTTCTGACTTGATCCTTTACTGGGCCTAGTATAAACTTTCTAATCTCATTCTAAACATTTTTTCTGAGACTATAATTTATTCACAATGTAGAAGGATTGTCATAGTGATAAATCGGGGTATTTATCTTCCTTTTTTAAAGGAATTATTTGTGTTAGAAGTTGCATCTGATTTTGTATACTCAAAACATTTTTATAGTTCATGGAGAAAGTACAGAACATACACCGCATCTCCCTGGAATCTGCAGTTTGAAAAACCATGCGAAAAGTCTGCATATTGAAGTACTTGTCACACATCTTGTCCATAGTCCACACTGCAATGCTATTTGTAATCTATCACCTGAAAGGAGCTTGGAATTAGATATTTCAAGTCTTCTGTCAATTTTTCAGAACACATGAAGAAAGTAAAACACATTAACCTATTCTAATATTTCAGAAACATATTCCCTGCCTAGCTGTTAACATAGAAAGATCGTGTGCAACTAAAATGATAATATGATTCTGGCAATATTTTTTTTCTCTCTCTTTTATTTTTTTTAAATAGACTGTAGGGGGAAGTAGGTAGAGGGAAGACATCTTTTCAAGTAATTAAAACATTTTTGGTAGAGTAGAAATTAAAGAAAAAAAGACCAAATTTTACATTTATGATTCCACATCAACATCTCTGTTTGAAAATTTTGAAGACATCTGACTTAAAATGAAAAGACTGAAAAGAACTAAGAAAAAACTTTGAGATTGGTGCTTTGGTTGTGCCAATTCACCCCTTTGTCTGTATATCAGGATTGCTCCCCAGACTCATGATCTTAGACAGTGGCAATAGTTAACTGGGGGAAGTAGAGATTATGCAGTAGTCTCAACTGCAGATGAGAAAATAAGTATAAAAATTACTAATTACAATGCCCAGTATATACCACAGCAGCATATCTGAACAATAACTTGCTAACATGGATGCAAATCTGGTTTTGCCCAGTGAAAATTGAAGGAAAAAAATCATTTTGGAAAATAAAAAAATCTTTCTTTAAACATTTTTGTGGAAAACCCGTTTTCTTTCAAAAGCATAATGTTAGTGTATTTTTTCCAGCCAGTCTTACAAGCAATGATACAATCTCCCTTCTTAAAAATTCAGGTAGAGAGGAAAAAAAAAAACACACCAAACAAAGAAAAAGACCGCACACACAAAAACAAAAACAGAACATGAAAAAAACCAAAAGACCACATACAGGGAAAACTAGAAGAACTTTTCAATTACCTGGTCAAAGCTGCACATAAATTCAACATATGTTTCAGTATTTTAATTTTTATTTATTTTCTTTTAATTTCTAAGATCTGTCATACTCCTGTACTTTAGGAGACTTAATTTGATTAAATCAAAAGGCAAAGGGTAGACAGAATAACATACCTGAAAAGGTAACTAGCCCCTGCAACATTGATATAATTTTGTTAAATTTCATAATTAGCAACTGWATCCTATTACAACAGTGTATTTTTTTAAATTATGCAATTAGTATATAATTATTAGGAATAAAGCTCCTTATAGCATATCTGTGGAAGTAGTATCTAAATAAAAGAGTTTTCCTGACTACAGAACTAATTGTTTTTCTTTTTTTTAATCAGGCAGAATCATTTTAATTAAGTTAAAAGGGAAGGAGCCACTACTATTTTATATCCTTTATACTACATGGGCTAAAAAACCACCCCAAAAACAGCTGAGATACCTGTATGACAAAATGAGCTCTATTTTGAAGAAATGCATCATTTCGTATTGGTATATTTATAGTAACTTGTACTTTTCCTTCTGGAAAGATGAGAGTACTTCTTCTAGACATATTGAGAATGCCACCTTTCGCTCTCTCAGGATCCAGAGCTCCAGCTGGAATATACAGTGCAGTATAAACCAACTGCACATCTCCAACTGTTCCTCCTTCTCTTGCAAAACTCAAGGATAAAAAGCGTCCCATTGGATTACTTTCAATCTTCTGATTCTCCAAAGGATGGAATTTTATTAGGCCATAAACATCATCACTGTCCTGAATGTAAAACAGAAGCTGCAAACCAAAAAACAGCATGCTGCATTACTCTTTACTATAGTTTCATGCTTTCACAAAATCATCTCCTGACAGTCACCGCACATTTTTCTCCTTAGTCTCCTTAGGCATCAGATAGAAATCAGATAGACAGCCTCAAAGAATTCTTTATATACAAGAACCATCGTATTGACAGTGGCAACTGTCCCCCTATGCATCATCACACATGCCAGAATGAGCTGTGAATAACTGATTTTTTTGGTTCAGCAGCCAAAGTGAATAATTTAAAAATGTTTTAGATTGTAAAGGATTTCATTTTATTCACCAAGCTCATTCCAAAGACAAAGCAGGGATTTGAGTCACAGAACTGTCAGCAAGTCTAGCCACCCTTTATTTAATTGTTCATAGGTTACAGTCTTAATCACTAAAGCTTCCCCTTGAAGCTGTTACTCTGTAAACATTTCAGTAATCATTAAAACAACAAAGGAACAAGTGAAAATAACTTTCCTGTCTTCTGTTAGAAAGCAGTCCCTCGAGACCGCATTTATTCAATCCTAGCACATTGGGAATAATCTGAACTAAATTCTACCACAGTAAAAGGGTCTGGCGTTGTACAGTATACTATACATTGTATAGTATACAGTATACTAAATACTTTAGATATGGCTCTATACACTAAGATTATATTAAGGATCAGTTTGCTTGATTTTTATCCAAGACCAAACCTTTTAACCTGTTCAGATAATCCATCAATCAATGTTATTAAAACTGGTAATGTCTTTACTACTCCAAATACCTTCTCCAAAAGTGCCTTCTCTAAGAGAATTCTAAAGTAAACTTACCTCTGATGGCTCACTGACTTCTGCGCCTCCCTGTATTGTATAAGCTAGGAGTTTCAGAAGATAAGGCTCTGCCTCTTCCGGTATATCATCATCAATAATGTTCAGATGAAGCGTCACCAGCATCTCTCCTTGATCAAAACATATCTCTCCCGCCTCTGGAAGTAGGTCTGCAGTCACAGGTGAAGGGTCACTGCTATTTCGGATTATAACCCAGGAAACAGAAACATTTCCATGTGTTCCACCATTTCTTACAATTGTGATCCCTTCAAACCTATGGTTTTGAATGAAAACAAAATCCCACAAACCATAATTACTACTGGCATGTATGGTTACCAATTCCCTAAAATATTTACACTGACCTACAGGGTATAAATGCTTGCAACTGACATTTGACTCAAGGCTTACAGTTTGCGAAATCATAATGGATATGTAAGACTTGAGCATTTACACACAAACTCGCTGTAAAATTCAGAAGACACGTGTTAGATCTCACTTTCTTTACAGCAAGTAAGATACTCAGAACTGAGTGGAGTCTTGGCATGTTTTATATTTGTCTTGCAAAATAAAAATCAAATTCAAGAAAACGTTTTGCCTATTCTACATCATGAACAGTTATGAGGCATGAGCATTGAAACTATGATCTTGAATAAACTGTTTGCCCCTGTACTAAAAATATATTCAGCTACTGATACTTATGATACTGGAAATGTCATGTTGCCTGCATCTGACAAGTGAATGACTACAAAAAAATTTCTGGAAATCATGACTTACAAACATCTAGAAAGTAAGATTTATTTCTTTACTTTGTATAAAAATAGAAAGATGAATACTCAAGTGTTGGGCTCTACATACCATAAAATATTATTCCAAAATTTCTCATAGTATGATAGTTCGAGGCATTATTTGTTTCTTTGTGGATGAACTACCAGTAATTAGTGGCGGACATTTTTATTGAGATTATCAATATTGTCTATCAGTCTGACTATAAAATTTGTAGAGAACTTTGATTTTAGTCTCTATTTAAAATTACAAATATTTAAATTGGTTTTGAGTTTAAGGTAACTATTTCATGGGAGATGCTGAACACTTCTTTTTTTCTTTAATCAGAGACTGGCTTCATAGATAGTAAAAACAAATATACACGAACGGTGGAAGACAGAAATGTATTTCCCACCGAAACTGTGTGTAGCAGTATCACAACTTCACCAGTCCTACCTTTAGATTAGGAGTTTTCACTATTCTGATAATGTGATTGAATACTTATGGCTTATTTACATATAGTTTATAGATATTAAAATACTTTCTGCATAATTAGACATTCCCACTTCCTTGAAATCTTTGTAAATATAGCTGATAATAACAACACACTAAGTGATTGCTACATTATATTTTAGTAACGATTTTATAATTACTTTAATGATATGCTAAGGAGTCTTAACAATTACAAATAAATCTCTTAAATTGACTAGATACTAGATTTTAAGATCTGTAGTACCTTGAAATTTGATCTTCATCAATGATAACAGTATGAGTGAACAGAACACTGTGGATTGACAGCACTCCATAGGGTTTATCATTCGGCTGGATAGTGACATGAACCACAGATGGATAAATCAAAACAGCATCTCCCTGCAAAGTGTCTTTAAGAAGCATAATCTGAAAGGTCTCAGCAATTTCTGGTATGGCATCATCAAGGATCTTAAATTTCAAATATGTTTCATGAACTAGAGGTGGGAAAACAAGAGTTGTATTTGGCTGTAGATCTAGGAAGTCTACATTAAGCTGTGCATGTGCAGTTGAATCCCCAGTTATGATCGCGTAACTGACAGAGACTTCATCTTCATCAGGTCCAATTAATTTTCCAGTGACATCCTTACCACGAACCACTTGGATTGTTATCACTTCATCTTCCTCAGGTACCATATAAGCATTCTGGACAAAACGCACAGGACTGTCATTTTTCCTAATATTAATCCAAACAGAATTTTTTGTGTTGTTGATTTCAGCCCCTCCCTCCACGCTCTTCAGACAAACAACAAAGACTTCATCATTTTCAGGTACCTGGAAAAATATATTAGCAACCGTGTGTAAGTCCCATTTCAAATATATGCAGAACACTTAATACTGAGAAATATGTTTTATGCATTTTGCAGAAGAGTGAAATTATACTAGCTTGAAAGCTCACTTCATATTAAATAAAACAGGGGAATAGTCTTGCTTTTAACTAATGCTATAAATCCCTTTTCAAAATTTAAGGTCTCTATTTTACCTAAACATACTTCTGAAAGAGAGTAGAAAGTCAAACCAAATACAAATAAAAATTACTCAAGAATCAGAAAAATCTTCATCTTTACAGCTTGAGAGTATGAGAAGACCAATTGCCTTTTTTGAAAGCCACCTCTACTTGGAAACAAGTGTTCCATTCCATTACTTAAATTTTCTTTTTTCTGATGTCGATTCTGATCTACCTCTATTTGTGCCTGAGACAATATAACAGCAACTTCTTTATAGAACCTACCTTGGCCCATCCATCCCTATACAACTGGAATCACCACAAACCCAGACAAAATTTCCATCACAGATCTGAGTGTTTCCTTGTTCTTACCAATAATTTAGATTTTGGTATGTCTACAAAACAAGTGTTTAAAACTACATTTTAGTTCTAGCTATTTCTTCTCCAATATCTGATGCAGGAGAAAATAAATAGCTTATAAACCACAAATTACAGAATTAAGGATGATATTTCTGTTTTATATATAGATATAAATATATATATATATGGATAAAAAGGTGTGATGTGATTCCTGGGTATGTGCAGAGCCAGGATTTGGACTTGATGATCCTAATGGGTGCCTTTCAACTCAGCATTTTATATTATTCTATTATTCTATATTTCATTCCCCAAATCTTGATTAGCTACACTTATGGAACTGAAAAAATATTGTTATTAATATATATAGATAAAATTATTTAAAAATTATTTGTGATCTTTGCATTTCATCCTTACTGTGGAATACTGGAAACCAGTAGTATTTGCTTCTGAGAGGAACTCCAGGACAAAAGTACAACTTCTGAAAACCCTGCTGTCCAGTATTTTTTTCTCTTTCACACTCATTTATTTATTGGCCACCCTCAGATCTTTTTCTAGGGCTAGAAGAGTGGGCATGATAGCTTATGCCAATTCGGTTCCTTTGGCTTGTGGCACGGAAACATGCATAATGCCATTGACTGATACCAGGGTTTGTTGTCAGTGTGAGATCTGGAACATCTCAGCCACCAGCTTCCTATACTGAATACAACACAGTTCATCAACCTCATTAAAAAATTGCTCACTTATGTTTCATTTAGTTAACTAACTAATATTCCATCTGGAAAAATTTAAAAAGATACATTCAAGAGAGTCAAAATACATCCACAACTTTAGCTGTAGTTTACATTTTAACATCTCTTTTACAGATGATACAGTACACTTTGGAATTCTTAATAGCATCTTTTTGACCAATGAAAAACCCAGTCAGACTTCAAAGACAACAATATAAAAGATCTTCAGTGTTGATTTGCCTCTTTCATTTTCTGTTAAAAAGTTTCCACTATTCCTCACTACAAAAGGAAATGTACACAATGGAATTACAATAAATATACTACCGTAGAGATCAGAGCTGCAGTCGTCTAGTTTTTGTAGGAAAAAGGCTTTGCAATTCAGAACAAGACGTGTTGTAGAGTTTTTTCTTAACTTCAGATCTTAACAGCTCAAATTAAGTTCTGCGAGTAACACTGAATGCTTGTGCATTCCATCATCATCATCATCAATAAAGGATTTTTACACAAAATTAGCATTTTGTGTACAGCCACAGAAGAGATCCAGCAAGTGGACCACCACAGCTATACAGATCAAAGTTTGAGTGAAGGAGCATTAGAAGAACCTCTCAGAGGAAAAAAAACCACATCTCCCCACAAACCAAATTAATTCTTTTCATATATAAGTGACAGAATTAAATCTGAAAGAGATATTTCTACACAGCAGTTTGGCACAGTCTCTTAAATACTAGTATGAGTATAGACTTGGGAGACTATTTTCCATAATTAGCTCAAAAGCTTCCCACTTTTATTACTGACACTTTTCTTCCCCTATGTAATTTTTTAGTGAACTTCCTTATCAAGTTGTTCAGTATCACATTCAGTAAAGTTAAATATAGAAATGTCAGTCTAATAAGATGAACCTCTATGTAGTTAAAGAACATTGTCCTTGAGAATACAACAACCTCATTATTCCATCTGAATAAAAATATAAAGCTTTCTTGATTATTTATACTTTTACTGTACAGCACCTAAACTAAAAATATTAATTGATGAGAAATACAGAGGCAACATTGAAAAGATAAAATGATAGTCCACAGAGACAAAACTGAACATCACTTTATGAAGCAGAAGGACTTGTAGCCCTGTTTAAGCCAAGCATTTTTATAACATAATATACAAAGTCCCTCGAGAACAACAGTCAATCTATACATCCAAACCAAAAATTGTCAGTTTGTTTTTACCTGATCGTCAAGCACTGTTAAATTATAAATCAACACTGATCTCCCAGGGGCAAATGTAATATTTCCCCTGGCTGGACTGAAGTCTTCTTCAGCTGAGTTTGGTCCATCTTCTATCTGCAAATAATTGTTTTTTATTATAAGAAATATATAGAGCATGCATAAAAATTCAGTACAATAGTCAATATACAGTGTGTGAAATGCATAAGAAATTGTTATTTATTCACTCCCAATCATATGCTCACACATTCAGTTGTGAACATCTACTCTTTTTCGGAAGATGGAGTAAATTAGAGTAGGCACTCTGAAGAAATTATGTATTGCCAGAGAAAGAAAACTACTTCCATACAGGCCTTTTGAGAACTCTTTGGTATCTACTGATGCATAACTGACTCTTTTAAATRATAAAAAGGACAGTCCTTCTCTTTTAATTTAACTAGCATTTCCTAATCAGTTCCAAGACAAGATTCACAAAATTACTCATTTTGTGACTTTTCTATCTTGACTTGTGATACTAAGGAAATTACACTTAATACTAAAGCCTGAAAAAATAGTAAGACCCATAGAGGCAATATATTAGGATTTTGTTTCAGAAAATCTTGTCGTTTTTTCAACATACATATATAAACTACATTTTGAGATTAACCTGATAAATTTTGCAGAGAGCAGAATTTATTGGATTAAAAACAAATATATCTGCAATAAATAACATAAGAATCTCTAAACATTATCTATACATGCTGTATTTAGCTTGCAAGAACATCCACTACAAATCTTTTGAGATTTTGGCAAATCTAGATTAAATCTTTGATGACAATTGATAAAGGAATTTTGATATGAAAAATAATTACCTGTAATTTTAAAGAATGTAATAGAATCAGAACMAGACAAGGAAAAAAAAAAATCCCCCCCTCACAATAAAGTCAGTAAGTATATCCCATTCAGATGAAGTATGTGAGTAATGGCCTAAATATTCAAGTAATGATTTTGAAAGGTTGAAATGTCTGGGAATCCAAACTGTCATCTTATAGATACAGAAATTCGCTTAATATTGAGCTCTACATTTACATGTTTGAAGGTGGCAAAAGCACCTTGAAAAGAGTCAGGTGTGTATAAACTTTGAAAAATATACAAGACATTTCTTGCACACTCAATAGACATTGCTTGCTAATAATACCAAGAAATGCTGCTTCAAGTATCTTCCTAAAATACAGAGAATACTAATTTTTTCATATATTTTCATTTGTCCTAAATTAAGCAGTTAGATAATTGCAATATTTTCCATTTGAAAGGTAGTATCTTCCTATTTTATGAAACAGAATTAACAAATGGAGACATAGCTATTTAGTCCTTTTCACTTTAATAAACACTTAGATAAGTTATGATTATGGCCTTGCAGCTTCATCTAATAGTCAAAGGTAAGGTGCTTTTTTGATAAACTCACCTCAAAACTTACAATGACTGTCCCGTAGGTTCCTCTCTCCCTGATTAGAGTGAGAGGAACAAATTCGTTTCTGCCCCTAGGCTCATTCACTGTGATAAAGGCAGACTAATGAGGAAGAAAGGGGACAGGCAATCAGGCACAGATCAAATATCACAGCAGACGGAAGAAATTGTTACCATAGAAATACCAAACTCCCACAGACAAGTTAATCCAATCTGCAAACCAGTCTGCTGATGGCATACATTTCCTAGCAACCAATTAGTTCAGCTAATAGAAAGCCTGAAAGGTCTGAGATAAAAAAATTATCATAATGTACGTTGAGTGGGTTTTCTTGGTTTTTGTTGGTGGTTGTTTTTTTTTTGTAAATGAGCTTAGTTACGATACACTAAGTAAGCACTAGCATATGAGCACTGGTCATATTTACAGGAGTTCCTAACCATATTAAAAATAGGTTTTCTCCATTAAAATCTCGTTTGTTAGATAACTAGACAATGGACTCTGTCTATCAAACTGTTATAGTTGCGAGATTTCAAAGACTTACAACACTTCAGGGAGCAGCATGGATTAATACTACAGTGCTAAAAATTTTTTCATATTGGATTTTTTCAGGGAAGTCTTCTAAAAAGTTTATTGCCACAATGCCAGCAATACAGTAGCTTCTCTTTCTGCTAACACAAACTTTGTATTATTGCAAATATCTTCCATACCACTAGAGTCACACCACTCTTATCCCTAGAAGGTATTACATTATGCATAGATCATGATTGATGCTCTTACAGATGAGAGTTAACTATAAAATTACTCCCTTAAGATGTGAAAAAGGTATATATTCTTAAAATTCCCAAGTCACCTCTTGAACTTTCCTATGATATTAGTCCTCATTTCCTCTACAGTACATTGAGGGGCTGAACAATTTCTAAAAGCTTTATATTTAGATGAGCAACACAGACATTGACCCAAGTTTGAGGATCTCAGGCAACACTTCAACACCTAAAAGCATACAGAAATATTAAAGCTGTATATATGTATGAATTGCATACATATGTATGAATTATCTCAAGAGATGTTTTCAGAGATGTAACTCAGAATCTGTCTTCAAGGGATTTGGGTGAATAACTAACCAGCATCTTTGACAATTTCACCTTTATGTTTACTAAAATGTTCTAAGATATACCACATAGAAAGTCATACCATGTTAAAAGAAATTATTCCAAAGGCATTGTCATTTGATAAGATTGTTACAGTGACAGATTTGGGAGTGCCAAGCTTTATCCGTGCAGATGGTTTCTACAATTAAAACCGAAATAAAATATTAAGTACGGTAACAGAAAAAAAAGGCATTTTGATGTTACTGTCTCTTAAAAGTTAATATTAGCTTACAAAAAATATGTGTCTTTTTATTATATATCACAATGACAATTGTTTAAAGCAATAGAATCACTAAGGTCATTCCTAATTACTGTGAAAATACACTGTAAAGAGTTTACAATAAAGTGCTTGAAACAAAATGCAAATGATTAACAATAGTTAAGCGATTAGTAACAGCATATCAATAGAGAACCATATACGAAGCATCTAACACTGCCAGGAATTGCAAAGCTATTCTTTTTCCCCTAACATTTGTATAAAGCTGAAAGTTTGAAGCTATTATAGTGGGATACCAGCTAAAGGATTTACTGAGACAGCAACTATAGGAAGCAAGTCTTTATAGCATTGTAAAACTGAGCTAGATTTACAAATCAAATTAAGAAGAAAGGAAAAATATGCATTTTTATATTCACTGCAAACATCACCATAGATGTGTAATATTGGCAATGAAATAGAAACTTTTTTATGGAATTTACATCTTATTTAGTCATGAACTGTTAGCTAAAAATATATGAATATGAACTCCTCTCTTGTAGCATAACTCCTGTGAGACAGAACAATATGAAGAAATTTATTGGTAAATATTTATAAAATAAATTGTTTGTGTTTAGATAAGTCATATTTAACCTCTGCTTCTGGAGGACTGGAAGTCATCCTCTTTTTCTGCGACTTCCACCCTCTCTTCCATGCAAATTCTAGGCAAGAAAACAGGAAAGGCTCTGTCTGCACAATCTTAACTCTTTTGTGCTCTAGTACACCTTCAAATGTCCACAGCTCAAATGCATTGCCTGCTCAAGTGTCAGGTGCAGCAACACGACACAGAGATATCCACAGAAATGCAAACTTTCTGAAGAGCAATAAGCATCATCCGGCTTGGATTGCAGATTTTAGCTCTTACCTACTACTGTTCACAAGCAGTAAGACCACACTGTAATCTGTGGTTTACAGTGAATGAATGAAATACCATTCACCTATATTAGACTATCCACTGTTTTCTGTGGAATAGATACATTGAAAAATTGAAACTTACCAGTAATGTCAAGTGAAATGTGAATGTTTCATCAGCCTCTGGAAGATCATCATCACAGACGGATATATACACTGTTCGGTTTGTTTCTGTATCGGGTATAAATGCAGCTGCATATGTGTCAAAAAAGTCTCCTGTGTTTTCTCCATCAATCTGCAATAAACACACAACCAAATGCCACCTCCTCTTTCTTTCAATGTTCTACATTACCATTCTAGACTCATTGAAACAGACTTCATTCCCTCTTTGCTGCACTAAGTCTTCCCCCTGCACAAAATTCTTTCCCCTGCTGTCATAGAGTTAATTTCTGGACAGAAGGTACATAGATAATAACCTATTTTATTCATGCTGAGTAAACAGGTGAAAAAAAAACCAATAAAATGAACAGAACACTTTCTTCAGAACTATTTATGACTTCCTTCCCTGCAATTTGGTATCTTTTGCATAATGTACCATATGAAAAGGTTTTTTATTGGAAAAGCTATGCCTCTACAGGAAGCATAGATCTATACATCTCATAATACTCCATATGAATTAAACTTACCTTAGGATGTAACTGCCCTCTGCCTTCCATTCTAAGTACTGGAAGGAGCCTAGGCATTCAACCTAGATTAACAATTTGATCATGAAAGTTGGCAAGATTAAGTCTTCTAAAAAGAACCTCCCTCCTTTCATCTCAGCCAGTGTAAGAAAATTCCCCTAATTCTACTGTAAGTTAGGTAGTAAGTTTAGAGGAGAGATTACAAAGGCAGTCATGTAAAAACAGCAAAGGGTCTAGACTAAGTTTAATTTGGGCACTGAGACTAGCTGGAGGGAAGCCACTGAACCAGCATAGCTGACACACCTGAATCATCCTTCTTAGAACATAAAGGTTTGAAAGAACCATTGTGAAAAAGACTATTCTTCCTCTCAGAAGAGTGAAATTAGAAGTTCAGAGAAGAAGAAACAAAGAGGTTTTTGTCACTCTCACCTGTCTCTCTTACCAGTCACACAGAACTCTCCATGTATCTGAGTCCCAAAAAGTGCTTTAAAAAGTTATCCACAGTCACTGAGAAGGTAACTGCCATGGTTTCTTACCGACACAATTGCTGTGACGTTAGCAGGCTTCCCTGTCCTTTCAATTACAAGACGTATAACAGTTGTACTTGTTTCATTGACTACAAATTCTGTTTGTCCACYGAACTTCACTTCTGATTCTCCAGATATGAAATGAATGAGTAATGCTAAAAGCAAATAAACTAATAAAGAAGCAGAGGGCATCCCTATAGAAAAAAAAGATATTAAAATAAATTGTAAGTCTAAAATACATAAAGCATTTGTGGTTGACCTTACCAATCCAGTTGGTCCCTCTCAAATCTTCACATACCATGATCATTTTGTGAGTGTCTGAATGAGACAAACGCACGCAGAGGCCTCCACTACAACCAAGTCATGTAATGCAAATATCATGTATATCTAATTCTACTTTTATAATTTTCATTTAGTGATTTTCTAGACAGTACTTATCAACTTCTTCCAGTGGAGGAATAAGGAGCCTCTTTTCAGAAACAATTTTTTTTTTTACATTACCAAAACTGTTTTCATTTTCAATCAACAATAATTAACTTCAAGGTTGGCAGTTCGATTTCCACTTTCTTGGCTCTTTAGATTGTCTTTAAAAACACACAAAAAATTACAGGGAGGGTGAAGGGTTGGATACTTGCAGTCATCTCACAGATAATCTTCTGACATCTTATTACCATGAAATATCCTCATGCATTTGAATATGTATTTGAGTCTTTTCCCATGATCCTTTCATGTGTTCTTGTCCTGGAGAACAACTGTGCTACTTGGCCATTGCAATCTTTATACAGGCAGACTTTGATTTTCATTTGTTTCTACACAACATCTAGTATTTTCTGTAAGGTTATGCAAACTTAAAACCAATGTTTTCTTTTACATTATCAATTTCTCATACATCAGAGTCCAGTTTTGTGATGTAAAATTCAATTTTATGTCCCAGGGAAGTCATCTGTGAAAGTGTGATACTGTAAAAGAAAAATGTTTAAAAAGAGTCTGGCACAACAAATTTCAAATTATTGCATTGTTCTGCAGAGGCTTATATTGTGCAGTGCTGACCAGAACTGAGAACGTGGATGCTGGATAGGGCAGATTGCTATCATAAGGATCTTAGAGGTTTTGGAAAAAAACAAGAGAACAAAGTTATGCTCTAAACATCAAAACGCATTACAACATCAAACTTTAATTGAATTAGCTCCCTCACTAACAAGCTTCTTTCAATCTGTAATCACCATTTCACCCTATTACTCCTTAAAATTTCTGTACAAAAGGTACAAGCAGTATTTGTGTAATTAAATATTTAAATAAAATGTCAATTTGCTTAAAATCATCCTTTGAAGTGTTACAATTACCAGAAAAATCTGGTCAATCACAGTTGTATAAACTGTACATAACATATTACATTAATATTTGCATATTAATAACATTTAAGATTAGACATGTTTGCAAAGCAGTTTGCTCTCATTATCTGAGTGGCAGTTATGAATATTTAATCATAAATCATCACTAAACAGCGAATGCCATGCGTATATTAAAACACATTTTTGTAAAATATGTGTCAAATTTGAATCAGAGCTGAGGTCCAGCACATACTCTGAATGATCTATGTTTGCAGTCAGATAGTTTTAATTCTGGACTGAACAGATAATAAGATAGTCTTCAGACAACTTTAACTAATGCAGCTTCAGAAAGATTTCAAGTCTTTGATTCATCGTTCAACAAATTCTGTCTGGGCAAGGATAAATTTTATGTTGTGAGGACTTGAAACAAAATGCTTTCAGGCAAGCTAAAGAACAAAAAGATCCACAGACACGGCTTATTAACTACATACAAATTGGTAGTACAGTCAATAAAACCATCAACGTTTTACAGAGTACCTCCAAGCAAAGACTGGTGGATTGACAAAGTTAGTTGATTTTAATTATCTGTTACAATAAATTCATCTAGATCTCTTGAACATCACAAAGGGAACAGTGGAACAAAAAAACAGTAAGAGCAAAAAATCAGGACTATTTTCTCTATGAAAGCAGCTAGTCCTTTCACCACCCACTTTTCACACCACCACTCAAACAATTATCTGATTATGACTGATTAGTTCTGAAAAAAATGTCACACAGCAATGATTTTGCTGCACAGCTTCACACTACTCTAAGCTTCTATTACCAGGAATACAGTCCTTCAAGATATCTATGGCTCTTACCAGGAATTCAGGAAGTAACAGAACAACAGAAACAATGCTTGATTCTGATATATCTATCCATTCAGTAATTCCTGTGCAGCAAAAACTTATGGTGGGAAGCAAAGATTAAATATATATATATATATATATATATATATATATAAGCCCCCTGGAATATAAAATTATCAGCATTTCCAAGGGTTTTTTTCCTAGTTTTATGTGGAACTGTTTTGAAAAAACAAACACACAAAAAATCCCTTTAAGCAGGAAAGAAAAGAGTTTTGTAAACTCTCAGACAATTACACTCTGCAGAAGCAGGCATCATCCACACTAAACTGAGGAATTTGTTGACCTTTTAGCTTCAGCTGTTACCTTATCATAGACTTTGCCAATACCTTCCCACAGTACATGCTTCTAGTAAATAATACTGAAAACATGATCCTTGAGGGCAAGATTACGAAGTTTAGAATTACTTGAATTCTATTACTTCTACTAGAGAGCATTCTAAAACTATAGGATTACTCCTGTGGAACAAGAGAAGTTTCACAATCATACCATCAATTATTCAGCTGGTGTGTATCCTCCCTTGTTACGTTATTTGTATTAAGATTTACTTTGCACAGCCTGCCAGAAGTAGTTTTTACTCTATTTTTATAAACTACACTTATAAAATCGTGATTTCTTTTTAAATTGATATGATGTAATATAATAAATATTTGATATTATGTATTTGATAAATAAATAATTGATACAATGTAATATAATAAAAAACCATACGCCAAGACTAAGAGAATGCTGAACAAATTTATTCAAATAGCTGAAGATCTATTATAGGTTCCAGTATTTTACTTAATTAAAAATGAACTCACTTTGTACATTAAATTCCTACATTAATTTATATGGGAATACAATTTCGTTTTTATTAATTATATTGCATAAAGTTCAGCAGAAGCCTTTGCAAGATCATGAATTACAAGACTCTTTCTTACTTCCCTCACTTCATTCAACCACTGGTGACTCTAATTTGTAACTTGTTTTTTAAATTAAGATGAAACTCTAGTCCTTGTTCACTGCTAAATTTTGGTAAACCATGCATTTGGTGATCAAGTACTCCCCTCTGTTTCAGCTAATTATTGAGTTCATTTCTCTCCATCCAGGATATTGACATATTCTAGTTAAATTAGTTTAATAAGCCAAAGTCATTGCAATGTTTTTATAACAACTACAAGCAATAGAACATCACATATCTTTAGAGTATGTTCAATGGATTAACTATTTTGTCGTCATGCTCTCACTTAAGCCATTTCAAACCATCATTTTTAGTACCAGCGGTAGCTCCAAACAATGCTATGTACTGAGGCCTAGATGATGTTTCTAAGTGATTCATAATAAAATTTTCTGGCATCAAAACCAAACCATACCTTTCAAATAATAATCTAGACATTTTAATGGTATTAAAGGATTTTAAAAACATCCCATTCTTCAAACATATAGTTTTTAAAAAGTAAAGAAATCTAACTCAGAATTCTAAGTCATAATCCCTAACACTTTCTTTTATTATGCATCTTATGACACTTTTTGAAGCAAATTTGTATTTTCCACTAAAATATGAAATATTAGTGTAGAATCTAAGAAATCACATACTGATTCCACACAGTAATTTCCACAATACTGTCACAATTTATATAAGGAATAGCATTTCAATCTGTTGTCCAAGGTACACTTATGAAACTGGTGAATCACCAAGATTAAYTTGCTGTTCAAAGTCAGTTTCTGGAACAAATTTCAGATGAAGACTTTAAGGTTTATAAGGAATGAATGGTCTTTTCAGCAGATTTTTACACCAGCTTCTGTGCTTAATAAACCAAACGCTTAAGAATGAAAAGAGCTCCTGGCTGTTTTCTTTGAAGTGCGAGGGAATCTATAGCCCAATGGAACCCGGAGAGACCAAGAAGGAAAATGAAAGGACTGCTCCAGATTAAAAATCTGAAATGAAATAAGCATAAAATGCTGGACAGGAAATGAGAAGTGGCAAAAGAAAGAGAGTTCATGAACAAAGTAGCAGATGGAACAAGGGATTAAATATTCTTTACCTCAGAATTTGTCACTGCTGTTCACAGGAGAAGCAACAAGCTGAAGAACCACCATCCCCACCCAGCAGCTACAACCTGATTTACCACTTGCCCATCACTAAACAACTCACTGTATATTTCTAACAGATACAGACAAGCAAGAGTAAGTCCACTTTTCACTGTCTATCCTTGTTTACTTCCCATGATTACAAATACCTAGCCAAGCCAAACATTAAAAAACTGGCATGCCTAGTACTTTGCATTGAGTACAGCATTACAACTATCAGTGGTTGCCAGAAAGAAGCCTATTCACGGCAGAGATGTCAGCACCCAGCAGCATCTCTGGCTGAATACAATAGAAGACAGATACATGTGCTTTCATACATGAAGTGGCAATTCTCTGTAGTACACCGGAACAGCATAGAGCAAGAAGTTTCACAAGGTCATTGCCACGGCTGCACCTGTTGTAGAAACATTTGGAATCCTCCACATTTACAGCATTCTTTTAATTTAGGCATTCTCAGAACCTCTTGACATATACAACAGTATTGGAGAACAACCTGGGAAAGCAACAGGGATTATAAAAACTTTGATTTACTAAACTTCTCATTTTTATGTTGTCAAGGCTCCAAATTAAAGGAGAAATATTTTATTTCAGAACTTGTTTTTTCCTTGCCTCAAAGTTCCCACAGTTCACACATATGAAAAAACAGGCCACAACAAAAAACAGGCAGCAGGATAGCAGACATTACCCAAACCTGCTCTGCTGGTTGTTCTTCCTTCTTTGGTTTGGGCTTTTTGTTTATATGTGGAATAAGTAAGTCTCTCACTCTCATATATATTGGAACAGAGGGTTTTCAAAAGGTGTTATTTCAAAACAATATCCACCTATATCCCCTTTTTGCCCTCAACCGGCTTCAAAGTGAATAAAAAATTAGATTTACACTGACTTTGTGTGCATCCCTGGACCACGCTAATAGTTGCAGAGTCTATCTTACCAGTTTCCATGAACATTCTTCAGTGTTCCATTCTTCTACACGCTTTCCTGTCTTTCTCTTTACTACAAAGGCATGTCAGATACCTGACATTCCCCTTCTTATTACTAACACAGGAAAGTGCTAACCAATGCACAAATTTTTAGCGCTACTAGGTGCTAAAAACCCCTTGATCAGCTTTCACTACCCTGAAGTTTTTGGCCTCAGTTGTCTGCTTCCCTAGTCACTACTGCTGCCTTGACAGAATAGTATCAATGAACATCAGGTGCTAAAAAGATTTATCTGCGTTTGAAATTAAGGACACTGCCATCAGTCAGTTATTCCCCTGATCACTTTCTTTCTAACTGTTGCAGTATTTTTTTTTTAATTTAATGTAACCTGAACATCTTCATATGATAATTCTTGCTCATTCAATCACCCTTTCTTAGAAAAGGCATGCATCCTTCAAAGCAGACATCCTAAGGAAGAAAGTATACTTAACTTGACTGCCACTATATTTATATTTACTAGTCTATATTTGCTAGGAAGGTACATTTATCCTCACAGCCAGGAACCAATAAATAAAGCAGTAAAGGTGAGGCCAATACAGAAGCATAAGGAGAAATCCAAATCTTCTCACCCTGTTATGAGAGGTCTCTCAGAGTTAAAAAGTGTAAGAAGTCCAGAGTACCCCTTTCAAGTTTTCTGGCAATTTCTTTACATTTTCTCAGAAGAATTTGAGTAGATCTAAAGAGTATTCTTAATTTTTATGTTCTAAAACATATAATCATCACAGAAGAACCAAATGCTGTCTCTTATGCCCAGCAGTGCCAGAGATTTTCTGAGGTAACCACTTGCTCTAATTCTAAGCAGCGAATAAAGGGCAAAACTCTCATGCAGTGTAGAACCCAGTACTTCTAGCAGCAAGCAGAGGAAACAAAAATCTACAAAAATCTGCAACTACCTTACAATTTTCATGTCAAACAGAGAACCAAGAAATAATTTTGACTAGCTGTAAGATCTGGATTATTTTTCCCCACACTATCTCCAGTACAACAACTTGGAGCTATTAAGGTGATTTTAAATTTAGAACAGAGATCAGAGTCTGATCTCTGTTATTGTAAATAAACTTTGGCTGAAATCTGCTAATTAACAATGTTAAAAAATACACCAGTAGAGATCTGAATTTGCTTAATGTTGAAGCACACTGATTTCATCTGCATAACTTTCAATTTATCTCACACAATTTACAAGAATCTATTAATATATAGGTCTAACTAAATACTGTGAAAAGCAAGACATTGTTTTTGAACATTCCTATGTACAGTATAAGTTTAAGTAAAAGGTGAATATATAGTTTCAGCTCCACACTGGAAAACATCTTCCACCTACATAGTTCAAATGAACACAGTAGACATCTTTCACAAACAGAAATTAATTTATCAGGTATTCCAGAACCAGGGCTAGCTTTTTACCTAGTAACTTTGCATCTAGTAACTTTTGCACCAAGTAACTTTAACTTTAGGCACTTACTTACATAAGTAAGCACTTATACCCTCTATTAAACTATTTTTTGCACCAAAAAGCAAGGTGAATTAAAAAACACAACAAACAAAAAACGAACAACCAAACTAAATCAAAACCAAGCAAGCCCCGCACTAAGATGCCTAGCACTCCCAGCTCATTCTTGTAGAAGTAACTGCACGATTGAGCATGCCACAGGATCAGACTCTTAACACATATGGAACCAGAAATCCAGCTGATGAAGGTCTGCTGGCCTCACGGCAAATCAGCCATTTATTATACTTCAGTAGAAATCTTAAATTTCACAATAATTTCCATTTGCATATCAACTTTGGAGGCTTCTTGCACATCCTCCATGCTCTGACATAACAAATGTTGAGAACATATGTTGGCAGCTGAGGACCAAACAATCACAGTTTCAAATACCTACTATCTGCTGTGAAGGAAGTTCCACAGCCTGAATGAATACCATATAACAGAAAAAGAAATCATGGGTTTCTGCAGTACAGTGGTTATTTTTTTCATATTTAAAACTAAAAATAGAAGCATAATTATACATAATTTATACATAATTTTATGGCAAGAAAAAACATCAAAACTTTAGGGTACAGAATAGTAAAATTAAACCTCACAGTAAGGATTAGATGGCACTGTTTCAGGTACACTGACAGAATTGTTGCTATCCATAGTGGGTTCTTACAATACATATATATGAACCAAACAGAATTTTTAATGTGTTCCCTAATTATTACAATAATTGAATCAGTGAGATTTTCTTGAGTTCAAAAAAGCATGTTATTTGATACAAGAATTTAAGGCATACATAAAACAAGCTTCTTTTCTACAGTAAAATGTAATAATTTTTCATTAAATTTCAACAAAATATGCTGACTTAATTAAAGAATCTGTGTGTTACAAAGTCCCCCAAAGACTTCCTTCTCTAGAAGTAAAGACACATTATTTGTAATTTGTAAAGATGATTAGTGTGGGGCCCTCACTCTAATCTATACTATGTATTTATCCCTTAAATCTCGGCAACTTGTTTTTAGATAAAACACATAATTAAGTATTTATTTCTCAGAGAAGAGAACCCTTAAGCAAAATTTGTTTGGATCGAAAGCCTTCTTTCACTACTTTTATCCTGTATTCTACTTTGCCTGGCTTTCTAAACCTTTTAACCCATGTGACAATTTATTAATCACTATTTAATAATTAGAATAATTCCCTTATTAACTGGGTATTTCTTTTCATTCTTCTAAGGCACCCTGCAGTCCAAGACAAGGAAACCTCTTTGTTGATTAGTTATTTAAGACCAGCAACAATAACTATGCAGGAAAGAAAGGTGCTTTGAGAGGATTACACAAAGCTAGTTCTCAACAGCACCAAGCCAAAAGCAGCAAATTACAAACCCACATACTTCATTGCATGTAACCAAATTGGCTGGTTGAAATGCTAATTGCCTTTCAGCAAAGCTAAAGGCAGACAGAGAACCCTGAGCTTCAGAGAATGACAAGCATTTTTTACCCCACTTCTGCACCATTGTCTTGCTGAGAATTCTTCAAAATCTATTCATAAAGGCAGCTCTCTTCCTAACCTTTAAAAATGTGGGAAATTTCTAAAGCTCCTACCAATACCTCAGATGTGTTGGCCTGCCAAACCCACAACAGATGGCTGAATTAAGGCCACGTTAAATCCCTAATGAAGTAAAGCTAGAAACAATTCAGAGGAGTAACATATTGGATTAGTCCAAGATAAATGACTGAGAAGTTTCTTTTGCCATCAGAAAATGAGAGTCATAACAGCTTTCTAATTAATGAATTTATACAAGATTAGATAAACAAAAATATCATGGTATAGGACAAATATATATTGCTGTTACATTCTTGAGAAAATTCTGTCCTGATTAAAATAATCCACAAATACAAAAGCTCTGATAAAGATGCAAAGCACCTTCTCTGTTGTTTAAGTTCACCAGATAAATTTAGTCTGTCAAATATGCCTGTTTCAGTATGTACCAGCATACTTATCTTAACTACAAACTTGGTTTGGATTTTCAAATTATTTCAGTACAAGAAAATACAAGAACTTTAGTTTTATAGGAAATACTCATAAGCCAATCTATTAAGCATTTTTTTCATATTTTTCATATTTTCATATTTCAGAGCTTATAGTTTGAAAATTCTATCTGAAAACTCCCTCAAGTTCTCATACACAAAGTAAGCTAGATCTTGGAAGTGTTTATTTACACAAAGTATTTCCCAGCGATATTATCCACTAACAAAGTGACTTAAGCAAGTGAGAGTTTGCAGAAATTTGCAAAAACATTTGTGATTTAGTATTTTTTTCCCAAATAAAATATGTTACAGTGGGTCCAACTGGAGTAAGACAAATGGCCGGTAATATTGTTTTCCCCTGTCAATCTTTTTTTTTTTTTTCCCTTAAAAAATAGTAATGACACTTCTATTAGACAGATGTAATTCTTGAATTTTTGGAACTATGACAATGCCTACAACTGACAGCAGTGTCTTTGTAACATTCAGTTTTATTATGGAGATACTATAGAGCACCTGACTCAATATATACTGAGAAAAGCATTTAGACACTATATAAACTTATTTCTAGAGAGGAAAAGAACTGATATATTCATGTGTATATAACAGTTTACATATATATATATATATTTTATTTATATATATATGTATATATTTATATACAGTTATATACGTATACTGGCTATTCTATAATTGGCCAGTCTTGTAGAGTTGTAATGCAAGCACAATTTCTACAAATGAGTACAGCCGATCAAGAGGATTACACAAGCAAAAATAATTATATATGTGATCATATTTTTAGAAGGTCAAGGCCTCATAGTCCATGAGTAAATAATTTTTTTTATTTACTATTGCCTACCTACATTTTTGTTTTTCTTAGTGAACAACTAAATTGACCTGATATCAGGAACACCCTGGAAGAAGCTGGAATTATTCAGAAATAAAATTTAGCTAAATTGCATCAGATACTCTATCTCAAATAATAGCAAGAGTCATACATAAATTTTACTGTTCCAATGCTTTCCAAAACACCTGGGACTAAAACAATTCTGAAGTAGCTGAGACAAATTTTAAATTTCCCTTTCTTCAAAGTATGATGCAAGAACATATTTTCCCAATTTTTCAATGAAACATTCTAAAATTAAAGTTCTGCTAAGCTCATAGACAACTTTGAAACCATGCTTATTAAATATCCCCTTATTGTTACCATGTCACAATTCTGAACACCGATGGTAGCTGTGTAACAATGTCAAAGGTGATTTATAGACCATCGATATTTTTCTCACAAATTGCTATAAATCATTACTGGCCAATGAATGAGATCCTCACAGACCTCTGTAGTGGTACTTTTCTTTAGTGTTACACAACTAAAGGAATATGCTATCATAGCTTTTCCAATACTTTAATTTCAGTCATCATATTTACATTCTTACTAAAATATTCCTGTTAGCATTTGTAGGTTTAAGCACTCTATTTCTTTAATGGAATTCCAAAGCAAATAAAAACATATTGAAGATAATAAGCGTAAATAAAAATCCATGGGTAGTAGAGATTTTAATACAGGCTATGATTTAGACCCAGTTCTGAAAATTTCTTTCAAATAAAGCTTACAATAATTTCTCAGGGAAGAATTGCACAGCAGATTTGAAAGCATCAAGTGAGGATCAATCTCATTCACTAGCACCAACAATTTGAAACTTCTCCAACACTGTTTTTCAACCTTTAAAATACTGATAGCACAAATAAACTGCTCAGCACTAAACTTCACAAAAACAGATAACATTTTCCCATCAATTTTCATGTGTCCAGGACACAGACCATGCCGACAATCTAATAAGCATGTGCTCCCATTATCAATGTTAATTATTTTTTTCAGAGGTAACTTTAGTAAACATCATTGATATCTTCATCTAAAGCTATTAAAACACAAAAGTGTATTAAAAACTGCTAAAGCACAAAAATGTGCTTTAGAAATCTATAAAAACATAAATATCAGTAACAACCACAAATTAGAAATTGTATACCCTTGAAATGTAGTAGCTCTTATATTATCAAACATTTGACAGTTTCAATTTTAAGCCTATTATGCCACAAATTATTGTATTTCCTCGGGAATCCGGTTCTTTTCAGTCTTTTAACACTAAACCCTGTTTAGTAGGAGAAGCTTGTTCTAGGCTTAAGGGACAGATTAACTAAATATATCACACTCTACCTTCAGTACTTAAACTGTCCTCATGGTTGAGTCCCAAAATACTTAATACTTAACCAAAAGATCTATTCTAGAAAACATGCATAAAGTACTATCAAGAAAAAAAACCAAAACCACTTTTGGCTTCTATATAATGAATAGGATTTTTTAAAATCACAGGTTATTTCATATCTGCACTATAAGGCAATTACAGACTCATTAAAAAACAATGACTGATTTTTGGCAAGTAGTTCCATATACATTTGATCTTAACTTTATCTGGGTTAGCATGAGTGAATTAGGCAATGTCTTACATAGAATCAACACATCAAAAGCAAGAAGCAAAAGCAGTATTTCTGACTGTAATCACTTACAAGTCATACTGTAATTATTAATGTTTTAAACTCATTCCTTATTAGACAATGATTTGAAAAATTCATTCTTACTTTCAACTCACTCTCCTTTAAAATACACAGTGCATAGGCAGCTCCTCCCCTTCTATTTTCACCTAATTTAAACTGCCAATGTTTTACTCTTTTTTGAGAGTCAAAAATTGTTGGCTTCAGACTGAGCTGCACCCTGATAGCATCCCCTGAGAACAGAATTTTCCATTGGAAAGACTACTGTCTCCACCTTGCCTGGCTTTGCAGAGCAGAAAGAGAAGCTGCTGGAACAACAGAAACCTTAGCAGACTGTCACCCTCCAGCAGCCCCTCATGGGTGGATGAGCGACAGGCTCAGCATCTGCTCTGCTAAACCCCGTCCCTGCCGCAACAGGTGCTGCCTGCAGAACATCAGGCTGGACAGGGAAGATCTCTGCAGCTGATACAGGACGCTTCCAAAGCAACTACTGCCTCAGAGACAGGGACAATAAACATACCTGGACTCTGGGACAGGAACATCCGCGTCTTCTGGACTCCGCCAGCCTCCTGCACACTCCCTGTCACTCATGCATTATGCACTCCCGTCTCCTACTCCTCCCTCTGCTCTGAGCTGCGCCCAGCACTCTCCTCCCTCTCCTGACTGCTGCTGCCTTCCCACGGCTGTGGAGATAAAAAGGGGTGGGATGGAAGAGTACAAAATTTTTTCAAAGCCCAGCAACTGCCGCTGCACTGCCGCAGTTGAGATAGAGCCAGCCCCTCCCGCCAGCGCCTTGGCAGGTCTTCCACTCAGCTTGGGCTGCACTGTTGTATTACTCTGTACAGCAAAACTGACAGGTTTTATTATTGGATTATGACAGATTTTGGATTCAAGTTCTCAGTGGCACCCGAACATGCAGCTCATCTTAATTCACAGCTGTTCAGTGCTCAGGGTGGAGAAACAATTCTCTGTCAGAGAAACAATTTCCAATCCTAGATAAAGCATTCCAGACTCACTCTAGCTAATATCAAATTCATATTTAACAGTCACCATCATCCCAAGGAAATCCTGAGTCACAAGACAGAAACAAAGGCAACACTCAGATGTTGTCAGTGTTCACCTCCAAACAAATAGATTCTCCCACTTAAGAGCATATAAGTATCAAAATTTCTTCTTATCCAGTAAAGGAGAGAAGAAATAAATAGAGCACAGAAGTATTCAGGCAAAACCAAGACAGAATCTAGTATACTCTATGCCTCCTGATGTCATTAGTCTAGTCACTACATCAATCTGTACTGAGTTATGATAATTTGAGAATAATGTAAACAAACATGGAAAGGTAAAGAAGATGCTAGAGAAGGATGAAAGGTTAGAAAAATTACTTAGTAAAAAGCATTTTACTAAAAACACTTTGCTTATAAAAAGTGATGTTTTAAAGTAGAAGCATTCCACCTAACAAGCCATCCAGCCTAGTGTAGACTCATAGCAGAATAGGATGAACTGCCTCTAAGAGGTGGTTATTTCCCTCCTCTGACAAAATAGGGAGTCCAAGGCATAAAGACACTTGGACAGGCCAATGAGCCTGGATCTGAGAGGCATCTTTTGAACTTCTGCCAACCACACCACGCCCCTGTTGGAATGGACAGCTCTCAGCAGGGGGTAGGGGGAGGGGAAGTTGGCACGCCTGGGGGACAGGGAAGTCTAAGACAGGAAATTGCAACACACTGCAACATCTCCCCCTAGTTTTATTTAAAAAGAAGAGGACTGGGTTTGTGGTGTAGGATGCTTGCCAAACCATGGATGGTAAATCAGTTCTTTCTCTACAGAAGGGTCAGTGTTTTCCACTGAGGTTTCCATGTCATCTATTGGAGCACTAAGGGCTTCCAAACGGTAAACTACCGGAGGGGGAGATGGGCTTGAAATTAACTTGAGAACCTGAAATTAACTTGAGAACCATGCGTTTGATTAGTCCAAAAACAATGCTAACTACTACAATAACAACTACTAAAATAAACAATACTAAAAACACAGTTTTCTGAATAGATCCCAACCAGCCCGAGAGTCCTCAGCCTCTGAACAGTCCACTCAGCCAATCATCAGTTTCTCTCTTGATGTTGCTCACCATGGTTTTCATCTTGTTGATGGTGGCATGGACATTCTCTGCTTTTGATGACAAGTTGAGGCAGCAGAGACCTTCAAATTCTTCACAGCRATGGTTATGCAGAAGGAGCAGATAGTCTATGGCTGCCCTATTCTGAATAGTGGCTTGCCTGTTAATTTCCTCATCTGATAAGAGGTCACTCAGGGCAGTATAAGTAAGGCTACCTAGCTTTGCTGGGTAAGAAAAATCTCTCTATTGACTCTGTATACAGCTAAAGAGAAAATCAATGTTGATAAATAAAAATTTGCAGTATAACTGATAAAGTCATGGACAATCTAATATGCATATGGAAAATTAGACACCAATAATCACAAAAAACTCCAGTTCTTAAGAGTTGAGGAAATATTGAGATGATTCACCTAACATTACAAAAATTGTCTTTTAAAAAAAACTTCAAGTATATTTTTTTCTTCCAAACAACTTTGCTGTGCATGTAAAAGGAATTCAGGTTGTTCTCTTTGATAATCTGTTTTATATGTTTAATCACTTCCTGCACTAGTTCACCTGGGTTTATATCTGGCCATATTTTTTTATCCATACTTTATTATGCATATTCATCTTGCAAAAAGAAAAAAAAAAGAAGCAAGAAGCATTCCTTCTAAAGCCAATACTAATAGTGCAAAATTTTCCACCAGTCAGAATTTAATGCATGAACATGAGAGACAAGCAGCATGTTTTTCAATACCATACTGTTATTATATTTCAGCTTTAAAATCTAAATACCATACTGTTTTTCCTCTGTGGATCAACTGGCCAAAAGGATACTAGAGGTATAAGACTATTTTTATCTTTTATTCTACAATGCTGTTTCAGCTTATATAATTTACTTTATGTTTTCCTCTTTTCATCCAGTTTCTGTACAAAGCTCACCTCCCACCAGCTATCAGAGGGGCTGCCTTAGCAGTCATTAGTTCTCAATCACAGAAGGCCTGAGCACATTAAACATTGCTAATTACTGAGCTGGAAAACTAAGGACGAATGAGAACTCAGACTTGGGCTCAGTAATTCACGTGGTTATTCCCATGGACTCTTTCCACAAAACTGCATTCAGACCCAAAATGACTGCACCTTTTGCTCTGCCCTCTGACTCAACACGTGGTACACTCCACGTTTTCTCTCAAACCCTGAGGATTTCCTAATTACTTTTTTCCATTTTCATCATACCACTCCAGGGATCTGTGCTTCCTTTTCTTACACGTGAAGATGAGAGACAGCTACCACAGGATTTTGTCAGTGATAGTCCTCAAGCAGCTAGAAGGATGATGGTGATTGATATCAGACACTCTACACATACACTTTTAACAACTCAGCATGCAGCCCACACTGCACTCCCAGCCCTTACAAATGTCAGAGACAAACAATAAGGACTGGCATTGGACCTACAATAGATCTGGTATTGCACAGAATTATGCCCCCAGGACAGCCTTAGCTTCTCTTTTCAATAAAAGCAGTAAATAAAGTATATTAAGTACACACCTCACTTCTTTGTTTGTTTGGATACCCTTTGTTCTGAAATCATTAAAACTCTGTAAGCAAAAAATGGCTCTGCTGCAAGTAAACCAATACTGAAAGCACCAGAAACAATAGACTCCAGTTTGTTTGTTTGTTTTGAAACCTTGCCTTTTCCCTTCATTGGCATCATCTGAAAGAAAAGACCACAGAATAGGGAGTTAGAAACAAATTCCTGAGAAAGAACACATAACTTAAAGAAGCAAGAAGAAAAAAAACACCTAACAAAGGCTTTTTAGGCATGTGTACTTTCTCTTCTTTATATTTTTGTTTCTATTAAGTAAGATTTTTGTGTTATATCAGTGCCATTTGGTTTTCAGTAAGAGTTACTGAAATATTAATCTACAAATATCAGAAACCAAAAATAAATGCTATAATTTTTTTTTATTATTCATAAATGCCACTAAAATTCACCTGTGTTTTCACCTGCAACATCCAAGCTTCAGAATTCTGGGCTAAGTACCTATTTGGATGCAAGTACCAAACAAAGAGATTCAAAAAATATTGAAATTTTGGTCCTGCATAGGTTTGACTACTCAGAACAAGGAACAAGAAGCATGTGCATAGCTCTTTCATAGATCAATGCTTAATTATGATATAACAGACAAGTTATTTTTACCTCTTATTTATAAATCAAGCTCTCCAATATGACGCACTTCAAAAATACATAATATGCCCCAGATAGAGGTAGATATTGAAGCTGATCTTGCTTCTTCACAGAGCAATAATAAGATATATTTTCCTCCAAGAAATTCACTTGGTCTTGGCAGTCAGTTGTTAGTTGTTTTTTGGGGTTTTTTAAAGTGGATTTTCTTTGAATGATGGTCCATAGTGCTGAGTGGTTTTGCAAGATAAACCATGCTAGAGATGGCCACAAACACTAATATCCTTCCCTGTGCATGTGCAGCATGTGCTTGATCTTTGATTCTGATTTGTTTGTTTTGCTGACATCTAGGTTGCATTCCTCTTTCTCCCTTATTATTTAGTGTGATTCACACTGGGGACCACTTCCAGCTGGCAGTATTGAAAGAAACAGAAGCCAGAACTATAGAACATGGCTTTAGCAGCATAGTCTTCAGGGAACTATGCTAAGTCAAGCTTCAAAAGAGGGCAGAACCAACCAAAATTTATACCAAAGAGGTGTGCTCATCTCACAGCCTGACTAGTCTGTACTAGCCGGCTTCTGAGCTTATAGCATAGCAGCTTAGGATCACAGTTGGGTTGTCTCTTTTTCAAAATGTGAAATGAGGTTTCTGATCACTTTTTGGTTGTTCTACCTGCACTCTCTGGAGATCCTTATCCAGCCACCCAATGCCAGAGAAATGCACAACCACTGCCAAGTGACACCTGATGCCAGACACTTACACTGCTCTTTTTCATTAACTTTACCACATCCTTTCGTTGGGCTGGGAGTGCTTTAATGTCATAATCTCAATTTTACTGCATAGGTTCCTGATAAATAAAGAAACACATGCAGAAAATAGAAAAAATAGACAAATGCAAACAATGCTAATAAACTGAGAAGACTGTATGACAAAATTTGAGTATTACACTTCTGACTGATCAGTTTATGCCAGACTAGTTCATGTGCTGACATATGCAGGTAAAATCAGATTTTGATCTTCTATTTTTTAGAAATGCCCAGGATTTAAGAAACTGAAAAATGAGAACTTCCAAGCACATTGTGCTCTTTTTCAGTGGACAAACATAATTTGTTTGTGCTTCCTATAATCAATTTCATAAAGGTTAACCTTTTTATGATACAGCTCCTTACTTGTATGCAGATAAAGCATGCTGATATTAACATTTTAAAAGAGCTTTTAACATAAAAACTTGAATTATTCCTAGTATTAGGAAAAAGGAGATGGTTCCTAGCATCTCCTCATTAAAGGCTGCAATATTTTAACTCACATTACAACAGAAACACTATTAATATAATCATAACTTTTTGATTAATGAATTCTCATATGACAAGACTTTCACAAAAAGTGACATGGCTTTTAAAAAATGTCAATTTAAATATTAAACTGTACTAAAAATGAACACTTAATGAGAAAATAACTGACTTGTTTCAAATTAGTGCATCTTAGATTTGGGTGATCAAGCTCATCATGCCATTTTGAGACAATTTAGATCATTTATGTCACTCTAATAATGCAAGAAGAATGTCATCTGTGAAGGGTTGGTTTGGTCTTACAATGTTACATAGCTCATTTCAAACCAAAGTGCATGCTTACTGGCTTGTGTGCCACATGGAGAAACAGCAAGATGAGAACTTGTCAAGACCCGCCTGCCTGCTTCTCTTATGCAGTGACTGCTGCTAAATGAAGTTGCAGTCTTGCTTCTTCAAGTGCGTCCACCTCTTCATTTCCAGTGTGTCACTGACAATGTACATTCTATCCAGCAAATAAGTATTACAAGTATAAGCAAAAAAAAACCATCAAAACACACAACTTCTGAGCATGTCAAGCACTAGACTGTAAAACCTCTCTATATCTCCTGCACCTAATTTAGTTTTAATTTCAAAGTCCTCAAAAACTATTTAAAAATAAAAGAGAGAGAATTCCTGATGCTGTATACAATTTAACTTTCTTTCCCAGCTCACAGCTAAGCATTCTGTTTGCTTCCTTTCAAATGAGGAAAATAACTACTTGGAAACCAAAAATCCCCTATATTTTTCAACTTAAGAATTGACTCTTCTCTTTTTAAGTGAAACATTGAAATGTTTTCTCACTAATTGATTACCTTCCCCCCACAGAATCAAAGACAAATTACTTGAGAAATTGAAAGTAAGTACCTACAATAAATACAAACTTTCAATGGAAAGATTTAAGGCCAGAATTTTTGTCTCAGAAGTAATTATTTTCCATGTTTATGAATTTATTTTCCTGGCTGTGTGGAATCCTGGCATTCATCCTTGCCTGTACAAAGAGGTGCTGAAACAATTTGGCATTCCAGTGCTGAGATGGTGCTTCTGAGGACTGTCAAGCACACAAAGGAGAAAACAATAAAACAGTGCTAATACAGTGGATAACATGCTTATTTTGGAGTTGGTCTCCAAGGAAAAGACTATAATATTGTCATTAAATCTGCTTTTCACACATACAGTTTCATTTGTGTTTTGACGACATTCAGCATTTTTGTCTATTAATATAATACTTGATCTGCAACATTAAAAAATGTTATTTCTAATAACAATAATAATGATAATAGTAATAATTGTATGTCATTGTTTTATATTGTGTTTCTAAAATGTAATGCATTCATAATAATTTATTCCCTATGGCACCTGAAATTTGAGTACCTCAAATGCAAGCAGACTGAAAATAAAACCACTTAATTATGTTTATACTGCAAGGGATCCTAAAGCAAATGCATATAAAAGTTCTACACATGATTTGTTACTTGCTATCTAGGTATTGCAAAAGCCCACATTGATGCAGGCACACCATCTAATACACAAATATTCCTACAAAAATATAACTCATGTAACAGTACTATGAAACACATTTTCACTCGGCCTTTTTATTTGTGGCATTCCAAATCAAAAGAGAGGTTGTTCAGGCAAGAAATAAAAACATTCCATGGGAAAGTGATACACAAAGAAGAAACTACTGAAATGCATGTTTAGGGCAAAGAGTATAAAATAATAAACCCTATATTTTTTAAAATCTGTATAAGATCAGCTAACTTGATCTTTTAAAGTTGTTTCCAGTTTTTACACTCATCATGTGTGGTGCTTCCCTGTGGCTTGTTATTCTACTTCAATGGCAGAGGGAGGAAACCAGCAAAGCTCAGTAACCATACTGCATAGCTCAATGTAACCATGGAAGCATTTGTCCATTTGCCAGAGTCTCTCCAGAACGATTCAACCATTCATTTCATTGAATCAATATTGAAGCTTTTAAGATTTATTACTTGAGGAAGGAGGAAAACTAATAAAACAGACTCTTTGTTGCTTCCCAGTAAATACAACTTGTCACAGTAGGCATATTAATACCTTGTATACACTTTACTAATGCCATGTGGGCTATGTTACTGTCTTTCCTGATGAAGATTACTAGTAACATATTTGCATTCACATCCCTGATACTTTCTAAAAGAACTTAAAGGTTTCTGATGCGTTCTACTGCCCCGTACAGGAGCTAAATCAAATAGAAAGACAAAAGTTGTAAGAAAATAAGAGTGGGAGGAATCTATTTTAAAATTCATGATCATGCTCTCTTCCAAGAGTCTGTTTCTAGTAGATCATTCTCGTATTTATGTCATAAACTGAATATTTGTAAACATATATTAAGTGCTTTAAAAAGTTGAATGAGATTATTTATTTTACAAGTATTTTCATTTCTTTAAATATGCCATATTTATCCAGAAATGACAGATGCAAAATAGAAACAAACATGTTTTTTATGAAAAACAACCTTTTCTTAAGCTGTATACTGGGAAGTATTTGAGATTACAAATAGCTATATATTTTTTTTGTTTTAATCAATTTTGTGTGGAAAATTTGAAAGGCAGCATAGTAAGATGTTTACAACTACAATATTAGTACTTATTACTAATATCAGGAGCAGAGAGTATTAATCCAACAGTTTCATTTAGACTCATATGCCCTTATAGGTGAAAATGGAAGGCTCATTAAACAAAGAGTTCAGCAGGCTGTGGATGTCACACCTGTTTCTATATTGAAGATTTTTATGACTCTGAATCAGACCCTTTCCAAGAGATAGTCTCCCTGGTCCCGCTCCCACTCCCTTCTACTATTCCCTTTCCCTTAGATAAAAGGTTGCTCAGCATATACGACTCTTCCAGCCAGAAGCAGCTTAAAACAAAGGATGAAAGTAAAGCTAGGATACTTCAGAGAATTCTCTTCCTTGCCTGTAGGCCTCTGCTCACATGGTAAGAACAGAAGAGGCATGGAAGAGGCAGCTGCAGAGCTGACAGCATTGCAGGGGTACCGACGCCAGTATGAGGGTACTTTCCCACTTCCCAGTGGAATGACATCAAAGGACAGTTTGCCAGAGAAAGCTTTTCTCAGCTGTCGCTCCAGGTAACTGTACCAATATGGAATACATTCACTGTAGAAACTTGTAAGCAAGGAAAGTCTGTATCAATTAAGATACAGCCTTTGTCAATATGGTATATAACATAAGCAGGTTTAAAGGGCTATAATATCAGCAAGCTCAGAAACAGACAGGTTTACAGATTTTGGCCTTAGAGAATGCACAGTTACAAAGCAACAAAGCACCTATGGAGCTACTTAATCATTTTATCTCCATATGTGACCAGATCTTACTGCTTTTTACTCATCCACACAGAAGTATTCCCTTCTTTCAGGCTGGATGTACCCTGCAGGCATCCCTGCCAATGGGGGATCTACACATAAGCTGCCTGCAGCCTCAGGTTTGCCCCACTGGCCCAGGATCCAGCAGCATTTCATACCCTTTTGTATGCCGACATGTACCAAAGTCAATTGCAATCATCAGAGCTCTCTCATTTCTTCTGTAATTCCTACCTGGTGCGGCTCAGTACAAATCACACTGACCATCAAAAACAACTGCAATAGGGGAAGATGTGGAGACCCAAGTATCTTTTGTCACAGACACAAAATTTTGTTATGAAGACATGAAGATATTTGTCATATGTAGTTCAGCAAGGATTAAAAATAGATCTCCTCCACACTCTCTCCCTGTAAATACAAAATGTTTGTGTTATCAATATTAGTGGAACGGGAATGAGAGTATCACAGTAATACAGTTTATCAGGTAAGCTGGTTCCATTAAAACAAGTCATATTAACACTGCTGAATACCTTCAAAGCTAAAATAAAGGTCTTCTGAATCATTTTCGTCTGAAGAAACTCAAGCAGAGAAGCCGCTCACCATAAGTGTCCAATGTGATTCTGTGACTGGGAAAGAAAAAACAAGCATGTGTCATCTTCAGATACATCAACAGCAGATTAGTGACAAGTAGTTGAGGTGGTGGAATTACTTTTGTACATGGCACTAAAGGGGTGGATATCTGAAATTGCATAAATACTGGTATCTGCATCTTCAAAACAATGCTGTAACCCAGGGAGGATCAAAATAAATCAAATTCCCCAAAACCGAGACCTAGAGAAAGCAGAAAACAGAAGTCAACAAAATCTGAATGCTTAATTAATTGAAAACAAATGAGATGAAGACTTGAAGACAGCGCAAATATAGAAGAAAAAGAAGATAAATACTGAAAAGTTTCCTTGCTTTACGCAGGAAAAACATATGAAATGGTAATAGCTATTGACTGGATTTATTACAGTCGTACAGTAAAAATTGGAAAAAAATGTGATAATCTTTAAAGCAAACAAACAAAAGCCAAAAACCAAGCAACCAAAAAACCCCAAGGAAAAACCCAAACAACCAAAAAACAAACCTAAACTCACTCCAAAAATAATTACATCTATTACATTACCAAAACAGTTATTCATCAACAGATAGGAATTCCAAATTTAATAACAAAATCCATCTGCGAATAATTTGAAAGACATTTTCAAGAAACTATACTGCATTTTCCCATACTTTTTACCATAACTGAATGGGCTTCCTGATAGATTTTCTTATTCAATGGGTACTCAAGCAGTAAATCAGAAGCAAATATGCAGTTATTTACAGTTTTTGAAAATAAAATATCAAACAACCAATGCACCCTACTGGCTGCATTGTGAAAGGCACACAGCATATTTCTATTATCAATACACATTAAATTAATACAGTTACTGATTCCTGTCAAGTAACCAAAGGGGAACAGCAAATATGTACAATATCACACAGGGAAAATACAGTCTCAATCAAATTATATTTTTTCATTTACTATCATTTAAACCATAACAATAATAAATTAAACAATTACATTCTGTGGTCATTTTAAGCCATTTTTCTTTTGTCGGACCCTTGTTAAATAAAAAGAATTTATGGTAGTTTTGAGGCTCAGTGATTGGACTTAGTGATATTAAGGGTTTGTGATTTTAGCTAAATGTATACATGCAAATATTTCTACCAGAGAACAGACTATGCAATGTCTGTAGATTTAGCATTATTTGCTTCTTGCACACTTTTATAAAGATCTTAAGAAATTCCTCTTACTGCATCTTACAGTCATGTCTTAATAACTTCCTTGGTGTTTACTGGAGTGCAGAGCTACCTTGACATTACGATTTCCTACAACTGTACTACCATTGCACTCTCAATTACCTAGCAGGGAAGCAGAGACGGACAAAGGCTGTACATGTATTTCTGTGTGAATCTCTTAATGAGTAAAAATTTATCTTGTCATTCAAGGAATTAAAACACACATTTAGACACTTTGACACTAGTTATCGAAATGTACATCTAGCCTGGTGGCACCAAATCATAGAATGACTTAGAAAAACAGCGGTGGCACATGACATGGGATAGCTTCCAGATGGAAAGAATATATTTGGGATTTTAATAAAAAATTACTAACAAGTTATATCAGCCCCTCCACATCTTCCTTACAACTCCTTTCTAAAAATTTCTTAAGATCTTCCTAATCTTTCTATGTATATACTTAACTTCCAAGCTCTGATCAGGCCACACAAGAAATAATATGACCAAGAGGAATGTGGTACAGATCCATGCAGATGCTGTTGGAATGCCATGGTGTGATTAACACTGACCCTCTTGCTAATTAAGAATGCACTATTAGGATATGCAAAGTAACTTACATGGGAATAGAGAAAGGCTGTATTCTTATTAGCATTCATGGGAGCTATGCAGCCCCAGTCTTGTTCATCAAGTTTGGAATATACTCTTTTGTTATTGATGGGAAAATGTCACCAGTTACAAATGGTTACACACAGGGGTGTAGCAGGGTCAAAGCAAACTCCAATACTTTCTTTCCTATTCTAAGGCAGAGTGCTGCTTCAGCAGTTCTTTTTTGACCTGGTGGTATACCTCTGTAGATAAAAGAAATGGTGAAATTCCCTGTTCCTGATCTTTGCTGTAGCCTCACCACTCAAAGATTAAAAAAAACATCCAAAAGGGTATTACATTAGTGGTGCGTGATGGGTCAATCATTAGACACCACTGCAGGCATCCTTGCATACAAAGTCTGACTTCAAACTCCTCTACAGATCCACCCACAGCTCTGATAAGCCTCATAAAACAGTCTTTTAAAAGCATGAATAGGATCTGAGTCATCAGTTTCCCAGCTACAGATAACTGCAGTTACTTCACTTCTATTACTAAAGCTTCCTTGAGAAAACAAAACAGAACTGCTTGCTGCTGCAAATATTCCTTACCAGTTATGGTACTTCTTAATAGATGAAATCTTAAATCTCTAAGTTAAAATTAATTTTCTTCAAGATCCCACAAGAAAACTTTGGGCTTATGGGAAATTAATTCAATTTTGTTATCTTCAACACTGCGCTTTCCAGAAATACAGTGGTGGAAGGCTCATTCTACCTGCATTTAGCATCCCCAAAAAGACATGAAATCATTCTGGGACTCCTACAAATATGTTCACACATTTATCATGTAATCTGACAATCCAAGCTTTGTTGGATAGCAGCTTCTATCTAAGCCTTCAGTGCAGCTATGTTAATCAGCATAAGCTGTGCTTCTGACCCATTATAAAAATAGAAAGCTTATTTCTGAGCAGGCTTTGATTAGTAAGATGCTATGAAAGAAGAAATTGTACCAGTCTATGAGAAATCACACTGTTCACAGTTAGTTACACCTGAAACACTCAGCAAGGAAAATGTTTTGTGAGCCCAAGTGTCATGAAAATACCCTTAACTAGGCTACTAAATGGTTTAGAATGTCTCTGACTTATAAGAAACTTTGGTATGAGGAAATTGTAACTACACTAGGTATCCACTGGGGCTCTTTTCACAAATGCAAAATAAGAAAGCCAGAAAATTAGCGTCAACGGACTTGTATGAACTTCCTGTAGGAACAATATCACATTTATCTGCTAGTACTATTCCATGCTTCTTCACAAACAGCAGTGATCAGACCTGCATGAAATGGCCAGCTTGTTATTTTGTGCTTCTGTAACTGAGAATATTTCTACTCTTTCAGGCAAACCTCTATGTTCTTGAGAGAAATGTACTGCTCGTGTTGATGCTATTTGACTAGGGAGTACCTAGACAGTCTTGGGAATACCTTTATTTTAACTGATCCATCCCTTATATACAACAGAATACTATTTCAAGGTAGATACAATATGTAATATTGTATCTAACACAATATTGTATCTACCAATTGTATCTAACACAAAAAATGGGTTGACATACAAGAACACGATGTACCTTCACAGCTTGTTTTACAATATCTGGAAACGTGGCTTCAATTAAGCTTCTGTGGGTGTGAATGTGACACTTCATAGAGCTACACAATTGTAAGCTCTTATTTTCATGTCTTCAGACTCAAGTAATCTGGTTTTCAAAAGTAAAGACATAAAAAAACCCCTGTCTTTTTTAATATCAAACATATTTCTAACCACTCTGGTTGTTTAGCAAGGCTCAAAAACAAAAGAAAAAAAAACCCCAAACCCTAATTTAAAAGTTCCTTAAGATCAAATTAAATCTATTTTCAAGAACCAGACCTGCAAACTCATTCATCTTCAACAATTTTTTACAATATATTTAGACTTAGAGCCATCAGGTTTTTTAATACTGTACTCCTGCTGTAATCCAAAGCCTCCTGCTAAGGCTGTGTCAGCAAAAAGACACACTAAATTAAAATCTATCTAGGATATCCATCTATTGCCTCAGCACCCCAAAAGCTGCTGACAGACCCCTACAGCAAAAAAATTATTGCATTAGGAAAGGAAGGTTGAAATATCGACAGGGTTTAATTTTTGGTACCTCTCTTGTGAGAAAGACCTATCAGCGAGGGCTAAATTTCTGTATCTCTGCAGTACTAGTGCTGAGGGGACAGGTGTGAAGGGATTATAAAGAAACTGCCTGGCAGCTTCTGAATGTGCAGCAAGGCTGTAAGAGCCAGGCGGGACTAAGAGATACAGAACGTGGAAAGGAACTGCGAACGCTAGGGGAAAACGCTCTCAGAAGAATCCTTTTAATGACTCAAATACATGGCAACTTCGTACATCTAAGTAGACTACGTTTCCCCAGAAAGAGGATCAGCAATAGCACGCCGGGGGCTCCAGGAAGACGAGGGCGAAGCGCTTCCTCTCCCGGCAGCGCCGGCCCCGCGCTCTGGCCTCCAACGCCGAGTGGCTCAGCTAGAGCGCTCTCTGGGCCGCAGCGAAGCGGCGCGGGCGGTGGGGAGCGCCGCAGTATGGAGCAGGACGGACTGGAGCGAGACAGAGACAGTGCCACTGCTAGGCGGCGCCAGAACGCGCTCACCCGCCAGGCCGGCCCCGCCGGCTCGGCACGGCCAAGCCCCGGGGCCGCCTCCCGCCACCCCCGCCCCCGGGGCTGCGTGCGGCCGGCGTCTGGGCGTGGCCGCGCTGCGGACGTGGCAGCGCGGCCGCCATCGCGGTGGATACCATGTGGAGTAGCGGCAAGTAAAGCCGCGGTCCTGGACGGAACGGGCCGGCTGGGCACGGCGCGACTCTCACCTCCCCACGGCGGCGTGGCCGGTGGTTGCTGAGCCTGGAGGCAGCTGGCCGGGGGCGAGGAGGAGGGGCCGGCGTGGGGCTCCCCGCGGAGGGCGCCACGCCTGCGGTTCGTTCCACAGGGCCGCCCGCGGAGCATGGCCGGCAGAGGCCCTGGCAGCGGCCCGCAGCCGTCCGCCGTGGCGCAGCCGCTCGTCGGCGGTCACTTGTACCCCTTCGTGAGCACGGAGAGCGAGGGGCCCGAGGAGGAGGGTGAGCTGTCGGAACTGCGGCCTAGGGGCAGGGAGAAGGTCCGGCGGAGCGCGTCGAGGGACAGGCTGGATGATATAGTCCTGCTGACGAAGGACATCCGGGAAGGGGACACACTGAACGCGATCGCGCTGCAGTTCTGCTGCTCCGTAAGTGCCCGGCCGCGGGGCCCGCGAGGCTGGTCCGGGCCGGCTGCCCGCGGAGGCACCGCGTAGCAAACGCCGTGTGTCTCAAAAGTGTAAAATTACGTCAGGACTGTTCGTGTTACAGCGCAGAGTTCCGGTTCCGTGGGCTTTTCCCCTTAAAACTAGTATAAGTGTGAGAAACAAGCGCGTAGGTTTGGTTGTGACACTCTCAGAGTACATTTTACAGTCAAAGCTGTTCTCCAGTCACAGGTCGTCACATTTAGTGCCATCCTCGCTGTTGGGCTGGGTGACAAAGGTGTTGGTGAACTATCTTAAGGGTTTTTGTGGAGCCCTAATTCCATCAAAGTAGGGGGGAAAATCCTCCATATTTTTCTTTTGAATTCCGCTAAATTGCCCTAGTATTTTAAGCACGAGCATGCTGTACTTTTGGGAACTTTCCACCTCTGTGCACCCTTCTTTGTGCTCACTACTTCTATCTTAGTTCTTACGTTATTCTGGTAAATGTCCTGCCTACCCAGTAATTTTGGCTGCCAGTTTAATTAAGGCAATAGCATTGGTCTTGCTTGATGTTTCCAGTTTTAATAGGAAATAATCTGTGTGTGTTGATGGGACTGACTGCTAAGTGCACAGGCGCCATGAGGTCAAGTTAAAAATCTGTATATACAGAATATGCTGTCATCTAATTCTTCAGGCAGAAACAGAATTGTGTGCCTCCTGTTGTGACTTGAGGTATTAAAGTCTTGACATAACTATTTCCTAATCATGGCAGACCTTAGCCTCCATAACCAAGTCTTGGCTTCAGAACCAGCTGCAATTGCATATTTTGAGCAGCTTTATGAGGTCAGGCCTCACTAAGAAAGGAAGGATAACTAAAAAGTGTGCTCTTTCTTGCAAATTCAAGAGAATGTGAAGAGCGATCCCAGGACTTAAAGCAGAAAGTGTAAGTTGCATTGTGGTGGAATCATAAATTGCTGCATTTGGCAGTCTTTTATTCTTACCCAATTTATTGAACATCATACACTTAACAAATACACCACCATAGTAGCTGAAGGACTTCTACACATTGAAAAGGTTTGCGTGAACTTGGATACAGTGCATCTTGAAATGAGCATAATTCCTGTGTGCTTTGCAGGTATTACAGAAAAGCACTGATTTGGAAGTACTTAATTATGGTGAAGTTTGTGGCTGTGCCTTCTACAGTGAGGGAATTACCATCTGAAAGTGAAGCCAGTGATTATCTCAGTGCACTTAAATCCCTGCGGAATGTTTCACATTAGGCTTAAAATCTGAATTTACTGCAGGCAAAGTGAGATTAATTTTGAACAAGAATAGGAAAAGTGGAGAGCTGAGTTAGGTAAGGTAGATGACAGTAGTTTAAAAGTTATACTTGTTTTCTGCCTTAGCCCCCAGAAGCAGAAAAAAAACATGCCCGTGGCTAGATGAATTACAAACTCATACTTTGTAATAACTCCTAACTCAGAAGTTTTTCACCGAATTAGAAATTAACAGTAATGTACATAATTTGAAAACTTAAAGTGAGGTGAATTCTCATTAATTTCACAGAGATAGTTGCCAGCTGATAGCTGAACATACATTTAAGTTAATGTACCTATGTGAAGTGACTTTCAGTCTTCTTATCTGAAGTGAGAGGGGTTTTGCATCATAACTAATTTCCTTCTTGCTGTAAAGTTGTTCAGATTTGATCTTTGGCCTCTTCTGACTTCATACTATATGAATGGGTATCAATTTAAAAAAAMCACAAATTTAATGGTAATAAAAACCAAAGGCCTTGCCCTAGACTTCAGTTTAAAATCTGAACTTAATTTGAGCAAAATGATATTTTGAACAAGAATATGGAAAAGGAGAGCTGGCTTGGGTAGGGCAAAAATAAAGGCCTTATCTTTGTTTCCTCATAAAAGACTTGTATTTCTTAAAGGCGTAGTACTATTAACAGAGTTTTGGTTCAATGGAATACAATGTTTTAGCTGTTGTTTTCACTTTTAGGTTGCAGATATCAAGAGAGTTAACAATCTTATCAACGATCAAGATTTTTTTGCCCTGAGGTCTATCAGAATTCCAGTGAAAAAGTTCAGTGTATTGACTGAAACTCATGTATCTCCAAAAGGAAGACCAGCTCTTCGGCCTGCTCTGTGTTCGCCAGAAGTACAGGAAACATCTCTTTGTGATAAATTCTCTGCTAATGAGACTGCTGGCAACTTCTTAAAAGAAGTCGATCGAGATATAGAAGAAATAGTGAAGTGTAATGATACAAAGAGAGAGAATCTGAATGAAGTTGTTTCTGCTTTAGCAGCCCAACAGATCTGTTTTGAAACTGATGGTAAAACTAAAAAATGCAAGGACCCTTACTATGGAGCAGACTGGGGTATAGGATGGTGGACAGCAGTAGTGATTATGTTGATTATTGGCATAGTGACTCCAGTTTTTTATCTCCTGTATTACGAAGTTCTAGTGAAAGCAGATGTCAGTCACCATTTTCCAATGGAATCTTCCCATTTGTTTGTCACAGCAGTATCACATCAGAAACAAACAGAAAATGGAATAAATCCAACAAATATTATGAAAGTTGATAATCAAGGAGACCTTCAGCATTAATAGTGGAAGACCCTAGACAACTGTTGTTTGTAGATATGTAACATAACCTTAGGTAAAGGGGAATCCACAGAATGCAAAATGCACTTGGAATGCAGAGAAGTGTACTGATGTGTGACTTGCCTTTATGGGCAGTGTTCACTACAAAGATATTTCTGGGGATCACATAATCTCTGAATATGCCTGAGATAAGCAATTTACAAGACTGGGGTTTATATTAAGGTATGAAGTCATCTCTGAAGCTTTGCACTTTTTTCTATTCTGATAGGCATGTTTCTTAATTAATGATGAAGTGAAAAAATATAGTTCAAACTAACACAGAGGGAGTCTGTGTTTTACAGCCCAGAAGTGGGCATATGGGGATAGCTAACTTTTAAACATCTGAAAGGATTTACAGAATTCATAGTACACTTGACATTTTAATATCAGGTTTACAGTTCTAAGTTAAAGTGGTGTTCTCATAATTTAATCTTTTGTATAGAGTAAGATTTCTTTTAAAACTCAGTCATTCCATAATTAATAGCCAGCATGAAGTTCTTTTTTACAGAGGCAGTTGCCAACACTTAAACTGGAATCTTGAAATCTTGTGCCTGTAGTCAACCCATTCTTTAGTACTTTTCAATATAGGCACTAGGGTAATTTGTTTTCTCTGTGATTCTGTGCCTCAACACAGTCCACTTAGGAGTCCTCTTGAAACTTTACATTCTTCCTTGGTATCCTGCTGAAAACTGACTGGAGTGCATTCTCATCTGGTCACCTGTGTGTAGAATGAAAGAAGTGCTGAAGTGTGGCACATTGCTGTAACTGCCCCAGTAGTCCTTATTTTCTGCTAATAGATTTATCTTTTTCCCCTTCCAGTTAATCTCAGTTCAGGACCAGCTGATTCTTCAGATAGCAGTCATGTGGGTTCTGAGCATGCTAATACTGGCCTTGTGCCCATGAACCTCAAGCTCTTAACTTTTTCCTGAAATGTCCTAGAAGACTTCAAATGATATTTAATGCCTGCTAGCAAATTTGGGCAGAATAGACAATTTGTACTACAGACTTGTACTTTACATCTTACTGTATTTATTAACCAATCCCCTCTTAAATGTTTCTCTTGGAGTTTCATGATCAGCCTTGGTTTTTCTCCTCTTTTTCTTCCCCATCTAAAAATGCTTCAAGATAAAAAACAAACAAACAAAAAACCCCATAAAAAACATAAATAAAGCCCCACACCTCTGGACTCTTCATACAGAAAGGAGGTACTTGTGTACTCAAAATACTTTTAAATAAAAACTGAGATGGTGCCTATAATTATTTTGGTTATATTTGCCTTGTGGAGTAAGAATTCCATTGTCCTGTTCAAAACAGTATTTATTACCAAAACCCAGGATAACAAACTTGATTAGGACTTAAGAAGAGAGAAGTGGAAAAACAGACACCATCCTTTAAACTACTATTGTAATTTTTTCAATGAGTGTCTTAACTAAGTATATGCAGTACAAAAAGGTAAAGTGAATGTGTTCTAACTATTGAGGCATTCTAAAATGCTTTGTGAGATTCTGAGAGTGAAGACTTAGGCCTCATTTATTCTTAGAGCACCTGTTTCCCCAGGAAGTGGAGCAGAGAGTCTTCACTGGCATGCCAAGTGTATGAACAAGATTTGCCAAACTTGTATTATACTGAAATTGAGGCCAGCCAAAGCTTGAAGGGAAATGGTGTGAACTATGTTACTGTTGAACCTTTTGATTTAAGGGGCATCTGTGGAGATAGTGAGCCTACTCATAGTCTCCACACTAGAAAAGGGACTACAAACAGCTTGAACTTGATGGTTTGCATAACACTTGTTTTCAAAGATCCTTTCAAATAGTAGTTATTTTCTTTAGGAGAAAATGCCAGTAAGACAAACATAAACACTGAGGTAGCACTTTTATATGCAAAAATGCTTCACAAAAATAATTTATGGTGGCTAAAATGATACAGCTCTCATGGTTAAAACATTAAAAGGTGACTCACTCAGACAAGAAAGCTTTGGCACATAAAAACAAATGTTTTCTATATAGGATGAAATTTGGTATATAATGCATAATTTTTTTGCTGCATAATTTTATTGTTTTGCTTCTTCTCCCATCCTGTTGCTGAAACTCACCAGTTCTAATACTTTATCCTTCCATTTCTTATGGATTCATCAAAGAACATTAAATTAGCTATTGTGATGATGCAGCATAAGCCTAATATATAGTACATACCTGGACTGATGGTTACTAAATTGCTGTTGGTACAGAAATGAATTTAACTGTGGTTGTGGTATGACTAGGTCAGGAAGGTCTCTGACCTGTTGATGTATGGATGCAGAGGTCTGTGGTGGTACAGCTAAAGAGTCCTCTAGTGTGTCCAAGACTTCGGGCTTTTACAGTGTCAAAGACCTGTGGCTTACTGGCACTGAGTTAAGGGTGATGTGCCTTCATTTACCTTAAAATAAGCAGTCTTCAGAAAAACACAAAGGAATAGCTATTTTATGTGACCATATTCCATACAAAGAGCCTTTTTACATATGTATTATGTAACATATTTCATACAACACATTTTTAATTAGATTTAACTTTATCAGAAGATACAGTAGAACTCTTTTCAAGACTGTAGGACTCCTGATCCTGGTAATCTACAACCATCAGCTGGCTTGCCTTGCTGCAGAATGTGGGGATCTTTACAGCTTTTTTCCAAAGTACAACACAGCCGATAATTCATCATCACAGTCTGGAATAAACCGGATAACTGCTCTGTGAGGAACTTAAATCTTAATCAAGATAAAATCTGTGAAGGTAGTCTTCTAGAAACTGACTTCTTAAACAAACAAACAAAACCAAAGACAAATGAACAAAACCTCAAAAGCAAACAAAAAAGAGCCAAAACCCCCACAAACATGGAATAATTGAGTTGTAAATCACCTTTTGGAATAATTGCAACACATTCAGTTTTAAACTTAAGTGCATGTTGCACTACTGGATCATATAAAATCTAAATATTTTAAGTCTGGTATACTTCGGAATAAGTTCTCACAAAGGGTCTTTGTAACTTGTATAAGGGCTGAAAATTCAACTTTGTGGAATACTTYGGAGTGAGGATGCAAGTCTTATTTTAAATACTTCTGCTCCTCTGCTTTTAGAAAAATGTAAGTAATATATGTAAAATAAAGATTTTATTTTAGACTGCAGTGAAAATGGTGCATCTAATATATTTTTAATTCTATATATTTTGCATGTTTTATTACAGCAGGCTACTACTTGTATTTTTTTAGGCCAAATTTTATGTATAATCTACAATAAAAATCCTTAGCCAGCAAATACTTTGTTGGCAGTATTCAGATCTAGCGTACCATAATTGCAGCCTTTATGGTTTATTCTGTTCATGCCTTGCAAACTTTGAACTTCTCTGCATAAATTTTGGAGAACATTTTAGTTCTTAGGAATAGGTATGAACAAGTAAGGGAGGGATCAGTGAAGTTCTTCGACGGTGAGATGACACTGAAAGCAGTATTCTTCTGTGCTATAAATTAGGATTTGAATATATGCATGTCCAAATTTGAAGTTTGCTGCAGGCTAAAGAACAGTCATAAGTTTTATTGGCATTATGGTCTTGCAATAAATTCTAAGCAATCAGAAAATCAGCTTCTAAGCAGAGGTGCGAGTATTACACCTCTGGAAGAGCACAATCTAACTGCTTTTCAGAAGTGCCCTGGCACTGATCTTGTTCCTAATTGATGGCCTTATTTACCATAGCTAAACTAATCCTGTAGGGTGCAGCCTAAGACTTTGGAATTCCCTCTGGATGACAGAGGTGACTACAGTTTACCTCTTAAAGGACTCAAAAAGACCTGATTTTTACCAGAGTAATATTTCTCAACAGTGCAGTAGGAAGGCAGTTGCCTGTTGGAAGAATGATGAATGGAGAAAGTAATCTGTCCTCAAGAATTACTGTCTGCTTCAGAACAAGATACTGAACTTGTTCAGGCAAGCCACAACTTGTCAACAAATTGTTACTCCTGCAGTAACTCTTTTCTAGTGTTAATTTTATGGTTCCATCTATTTGCATTTCTTTTGTAGGAGGTAAGGAGTCTCACCATTCACCTTGCACAGGGAGAACAGCTAGTAGAAGCAGTTATAGTCACGGCAAGCAAATTTAATTTTCAGTATTCTTGCCTATTTCTTCGGCTTCTTCATCATCTTCACCTTTCTTATCTTCAGGTTTTTCTTTTTCCTCAGCCTTCTTTTCTAGTGCCTGTCACAAGGCAATCTCTTAACAAGGTAATCCCATGTTACAGCAACAGCATATCCTCCACACTACCAAAGAGTTGAGATGCACTTAACAGCAAGACAGTTAGCATAACAATGCTGTGCAAATGTTGTGTGTCAGCATTTAAAACAATATGATGTGAAGCACAAGAACTTAATAAGGATTTACTTGGTCAAGAATCAGCCATAAAAAAACATGTCCTGTGTAATAAACTGAGATGACAATTCCCCTTTATCATCCACTGTTAGAACAGTTGACAGAAGACCATGTCATACTTGATAAAGCAATACCACATACTGTATGTAATAACTACTTTAAACAACTGGTGGATCACCAGGAGAAAAAATACAAAGCTGTTTCACCTTAAAGGTTCCCACTGACACATGGAAAGTAATTGCCAGCAAGACAGAGGTCATGTCCTAAGTCTCTGTATGTTTCTTCTCAACTTACTAAATTGTTTTAAGTTCTAACATCAGTAGATGGGTGAAACAGCAACAGATTTAAAAACACTGGCACTAGTTCCTCCTTCTGTAAGCTCCAATAGCAGCTCTACTATTTACATTAGACTGTGTTGCTACCCAGTGAAGAGCAGTTGGTTGTTGTGTTCAGGTACAAACAAAAGCAAAGAAAGTAGTTTTTCCACAGCCAGACTCGTACCCAAACCCTTGTGCCACCATGCTGCAGAACAGCTGTCTGTCAGAGTAGCAAGACAAGACCATAAAAAGTCTGTGCGTGTTACTCCATTTGTACTAATAAACATATTAGGTTTCATTTTCCTTCAATGTCTATTGGAAAATTTAGAAAAAGTATGCACATCTTACTTCAATTTCTTTTAATGACATACAGATTACTTTGAGGCTCAAGAGTTTTTTGCCTTATTTGTTTTTGCACCTGGTGAAATAAAATACATCACTGTTATTTTTTTTGTTAATATGAAAAAGACAAATTCTCTTGTTTTACTTGTTCTTAAGAGTAAATACATCCTGAGTATGCCATTCTGTCTGTATTAAAATTACCTGAGACTCTGAGCTACATCATTCACAGAGATGCAAATGCCTGATTTACATAAGAGATGCCTAGATGGCCAAGCTGAAATTCAGTTTGAACAAGTTGACCAAAGGCTGGGCTAAAATACAACATTCAGCTTCACAAAATGCTAGTCACCTATATATTTAAAAAATGCTAAGAAACTAGAACAGAATCTCACTTGTTATGTTTAATCATCTTGAAAAAATAAAAACTCATTTTTGCTAATTTATACAAAACAATAATGATGGATACTTCACACAAGTAGATGTTAAAAAGGCAGAAGTTCATTAGCTCTAACAGAAGGCATGATTATTACAGCTACATGGCTTTTGGACTACAGTTGGCTCTCATCTAATGAATCTATGTTGTGTATTTCTGCATAGTCCCCTGATTCATGAGCATAATCTTGTATCAAGTTACTCCCTGATTACCTGTATGGTGGACCAAAGATCAAAAATAGCAAACTATATACTCAGGTAAGAGTTACTTGAATGGCAGCACCCTAACCAAAGTTCCCCAAATGCTCAAGGACGGAGAACACTGGGAACTGCTGAGAAAACACGTATATTTTATCAAAAGCATTTGTCATAAATAACATAAAGTTTATTCCAGTGTTTTGCCTAGGAAAGGATTATATGACTGAAGCACTGCACAGAGCTCAGGGGAGTCAAGCTGCTCTGCAAAAATATGAACAGCATCAAAGCAAACACATCCAGAATGAAATAGGCTTTTTAGGAAAACAAGCAGAAAGTGTAATTCAGAATTATCATCCCTGCACAACCTCCTTGAGGCTTTTACAGATAATACATATGGAACAAACAGACATGAGATTTGTCTCTAAGAGCTGGGCATCTTTGGCCCTTATAAATTAGAAACACGGTGTGTAATTTGCAGGCAGGAAAGAGATGAGAATCTTGACTCCATGTTTCAGAAGGCTGATTTATTATTTTATGGTATATATTATATTAAAAGAAAATGATAAAACTATACTAAAGAAAGAGAAGACATCAGATGGCTAGCAAAGAAAGGAATGAATAATAAAATCTTATGACTGCTCACAGCCTCGACACAGCTGGCTGTCATTGGTAATCAAGTAAAAACAACCACATGACACCAATCAAAGATGCACCTGTTGGTAAACCATCTCCAGACCACATTCCACAGCCATCAGATAGTTATTGTTTACATTTCTGAGGCCTCTCAGCTTCTCAGGAAAAAAATCCTAGTGAAAGGATTTTCATAAAATATGTCAGTGACAACACTGACCCATTGTTAGAACTATGGGAGCAAAATAGCTCCCTATGTTATATACCTTAGAGGTGCAATGGAATACAGTGTAATACATGGTCTTCCAGTACTTGGGCTAAAGTGCATACATTTGAGTGCTATAGACCTATGCATGTGGCTGGCCTACAATGTCAACTGAACCCAGATGACATTTTTATTTATCTTATTTATGTATTTTTTCTTTTCAGCAGGCACTGCTGGTATCTAGGATTTTGCATTTCACAGCCCAGGGTCAGCGTGGAATTCTATCCAAAGTTTTGTCACTGAGAAGACAGTTTGCGAGGTCTTCAGTTAAAACATTCAGGGAAATCAGAAAGAGGGAGGGGAGGTGTGTAAAAGTAAAGCTGCCTCTGTGCATGGAGCTGTATTGATCCCAAAACCACTCCTGCAAGCTAAAAAGGGGGAATGGCAGAAACCTGGTTTGAATTTCTGTACAAATTCTGTTGATTTGTTCACCTTTGTTCCACCATGGTTGAAGTGTCACCTAAGCTATTTGTCAACAAAGACAAGTACCAGGAGCTCTAAAGGGTCATTGATCAGATATGTTCAAACTTCCTGACTAATATATAACGCTGTATCATCAGGATTCCACAAAAAAAAAAAAAAACCAAAAAAAAAAAACCAAAACAAACAAACAAACAAAAACCCCTAAATGTATCATCAGAAGTCCTCGAAAAAACCCTTAGCCCCACATTGTTTTTTGCCTTTAGGGGAACCTGGTTTTTAATCCAATCAAATTCTGATAGTCAGCTAATCTTTGCCATTGTAACATGTAGAGGAATGTACTTTTAAGAGCCAGTAGAGAAATTGGAACTAAAGAAAGAAAAATTCCCCCATTGAGCAGTCATCCTCTTTTTATGATCTCAGGTCAAAAACTATTGTGCATAGGCTTATAAAAGCCCATGGTTTCTTCTTTTGGAATAAAACCCAGGTATATTCTTGTCCCACCTTTGGAGATTTTGCAAATAAATATTTCATTTTCAGTTGAATCTTACAGTCTACCTCCTGTATCATGCTTCTCAATGATGCTGTAAAAGGGAACAAAGATTCCAGCTGAATCAGTCTCTGTGACTATGCACATTCCCATTCCTTTTTCTGTTCTGTGAACTGAAAAATGACACATGAAAGACTTGGAAGAAAGCAAATAATTATATATAAACAGCTAAACACAAGAGGCCAAATGTTTCTTTCATAGGAGGCCACAAATTTCTACAGAGAACTTAAAATAAGTCATGCATAATAGAAAACACTTTGAAAAACAAATTATACTGTGTAATAAAAATCTGTTTTTCTGTAAGAACTACCACTACCAGTTTCAACTGCTTTTCAAGGATCTGATTCACAATTCTGCAGACAAAAGCTGAAAATAAAGTAAAATCAGGGAAAATAGAAAATAATCCACATTAAGTTACATATAAAAGGCCTAAAAAATTCAAAAATCAACCAAATCATTAACAAGATAATTGAGAAACCAAAATATAAAGGAAACCTGAACAGCCAGTTACTAGTGAATAGAAGGATGAGTGCTGACTAAAGATACAAGTTTTCAAAACAAAAAAAGATTTGTGGATTTTTTTTTAATTTTTCACTGTTACGTATCTTGTATGTTAATATGGTCCATCAACACAAAAGGCAGATAAAAGGAAGATAAGCCTGTTCCAGTAAGTTAAAACATCCTACAGAAGCAAAGCAAAAACCACAAAAGGCAGACTAATACAATATTTATGGAAAAAATCTGCCAAAAGCCTTAATGATTTAGACTAATTAACATTTCTAGCATTTTTTCCTCTAAGTATCTCCGTTACAGCTTCTGTCTCTCAACTACTATGTAATATTTATTTCTTAAAATATATAACATACCTTTTTTGTTTGCCTTCTTTGGTTTCATCTCTCCTGGGAGTCTTTTCCTATCTGTACAGAAAATAGCTTTAATAGAAAAATGATGATTTACAGCAGTAATCCTTCCACTACCACCAGGGAAAGGAAGGGTGCTTGGTCCTATGTACATACATGCCAAAATGTTTTAGCACAACAGTTGTAGGAAATTCTAGCTGTAATTTAAATTGAGGAATGTGAGTTAGGATTGCCATTTTATCCACATAATGACAACTGGCTTCTATCCCAAGGAGACAAAGTTCAGCCATTCCAGTGGCCCACAGGCTCTTCAACTTACTTATTATGTAATTAAGTTTGCAGTAATCCCAGTAGTGAGCTATAAAGATATGGTTTGGGAAGGCTAATATTATAAAACATAGCTTCCCATGACAGACATAAGGCTGGGTTATTTTTAGTAACATCAATGTTTGCTCCCAGTTCAAAACAGTTATGAAGTGAGTAAGGAAAAAGGAGAGCAAGAGTGAGAGCTAAAGTTTGCATTTGTGCTGCCAATCAGTTGTTACAACAGGGTAAATAAATAAAAGCAGATTCTTTCTTTTTTTTTTTTGACAAAACAATACTCACCTTCATCTGAAATCATGCCAAGTACAATAACTCTCCAAAATACAGGACTGGAAGGAATATATGACTTGGTAATCATTTCTTACCTTTTTTATTGTTTGAAAAATAGTGAATCAAAAACTTAAAAGATCAGAACATTTCACAGGTTCATAGAAAATTAGCCTTTGATAACCTCAGCTATTTCCTGGTGTCCACGTTTCTTGCTCCTCTGCATTGTCCTGGTACTCCTGACTATCTCTCAAGTGCTATGGAGAAAGTGTTACTCAGTTCACAGTCAAGGCAATCCAGACACAGTCCTTGATATTTACCTGTAACTGAACATAGAGTATATTTTTATAATCCCATGTTGAACTGTTTCTTGTTGTCAAACAGTAAAAAACTGAACTAAAACCCCACTCCAAAACAAACAAAAAACACCCAATACTCCAAAAATACTATAATTTATTCTTTTATCCTTGGAAATTGAAAAAGCATGGAATTGTTAAATACAGATTTATTTAAAGACTAAGTTGAAACATCAAATATAACAGTAACTCTCTACTCTTCAAGAGTTTCACAATCAAACCTTTATTACAAAACCAGTGAGCAACATTTAACATCACTGTTTTATTCATAAATAGTATCCAGTATTCCAAAGTCTCAAAAGGTTGTGTCTGGTCATCAGCTTCCAAGACTTCCAGTACTTCTGCAATGGAAGAGCTTTGCATCCTATCCAAAATAGCAACTAAACACTTTAATCCATTTAACCTTCTTCCAGGCACAAGAAGTAAATTGAGAAATTAATTGAAAATAATGCAGTAGTCATACAGTGCAAGTACACCCACTTATACATGGATAATAATCTTTTACATACAATCTCTAATGCCAAAAGCAGTACCAAAAACTTTAGTATTTTTAAATCAGTCACATTTTTTCTTGAAAAATTACCACATGCAAAATCCACTTAGTGCAAAATTACTGAATCTGAATGCACTGTTAACCCAAGTAGGGATAATATTTGCAGATATTTTACAAAAAATAGTAACAAAGATAGCCTTTGACCTTTAGCATCAAAGACTTCTAGCACATAATCACAGACTCATGGAATCACAGAAGAGTTTGAGTTGGAAGGGACCTTAAACATCATCTTGTTCTAACCCCACTGCCATGGGCAGGGACACCTTCCACTAGATCAGGTTACTCAAAGCCCCATCCAGCCTGGCATTCAACACCTCCAGAAATGGGGCATCCACAATTTCCCTGAGCAACCTGTGTCAGTGCCTCAACACCCTCACAGTAAAGAATTTCTTCTTAATGTCTGATCTAAACCTACTCTCTTTCAATTTGAACCTATTCCTCCTTGTCCTATCACTACATGCTATTGCCCCATCTTTCCTGTAAATTCCCTTCAGATACTGAAAGGCTGCAATTAGGTCAGCTGAAGCCTTCTCTTTTCCAAGCTGAATAATCTCAATTCTCTCAGCCTCTCCTCACAGGAGAAGTTCTCCTTCCCTCTGATCAACTGAGTGGCCTTTTATGGACTTGTTCCAACAGGTCCATGTCCTTCCTGTTCTGGGACCCCAGAGCTTATGCAGAACCACAGGTGGGGCCTCACCAAAACAGGGAAGAGGGGAACAATCCCTCCCTCAAGGTGCTGGCAATGGCCCAACCGAGGTGCAGCACTTGCACTCACTCTATTAAACTACATGAGATTCCCATGCACCCACTTCTCCAGTCTGTCAAGGTCTCTCTACATGGCATTCCATCCTTCAGGTGCGTACTCACCAAGGAAAAAGAAAACATCATAAATGAAGCTAAACCTTAAACTTAGTTATTATGAAGGCAAACAGAAAACCTTCTCAAAATTGTGCATGAAAGGGTCTACAATTAAAATAACAGTGTCTCAAGGGGCATTCATAGATCAGCAGAGAAGAAAAGTAGTTGTGATTTCAGATCAAGGCTCTTTAGTGAAGAAAAAATTGCTGATGCCATCAGTAAAAAAATACATTGACTGACTCTTGCCACTCACAACCAAGGAACTAATTCCAAACCACTGCCAAGGTGGCAGTCACCCAGTCTTCGCAGACACACCTACAGGAAAATACGAGTGATTCGTAACTTACATAGTGGGGTAAATAAAGAAACTTCTATAGAATATGCCTGCTATTATCTCAAAATGAGTGTTGAATGACGGAAATCTATGCTATATGGCACATTTCACACCAAAATTTCCAGGTAGAAGGAGACAGGGCTTTCATTTGCCACCTGAATAATGAAAGACAGACAGATACATCCTGACTAATTAAAATGTTTCCCTTCCCACACTTCAAAGAATCACTTGGCTCACAGATACTGCTCTGAGGTTTTTTAACAACCCATTCACTCTTGTAGCAAAGACAATTTATGCAGTTCCTGCTTACAGCCCACTCTGTAAAACCCTCTTAGTTTTACAAGAGTTTTACACCTGTTTTGTCAAACAGGTAACATAAAATATCAGTTAAAAATAATCTACTCCACAGTTTTCTTAAAGCTAGACCATTTTTGTCACAGAATGCACTCCCAGAGACAACTGCACATTGCAACTGAGATAAAAACAAGCTTTTTAAATTGAAGACTATCATTGATGTAATTATAACCCACCCCTCAGATGTGGCATTTTGTACAAAATCAAGGAAAAAAATTATTAAAACTGTTACACTGTCATTCATAGTAATCCTAAACTCTTAATTGCCAAAAGCAATTATTCTCACCAACCGAACTTTCTCAGAAACCATTCCTTCTCTCTTCAGTCAGAGTAGTGTTGTTCTTAAAAACTTCTATGATAGTGTTACAGCTACATTAAGTATGCTATCTGAATAACATGGACACTCTTCTCATGACTGTTATTGTGAGGTTGTGTTGTCTAAAATCAGGCCCTCACACAATTCAGTTTCTACCAGTTGAATTTAAATGAAATGTTAAGGATTGGATTTTTGGGGTTTGAGGGAGTTTTTTTGTGGGGGTTTGTTTTTGGGGTATTTTGTTTTTGTTTAACTTGAATCTTGAAAGTGAGAAAGATAAATATGCAAAAACAGTTTTAAAAATATCCTGAATACTACAGGCAGAATTACAGAATGGATGTGGTTTCTCTCATGTGATAAATGGTGCTAAATCAATAACTGAGTGGTAGGTTGCAAAGCATGAAGTGTATCACAAGTCCCAGATCTAGACCATGAAAGGAGCTTACTGCTTCCATCTATATTTGCTAGTTGGCCAACATTTTAAATCACTTAATGTCGCTGATGTTCCTTAATTGAGTTTCTAATTGCATTTACAGAAACTTTGTGTGAACTCAGAAAGTGTCTAACAGGAATATGCAACAGCAATAATTCACTGCTTCAAATAAGTTCACTGTAAGTTAGTCAAAGCTGTAACATACTTTTGGTCATTGTCCAGTCATTAAATCAACACTTGAATTTTTTTATTGATTCTACTTATACAGCTAGGTTAACTCTGATTTTCCCGAATGGCACCAGATTTGCCCTGAGAAGTTTAACTTGGTTCTGAAATTTTGTTCACAGGAGGAAGAAAGCCTTTCACCTTCTCTAGGGCATACATTAAATATACTGGGCCTAATAATTCTCCTGTAAGGCTGACTGTACCTCAAAAGATGCAGTGTATACAGAATTCAGATGGCACATAAGTGTGCTACCAAGCAGACTGCAACATTCACATGAAAAACAGCTACAGATGACTTAGTAATATGAAATCACACATCTTAATTGTAATGCTGGATTAAGAGGATGAATAACATATGGTTCAGTAAGTCAAAAACTTCCCTGCACATCAAAATGCAGTCAGAAAATGGTCTTTATTCCCCTTTGATTTTCAAATACATCCTAAATGCCAAGTCTTAATTATGCTCCCTTAATTAACGAAGTATCTTTCAGTTATTTTCAAATGCTGGCTTCTGCAGTACAGGACAATCACACACAACCTTTCATGTTTGCATAAATAGTAATTTTCTAAAATCATCAAGTCTATTTATCACTTCAAAGACTAATGTAAACTCATTTCAGACAAATTCAAGTATCCAGTGTTTCTATTCTTGTAATGTCCAGAAAACCAAATCATGATGAGGACTTCAATGCACTAACTCCTTACAAGCAATCCAGTCAAATATGTGATACAACAGTTAGCAAAGGGGCGGGAAAGCCCCTTTGATGATGATTTAAGAAAAATGGTGATTCACATTATTATAAAATCCAAAATTCTTAGGGGTGTTCATATATTTCATGAAGTTCTCTATGTTCTCTAAACATGAGTGTGAACACTGTTTACCTGAACACAGACTCTGCTTCAAGACACTGGCTGTACTTAGTGGAAATGGTGGTGAGGCTTACAGACGACATCAGGTAGAGCTGCACCTTTACCAAAGCAACTAGCCTCCATGTTGAAGGCAGATGAAGCATGGCCTCTTCCTCTACATGACCCAGCCATTTGAATGTACTGAAAATATTATAGATTTTTAAAGATATATTTTCCTTACATGTTTCAAATTTATGTACGTATTACCAAGACAGTTAGTATCTAACAAAGATTACAATAATTTTAAAACTAGAAATCATTTTTAAATAGCAAGCCATTTTCAATGCCCATCTTAGATTCTTCCACAGACTGTAAATTTGATACAAGCATAAAATCAGCTTCATTCACTTATTTCTGCTAGCCACCTCTGCACGCCTGAAATTGCCCACTAACCTAGGAATTTTTAGCCATCTTTTTCAAAACCTTAGATGCACTGTATTGAGTTCAGCCAGAAGAACCAGAAACAGGTGAAAAAAAGTTTAAGAACCCTGAAATTTCTGTGACTACACTCTAGGTTTTTTTAACTTTTCTCCAAGGCAGTTTGTGTTTGTCATTCATGACTTCTTCTTCCTGACTATTTTTGTCCTTTATCTTAGTAACTATTTTTGGATCTTGAAAAAGTGACACAGGCAAAGAGGTAATTAAGATAATCAAAAGTCATGAAAAGCTCCAGCAGGACTGCAAGCTAACTGCTGAAAAAAAGGATGTTGTTTCTAACTGAAATATTTTAAAAGATCATAATAGAAGAAGAGCCTTCAAAACATTTACAGTCACTTCTCTCCACTTTCATGTTATACCAAGCTTCATCTCATTAATTGCATGACCCATGCGTTGATAAATAAATCAAAATGTGAGAATGGGGGAAGATGTCAATAAATGGGATCCAAGAGAAGGTGAAGCACTGTGATACTGCTCACTCCCACAGACCACTCAGATTGGTGCCAGGTCCAAGCCCAGAAATCCCATCAGCTGTTCACTAGTAACTGCAAGGTCACTGTACTTGCTCGGTACAACCAGGTTGTTCCACTGTACAAGTGCACCTCGTTCCCCCCAGACAGAAGCAAAGGCCTTTTTATTAAGGCCAGAGAAAACATGTTGATAGCAGATTTTTTCCTACTTGTTACTTTCAATAGAAATAAGCTCTATGTGGATAAAACAAAATCATATTCTATATTTCCATGCCACTCTGCAGCACAGAATAAATAAGCAGAGAGACCTAAATAAATATTTTTTTAAGGGAAGGGAAGGGAAGGTTTCGGGAAGGGAAGGTTTCGGGAAGGGAAGGTTTCGGGAAGGTTTCGGGAAGGTTTCGGGAAGG
>JACDOX010000203.1:374411-400205 GCA_014549065.1 Cardinalis cardinalis
AAGGGAAGGGAAGGGAAGGGAAGGGAAGGGAAGGGAAGGGAAGGTCCTCTGAAAATAGGATGAAAAGAAAGATGTGAGCCTTGCAGAATAAAGACGACAAAAGACACTGTAAAGCCCCAAACATGAGCAATTATCTAGATGGAAAAAAAAAAAGTAAATAGCAGAACAACACAACACAACAAAAGTTAAACGAGATGCTAAGCTAACAAGGAAAGGCATTAATTGTAGTGCATATGAAGGTTCATTTTTTAAAAGCTGCTTTAAAATTAATTCTTAGTAAATTCGCTCAAAATGGCATTGCTTTAGTCAGATGAGAGTAAGCTTTAAAACTAGCAGCATTTCAATTTCACATTTTTACCCAAACTTACKATTTTTTCAAAATCTCCAAAGGTTTATGTTTACTGACAGCACAAAGTGACAGTGACAAATGGAAAAATCCTGAAGAGTTGGACAACTAAGGCACTAAGGATGACAAAGTTACCCCAACTAGTGTTCTGTTTGCCTTGGGGGATGTCTAAAGGATCAACTGGGTGTATTTTCTTGTTCATAGGTAGTTTGTGTGTCATCTATAAAAGAGAAGATTTTCAGATTTAGGCTTTTCAAATTCCTCCAAACCTATGCATGCAGTTTCTCGGGCGGTTACTCAGGGGAAGGCAGCTGATGTTTCAGGAGGGAAAGGCCCGTGGAATCCGGATCCCCGACAGCTGCCGGGCGGCTGGTACAACAGCAGACCTAAGTAGACTGAGCACTCAGACGAGCTCTCGGTATCCTACGCTTTCCTCACAACAAAATTCCTGATCGTGTTCTGGCGGTTGTGTTCTTTGATTTTGAGAGGCAGGTGCCATCAGTTAAAGGGAAGAACATATTCAAAAGAAAGTATTGAACATTAAATACTAAGGTTTTGTGGGTGTCTTTTTAAACTAACGCCCGTGAAGGTAAGCGGGAGAAGATATTTGTCCTGAGGGTCACTAACCTCTACCGTGTGAGAATAGCCCCCCTCAGCTGCTTTCCGCTCCTTTCCCGCTTCCCGCCCCTCGCTGACGAGCCGTCACCCCTAGAAGGTCCCGCCGTTCTCCGCACGGCCGCAGCGCTTCGCCTTTACTACCCCCTCCACCGGCAGGTCTCAGTTGCGAAGGGGGCTCAAACAGGCGACCTCCCACGCCACGCCTGAACCCTCACAGCCTCACGGGCCCTACCCACTCCCCACCCGGCCCCGTCACGCTCCGCCTGCCGCTGCCGCAGTGGGCCGGGCCCGCGCCCGCCCCGCCCCGCCCGTGCCGCCGCCGGGGCGCTGCGGGGGAGCGGCTCGCGTGCCCGCAGCACCGSCCGGGCCATGTCGGCGCTGGAGTGGTTCGCACACAAGCCCCTGGGCGGCGGTATCTTCTGGATCCAGGAACGCTTCTACGAGTCGGGCAACCGGGCCAACATCTGGCTGGTGCGGGGCTCGCAGCGAGACGTGGTGATTGACACGGGGCTGGGACTGCGCAGCCTGCCCGACTATCTGCGTGACGCCGGGCTGCTAGCGCCGGCCGAGGGCGCCGGGCCGCGGCCGCTGATGGCCGTGGCTACCCACGTCCACTTCGACCACTCGGGCGGGCTGCAGCACTTCGAGGAGGTGGCGGTGCACAGCGCCGAGGCGTCGGCGCTGCTCCAAGGCGACAATTACGAGGCCGTGACGTGGCTGTCGGACCGGGAGGTGGCGCGACCGCCGTGGCCCGGCTGGAGCGCACGGCAGTTCCGCGTCCCGCCCGTCCGGCCGAGTCGCCTGCTGCACGAGGGTAAGGGGGCGGCCTCGCCGCGCCGAGGGCTGCTGGGGCACAGTGCTCTGGGTATTACGGAGCAGCTTCTTTGATGCTGAGCGCCTCTTGGTTTACTCAGCTCCTCGTATAAAATAATCAAATCGATTAATTTTGTCACTCCTGTGGACCTAAAAGCCATCCGCAGTCAGCATGGGACCAAAAAGACTCGTACTGGGTTAAACCGTTTCTACCAGTTCTGAAGGTTTTGGCGGCTGGGTTTTTTTCCATCTAGAATGAGAATCACTCAGCAATGTTTTAGGCGACTAATTGAGTACCCCAGGTTTATCCTTAGGCTTCAAAAGGTATGTCAGCAGTCAGCCGGTTATGTTCTGACATCTGGTGATCTTTATTGTTTATAAGCTGTCAAAACATGGAAAGTGCAGTTAACAGAACAATTCCTGAAATATCTACTGAGAATAGTTTTTATTTTACAGAATTTACGTGAATTTTACATAAATGCATTTACTGAATTTTACCTGACTTATGTAAAATTTTAAAAATCACTCATTACTGATGTAGCATTTACAGAAGTGGCTTGTTGCAGATAAAAAAAAGATCATTTAGTCTCTAATGGGAGACAGTGACTAGGTTTTTTGGTAACAAAACACCTAAACTGTGCAGTACTGTTCAGTAGATGTTAAAGAGCGGGTGTCAGACAGGTGACACCTTAGGCACAGTGCTTACTCTTTTGTTGGCTTTATTAGGCCCCCCCACATAGGTGCTGGAAAAGCAGAACTGAACTTACTGAAGGCTTCAGTAAAGATTGGATGACATTTAACTACAGTAATAGTTAAATAACTGTAGTGACATTGAACTATAGTAAATCAATAGAAGTTTAAGTTGGTTTTTTTTTTCTCAAACAGTAGGGAGGATTATTTAAAAAAAATACTTTTGTCAAAGAGCAAGTACACTCGCTGCCAAAGTAGCATCAGAATTTCTAAGTCGTTAACTAAGACATGAGTCACAAATATCAGTTCAGTGGCTGGTACAATTAAAAGGCTTTCACATTTAAGCTGTCAAAAAAATGGCCTAATGGTAAGAAAGTTCTATTTTTATATCTTAATGAATGAACTGAAGAAAGTGTGTCAAGACAGGTGTGTACCTGTCTTGGTTCTCCTCCAGCAATTTATGTTTTAGCCTTATGCCTTTTAAGAGTAACAGCAGTGCAATTCTAAAGGAATTCTAACGGTAAAATTATAATAAATTGTGTAATACGTTCTTTGCAAACTGTCGAAGAACCAGCTTAGTTGTGTTTTATTTGTTCCCATTTCATTTTTTCTACTGCATTGCTTTTCACATTGTGCAATTTATTAGAATGTGAGTATATTCCATTAATACAACCCAAGCCTATGTTAACCGTTAGTATCATGGGAAAATACCTTTTTGCTAAGCTTGTATTTCAGGCACCTCTTTGGCACTCACAAAGAAAATAAATGCCCCACTGCCATTGTGGCAATAGGCAGTATGTATCAACTCTGCATACGAGTAGGTAGTTCTCTCTATGTCATTTAAGAAACATGGCAAATGCACACAATTTCCTGTAACAAATCTGTTTGCAGGGGACGTGATCAACCTTGGAGATCGACAGCTGACTGTCATGCACATGCCTGGTCATTCACGAGGCAGTATTTGCTTACATGACAAGGACCGGAAGATTTTGTTCAGCGGAGATGTGGTGTATGACGGATCTATGATCGATTGGCTTCCCTACAGCAGAATCAGTGACTACATTGCAAGCTGCCAGCGCCTGATGGAATTAGTAGATAGAGGCCTTGTGGAGAAGGTACTACCTGGGCACTTTAACATATTTGGAGCAGAAAGGCTGTATCGGTTAGCTTCCAACTACATTTCCCAAGCTGGAATCTGTCACAAGATCTCTACGTGTGCTATGAGATCCATTGCAAGCATAGCACTTCGTGTTGCAAATTCAAGAATCACTTCTCAGTGACAGTCAGTTTTGTGTGATCTGTCACATGCTGTAAAACCAAGTGGGTTGTGAAAGCATCAATAACAAGCAGAAGCAGTATGTGTTAGCAAAAAGATGGCCAGTTGATACAGGTGAGCTTAAAAAATTCTCCCTGTTTTTTCCTCCTTTATTCATATTTTTATAAAAACTCTGTAAACTACTAGCTTTAGCCAAAGCTGTAGTTTTTCTTTCTACTTTTTCAGAGCGTGTTTTTACATGTATTGCAATATATTGTTTTATTGAAATATGTTGTTTTATTTATTTAAATTGAAATATATAGTTTTATTTTTGTTACAACTCTGGCAGATGGATATATACTAAAAGGAGAGGTTTTACATTCATGCTTGAAACCTTGTTGATATAGTACTAGACTTGTGATTATTCATCACCTCCTGCTCAGGTTTTGAACTAAGAGAGCTCTTACTAAGATCCTAGTGTGTGGTAGGAGCAGTGCCATTAGGTCAGAGCAGGAGCAACACCTATGCAGGAGTCAGTGAGCAGAAAGCGATAATTCTGTAGCCATTGCCACCATGGTTATCTGCTGCACCTCTCACCACTTGAAGCTTTATCTTTGCAAAGTACTCGTTTGGCATTTTCTTTAGAATACACAAAGACGTGGAAATTCTATAGACCAAACTTTCAAGCTGTAAGTCACAGATACATCAGTTTATTATAAAAGCTTTTGGTGCAGACAGACTGTTGAGGTTTTCATGTTTCCTGGTGTGGTGCAGGGAACCACTGCACCAGGTGAGAGGGAGCAAGCAGGAGCACTCTCACCATTGGCTAGGAAACTGTTTTGCTTGTAGGCTTGTTTGTTAGCAATTAGACAATTTGTGAACTAGTGAATTAATGTGTTACATTACCCTGTACAAAGTGGACTGAGATTTTGCTGGATGTGTTTATTTTTTTCTGACCAGCTTATAAAAATGTTTGGAGAGTTTGTTGTTCTGGAAAGCTGAGAGAAGGGAACTGTGGCAACCTTAAGGCGTTTGTTTATGCTAAAGGGTATTTTTATGTGACAGTGTTGTAACTTGGTTGTTAATCATCTGTTTTAGGGGAGGGATTGAGACTTTAACGTGACCTTGCCATAGTGAAGGTGCTGCATTAAGCAGCCAGTACACTTTTTATCACCAAGTGAATGTAACTCAAATGGTTTACTGTTTGCATCTGAAGTATGTGCTGCACATGGTTGTTCTGAAATGTAAAGTGTGTAGCATTGAGTTTGTTCCAAAAAGTATGTTGAATATATAGAGAAATGTTAAATAGCATTGCAATTTGCTTATGAAAATTGAATGTGTGACATTTAAAACCTGCTGAAATGGTTAGTTTGTGTAATTATTCTTCTAACAGTTTGTATATATTTAACTTTTTTAAATGGACACTGTCAGAATTTATTTTTGTACATAGACATATATATGTTCCTAAAAAGACTGCAAATGTTTCTCTCAAATTTTAGTGCATTTAACTTTTCTTATTTGGCTTTCACTTCATGCAGAAGGTTTTGGCCCCATCATAGCCAATAGAAAGGGAGCCAGAGGTTTGTGCTCTGTCTAAGGCATGAGGGAGAGGAAGTTGATAGCCTTCTAAATAGATGCAAATTCTTGTGGAAAAAAGACCAACCTATTACAAAATTAAAAAAGCAACTCTGTCTAAAAATGATAAAAGCAAGTATCTTAGGTAAGGCTTTTTCATTTTCATAGATGACTGCACTCCTGCCTTTACTGTGAATATATTCTTTACAGGATTTGTACTGATTGTTGCCTAGTTCTTCTTAGAAGTGCCTGTCTTCAAGATGAAGCAAAATTGTGAGTGGGCAGGCCATGTGCAGAGATGCAGCACTGCAAAGACCTGTTACCAGTCAGTTCACAGTCTTTTTTTTAAGAAATCCATGTACATCAGTGTATGACATGAGGAGTGTTCAGTGGGTAGACTTATATCATAAAACCAAGAAGTGTTTATCTTCGTCTCAGTTGGCAGAGGAAGAAATACAAAAACAGCATGGGAAGCAGGCTGAAGGTATATATATATCTAAAGCTTACACTGGTTATCTGGAGGATGCCATGGTGTCACAGGTTACCTGACAGTATTTGAATTCCTGCAAATTAGTTGACAGTGGTGTAACACCAGTAATAATCATTGTTTTTAAACAATGCTTTTGTGAAGACTCTGGGAGCCCTGTGCGTTAAGGCAGTCACCAAGAAATCCAAAGCCTGCCAATATGGATGTCAAGTTGCTAAGTTTTGCAGATGTTCACTAGAAAAGTAAGATCACTTTGAATTGGCATTCTGTGTTATACTTCTATCAGTTTGTTTATTTGATCCAATATTAGAATCTCTGTCGCCAGATTTTGCTATATTTTAAAGCCTGAGCTTTTACGAGAAGACTCACAGGCAACGTCAGTTCAGAAGGAAAGAATAACCTCCATCCTCCATAATTTGTGTTTAAATCTCTGCTCAATATCTCTACCAGCAAAGATCCTTAAATGGTCAGATCACTGTCAAAATGCCCTATTAAGCTATGCTTAAGTCCACTAAGTACGTAACCAAAACTTTGACTTTTTTACTTTAGCAAAATCTAGGGGATAATTTCCTAGCTCAGAAATGAACTTTACATGCACGTAACCCAAAGTGGAGTTTTTTAGTAAACTACTGCTAATCCAAATGAAAGTAGTTTTTTGAGTCATGAAATTATTTTTTGTATTACAAGAAATTCACTATTAGATAAACAATATTTAAATTATCTTAAGAGTGTGGTTTCTGATTATTTTTGTTAAGACTTAACAAATTTTAATCATAAGAGTTTGACAGTGGTCCTTTAACACTACTTGGATTAAATATTTTAAAAATGCATTTGAAGTTTAAATACTGTGTCATGTGAGCATTTAGAACTGTGTTGATTTCTTAGTAACATCTAAATATATGTTAATGCAGTTTTCAGTAGACTGGGGGATGGATATAAAAATCAGATGGGAAGTTTTGTTCTGTAATGTCAAGGCTGTTACAATGTTAAACTACAGTTTGCACATAATTAATTTTTTTCATGTATTATCATAATAAAATATTATAATCCTATGCACTTAAGTAATAATTTCTAGATATTTCTCAACAGAAGCACTTTTCATTGTAGATGGACTAAATTTACAAGTTCCTAGCAGAATTACGCTTCTGAGAAAGAAACTGCATTAAAAATGTTTATGCATTGTACATACACTTTGCCTTGTAAGAGCAGACATCTGTAGCCAAAGAAAAACAAAGTAATGCAGCTCTGTTAAGGAGAGCGTGAAGGAGATAAAGGTGGAGGAAAAGGAGGAATTATTTTTTAATGTTAAAAATCTAGGTCTCAGCATTCAACCAACAATGGTCCAAGTTCCTACTTAAAATTAATGCACATGTAATGTAAATCAGTAATCAGTACCTCTTGGGTCTAAAAATTCATCCATGTATTACCCAACATACTACTACTCCATCTAAAGTCCTTTCACTTTCAAATTGAATTAGGAAGTATAGAAATTATCGAGAAGCAATGAAAAAACATTCATTATGTTCTGTTTTAAATTTATTTGACGTTAACTATTACACGAGGGAGCTGCTAGCCAAAACATTTTAGCAGTATTGCACTGGGTTTTCAGGGCAGTCAGAAAGCCGTTTCGAGGTACATCAGTAGTCCAGGCACTCCAGAATGCTGCGAAGTCACTTTACTAGCTTACACAGTCGCGCGTTGCTTGGCGTAGTGGGATCCTACCTCAAGGCCTGTTACTGCACGTGTAGGCTCCGTAGGGGCGGGATGCCCCTTCCCGTGCAGTGTCCCTGGGGTGGGGATGTCCCCTTGCTGTCCCGCCCGCTGACTGCGCCAGCGCCGCACTGCGGGGAGCGACCCACTGGGTGGCCACAAGTGGGTGGGGGCTGCATTTACCATGAAAATAACAGAATCGAATATCAAAATAGAAACCAGTGGTGTTACAAGCCTGCTCCTTGCTTTTACTGTGCTATCCAAAACCATCTTCAGCCTGGTTACTCCTAACGACTCAGATTTTATTGGACAGACTAATCTCACAATAATTTAAAAATTATTGGTTAAAAAATTATTTTAGAGCTAACTGCATATTCCCACACATGCCCAACAGACTTCTGGGGAGGCAATGAGGCACTCAACAGAAATTAAAATTGGAAAAACAAACAATGAAAACTTCAAATACCCAAACAAACAAAAACCAAAACCAACAACCACCCCCCCTCAAAAAAAAAACAAAACACCAAAAGGACCTGACATGGAAAAAGGCTCAGAAACTTAGGCAACACTTCTGCGATTGTGCCAGGTATTTCCCAGCAGTTTGGCCCAGATGCACAAAGAAATGCATTCGCAACCATCAAACTGGCAATGATACTTGGTATGTTTTTAATATGGCTTTGTACTTTTACATATGATTTGTTCTAAGAGTGATATGAACAGAACTGTCTTGACTTGCATGAAATCTTACCCAACTTCTCCTTTAAAAATTCAGGATTAATTTAATTACAGTTCTGATATGTGATGTGATTTTGAGCAATTGGGATGAGGTTTATAGTCTTCTCCACACTCAAATTCAGTTTAGGACAAGAGAGTGGTAGGATAGTTTCAAATACTAATAAAATTAGGACTACAGAAGAATTTATTTTCACTCAAAGGGAAGACAGACCTGGCAGACAGCCCCACAAATGACTTTTAAAAAGCAATAGATGAGTTTGAAAAATAAGTAAAAGCCAGGAATATCTTTAAGTATATTTCATTATTAATTCTTTTCCTTATTGAGCTGACAATATGTATGTGTGAGGAACAGGCTAGTGCTATTCTAACTTACCAACTCTATTCATAAGAGATCATTTTAGGACAGGTTTAGCCAACTTTGAAAATGCAAGGATTTATAAGTCACTGCTACCACCACCATATTTTTAGATATTATTATTTGAGCCTGTCTTTTCTCTTTGGAATTCTTTGCATCTCCATGTCACATGCAGTATGAGCACTGCTGCTAACTTAAATCAATGTACAAAGAGTGTAACTTTAGTTTCTGGAGCAACTTTTTGTCTTATAAATTTAGAAGTAGGGACTTGAATGTGGATCTCCAGTTCCCAGAAGCACACCCAGACTACCAGTATCAGGTATTTCACTCTGTTTGACACAGAGCAGCCAGGGCACGGGTACACCATGAGAGAGGACAGCTTGAAAGTGAAGCGCAGTCACAACACAGGCAGGGATTTTGACCTCCCTGCAGAGTAACTTGACCTGTAAGCAGCCCAGTGACTGCAGACTCAAGTTCATGGCCAGGCCACGAACTTTAGCAAGTATGTCAGCAAAAGCAGCACACAGTACAAGAACAGGAATAATCCCAGTGCAGCTCAGGCAAGAACCAAGGGCCCCTACGCTGAGACCCAGGATCAGCACACAGAGGAGGTGAGAATAGGGATGAATCAGTGCAATCTGGGGCTCTTGGTGCAGTTGGGGGCTCCTGGTGCCACTTTCCCACACCATTTGGTTAATGCTTCCTTTTCTCTCTGGACAAGGAAATAAGTTCTATGAAACACACACACACACACAAAATTAATCTGTGGTTATATTTGCACCACAGTTCAGGTTGAGGGTCAAACCTGCCAGTAATTTATGCTTTTAGTTGCAAAGCTACCATCTGTAAGCAGAGATCAATTACAAACCTCTTGCCTCTGCCTATTTGATCTGTGGACCTGGCATAATATGAATAGACAGCAAAATAAGTTTCATCTCTGCTTGACTTTGTTCAGGAAAAATGTATCTTGAGCAAGCCAAACTCTACATATTCAACTCACTGTACTCAGTGTAAATGCAGTAAAAGTTTATTACTGGAAACACAGGGGCAAAATATCTCCAAGACATGCTGTCAGGACTGAAATGCCTGAAGGAATTTTTCATTGCCTAAGAATTTTCAGTCTATCTAGCCAGACTGCATAACATAGTATTAGCAAGGATCTGAATATCATCATGGTCCAGTTAGTAACACTGTACTATGTTGTCAAAGCTAGTTATGAAACAGTCCTTGTTTACGAAGCAAGGCACAGTGACAATTACTTTTTTACAGACCAGAGCATTGAGGCAGCACTTTGCATAAATCTGAGTTTTCTCACCAGTGATAGGAGCATTTTCTCCCCACAGATATGTAATGTTGATTCACTGCCTGTTTTGCAAGACACAAAAATATTAGTGTCAGTGATAACTGGAACTATACATTAAGGTCTTCAGTCTCCCCACAGTACACATTGCTTTCAATCAAAATTTTAGTAAGGCAAAATCTGTACAAGTGCCAGAAATGCTTCTATAAATGCCGCTTTTTTGTGCTCCTCCACAGCCCACCGCACCTCCAACAGTCAGAGTGAGCAGTAGTGAGCAGGCCCTGGGGTACAGGGAGTTCTGACACAGCCACACGTACCCAGGCTACAGCGAGGCCAGTAGAAGTGTTGACCACAAAAATCAGATTTGCTACCCAGTGTGCAATAATCCAATAATTACACACTTGAGGGAGACATGGATTATTTATTTCAGAATTGCACAAGCCTGGGTGCTGCATGGTACTCCATGAATCAAGCATGCCAACTGTCAAAACTCTTTTATTATTTACACATTTTAGCAAACAAATGCATTAATGTTCATTGGCTTCAGGTTACATAGTTCTATTATTAATTATTAGTCTATCTTCTGTTGTTTATTATTCTCTTACTTCTCATGCTAATTAGTCCACATTCCCCATCCTTGAGTCGGTGGGCAGCTTGGTAAGTGGTCTGCTGGAACTGGAGGGGATTCAGCACAGTTGCTGAGTTGCCTTTAATAATTTCTTCCGTATTTTGGGGGTTCTGCCAAATGTCCTTGTGGCCAAGAAATTCTGAATTGTTTGTCTGACATCACTGAAACACGTCCTGCCCTAGACCTTAACAAGGAAATTCCAACAAAAGATTATTCTTTATAACGGCTGGACATCACTTTGGGCTTGCTTTGTAGCGTCTATCTGTTTCAACGATTAAATTGTCTTTCTTGTTGATTGGGCTTGAAAATCAAGATCAAATATCAAGAAACATCCTTCCTTAGGAAAACTTTCTCATCTTGCCCGTTTCGCAGCAGAAAGGACTCCGCGGCCGAGGGCGCTGCCGGGAGCCATCGCCAGCTCACAGCAGGGACCACCCCTTCCGCCCTGAGTGGCAGGATCTCAACCAAGGCCTCGCAGGCGGGAGTTTATCGACCCTCGGCCAATCAGACATAGGTGATTGGTGGGGGCGTGGCTTGAGCGGCGTCGTCAAGGGCAGGAGGGCGGCGTCGCTGGGTTTCGGTTGCGGCCGGGCCGTGCGGAGGGGAGGGGGCGCGTTAGCCGGACCCGGCTGCCTGGCAGCGACACGATGAGCCTGGCCCTCAGGTCGGTACGAGCATGGCGCTTTCCTGCTTCCCTCGCTCGGGAGAGCGGGTGGGGATCCCTCAGGGCCGCGCCGTCTCCGGTTCGGGAGCTGTTGGCGGAACGTGGCGGCGTGTCAGGCCGTGGCGGAGCCTGGGTCATCCCCGGCCTCCAGCCGGTCGCATCTGATCCCTTTGGGCGGCCGGGGGCGGATCAGGCCCGTCTCTTTGCCAGAAGAGGGAAGGGTCCGGCGCGTCTGGCCTTGGGAGGTTCTCTTCTGGGTTGTCTGACGTGCTTTCAAAAGGCCTGTGAATAGGCATTAAGTTAAATGGCTCGGCTTTGTTTTGTTTATAAATTCTGATTTAGTAGTTATTGCATAAAGGAGCCTGGCTTATGAATCCTAGTACTTGGCAAATTCTTGTCTTCAAGTGTAATTAATACGCTTTCATGGCAACTGTTACCCTTAACTTTCAAGTCTAAGCCCTTCATGCTTAGTATAGTTAAAGTAGTTGCAGAAGTGGCACTGAACTGCTTGTATTTGAGTACTGCTTTTTCTTTTGATAAATTATTTTATGCTAAGCACTAAATGAACACTTAAGTACTCAGATTGCTCTTTCAGAAGACTTCGGTATTAATCTGCTTTCAGATTTATAAATTGTTTTCTTCATTGTAGCTCACAAAGTCTGGGCTCCCTAGATCTGAACTACTTTCCCAGTCCTAATTACGTAGCCAGCTCAGAGTTATGTTAGTCCTTTCAAGAGCTGTAGTAATCTAAAGCCTGTGTGAAATCATACTGTCTCAACTGGTCTGTTAAAGACATCTTACTCATGAGGGTATTGTGGTTTGAAGCAGGTTCAGCTTCTGCAGCTTGCACTTTTCTTCTCTGTATTTGGGATGTTTGCTTCAGTGGTTGTTAAAAGCTAAGTCTAGATAAGTGTTTAAGCTTTGGATTTGATTAAAATTAGCAAATTGTCAACAATGAAGGGCATAAAGTAGCTTATTAGAGGGGATTTAGAAAATTAATCTTGCAGTTTTCTGATTAGTAATCTTTATGCATTCTACACTAGGTGATACAACACTCATTCTGCTTCTAGTGCAAAAGAACAAATGAGAATGAAAAAATATTCCTGAGAGTATAACATAAACTGTACAGTAATTTAGGTTAGGAAGGACTTACGGAAGTCATCTGGTCCAGCTTCCTGATCACAGCAGCTTCTACATAAAGCTGGCTGAGGATGCTAAGCACCTTTTATAGTCAGGTTCAAAAAATTTCTGATGGTGGAGACTCCTTCCCAGTGGAACTGTGCTAGCATGTCACCATATGCACTGGGAAAATGTTTTCCCTTAGATCCAGCTGCAATTTCTCCTCCAGCTGCAGTTCTTTCCCTAAATTTTGTAGCTATTGTCTCTTGTCCTTTTACTATGCTCCTCTAAAAACATAAGCTTATTCCTAGACTAGCCAAAGAAAAGGGGGCTGTCTTTGAGCAAGATTTGCTGATTTGGAGAGCTTTTCTCTTGTATATAACAAAACAGAGCAAAAGATCTTCAAAACAATGTGTATGTGTGGGATCTAAAGGATTAAAAAAAAATCCTTCAAGTATTATTTATCTAAGAACTGTTACAGGCAACAAAGCTGATTTGTAGCACCTAATGCTAGCTTTAGTTGCGAGACTGTCTGGCCTAGTTTGGCTTCCACTGGCCTGTCAGTCCCCAAATTTATTTTATTTTTTTTTAAGCTACAGTGTTGAAACAAGCTGTTTTCATGTGTTGTGTAATTTCAATTGCTAATCTAGTTTGTAACCTCAAGAAGCCTTTTTAACTGGTAATTTTTCTACCTTCTTTTTTTGTTGTTGTTATTGTTGCTGCTTATTAACAAAAATGCCTCTGTGGTTTTATTTCGGGTGGGAGACAGGAGGTGTCATTCAGATTTCACAAGGTAATTGTCTATTTCTAATGTTATTTTAAACTGGGAATACAAGCTGGGAAAATACTAACTAGGTAAGGTAGTGATTCCTAAAATTATGGTGAGTTTCTTATTGGAGGAAAAGGTTATCTACAGTGGCATCTTCCCAGTAGAAATCTGTTACTGCATTTCCTTTTCTTTATATAGGAATGAGCTCTCAGTAGACAAAACTAAAAAGAAGAAAAGAAGAGAACTGACTGAGGAACAGAAGCAAGAAATCAAAGATGCCTTTGAATTGTTTGATACAGACAAGGATAGAGCGATTAATTATCATGAATTAAAGGTAGAAGTTTCCTTTCATTTAAGCAATTTTATAGCAGATAATATATCTGTTCCATAGTGAATTCTTAAGATCCTGGCTATATCTTAAAAAACTTCCTTCAAGATGTGTTGCTGGATTAAAGGAGCAAAGGAAAAAATAAAGAAAAAATGGGAAATACTCTGTTGATGTAAGAGTAAGCTTTTCTTCCCACTTTATATACTTCATGTGTAACAGAATTGCTATAGCATTCTAAATAACTGTGGTGTAATTGCTGACCTGGGATAAGCTTGGACAGATGGAAAAACTGTCCATGGATAAGCTTGGACAGAGGGAAAAATTCTTGAAAAACAGTTTGATTATTTTTAAAGACACTGTATAACTTAAAGCTTGGTGTTGGTTTCAGATGTGTAAGTAAAAGATGTAAATTAAATTTGTAAAACTGTTGACTACAAGCCAAAGCTTACCTGTATTTTTCAAAAGAAAGCCTATGATTTGTAGGAATAAGGTGTGCTTTTGGAGGGAGGCTCAGTAGTTGCCCTTCCCACAGAAGGATATTCCTTATGATAGCTATTAGCAGATGGAGTTTAGGATGTCTTTCTAGGTAAGGCCTCCCACAAAAAGTCTACAGAGTAGTAAATGGGGTTCACTAAATTCACCTTAAATCTTTTATGCATTTTTATTCTAATTAAGACATCAAGAACAAAAAGTAGCTTTGGAGAGGCCAGTGTTTTAGTCACACATAGAGTGAGATTTTTTTCTAAAGAATGCCTGCTTCAGTGTATTGGCTCTATAGTGTGGCTCTACCAAGTAATTTGAAGAAGGAAAAAAGTCTTGTTTATACTTAATTTGCTGCTACAGGAGTGTGTTAGGTAGAACAATTCCCTTCTCTTCATTTCATAGTTCACTTATTTTATCTTTGCTGAAGTCACTGTGACTAGGGTTGTGCTGGGCACTCTCTTGGTTACGGTTATGCTTTTTCTGATTATGGTATGCTTTGAATTCCCAGCTGTCATCATTGCTTGAAAAGCTCTTTCTTAGCTGTCTAATCAAATATTGTCACCCTGAAGCTTATACTGTGAAAGAGCAGAAACACGAAAAAAAACACTTGTCTCCTGTACAAAATCACCATATTTTGAATAATTACTTCAGTGGTTTTCCATGTGTGGTTAGCCTGTAGTGATCAGTTTGGAGGAAGTTAGGGTGCTGTGTGCTGAGCAATTACCTTCTGAGGTGAAATGGGAAACTAAATGTGGACTTCCACACTAACAGAAAAGTAAAATGTAGGTTGGCTTCTGTGGCTGACTAGAAAAGCAGTTAAAAGTCTGGTAGGACCTGTAAATCCATGAACATACACTTGCATACAATTTGCAGAATGACTTCCAGTTTTGTCTTAAGAAGATAAGATTTTGAAATGGTTTTAGAGATGAGGAAAAAATTTACTTGTCTTGAGATGTATTTGGTCCAGTCTGTAAAATCCCTGAAAATGCAAAGGTTGGGTTTTTTTCTCACTGTAACTGGATGTTCCATTTCCTAATAGTAGTTCAAAATGGTTTTTATATCCCAAGCTCTTTTCTATCTATTTATTTATTTATTTATTTATTATTGTTACTAAACCATTGATATGCCCTTTCTCTCTTGGAAAGAAGTAATAACTGAAATTAAAAGGAAAACCTGTTAAAAGTTTATTTTGATCCTTATTTATGATTGCACTTCCATTTTATTCCAAAAGGTGGCAATGAGAGCCTTGGGTTTTGATGTGAAAAAAGCTGATGTTCTGAAAATACTTAAAGATTATGATCGCGAATCAACAGGCAAGATCACTTTTGAAGATTTTAATGAAGTTGGTATGTGTTTGATTGTGTTTCTACCTCTAGAGATACTTAGCCTATAATAATGAGTACAATTTCAAAGCTGTACTTTGTGGGCTTCTTCAATTATTTAAGAAATAGAAGTGGGAGACCTCATTTAATATTTTGTTTAATATAGGTCAATAGTAAAGGAAGATAAATATTTGCTGAATTCTTAATTTGATATGTAGAGATGAATGATAGCTATAGTATAAAAGGAAGTAGGGTATCAATCTCTTGCAAGCTTAAACAGAGGAATAAATGCTAGTTTAAAGTGTAGATGTTTTTGTCCTGTTCATGGATCTCTGTAAGATTCTTCTTCCTGCTGTGGAAAAGGTATTTGGTGTTGAATTTCATGAGAAGGAATGCATACACAGACAAGCAAACTACAGACTTCATATATAAAAAAGATTAGAGAAATTGAAGTAGATTTTAAATATTGTACAAGAATTTTCAACTGTGATAGAGCCAGTAGTAGTAGTTGTGTCTTTCATCTGAAATGTGCATTTTGTGTAATTTCATGTACTTTGAGTTGTGGTGATCTGCAGAATTTTAAGACTTGATGTTTCTTTAAAGATTTTAGGGGATTTTTGTTACGCATAATTTACGCTTTTGCATACAATTTATGTTTAACAAAAAGCAAGCTGTGTGGGTTTATATTTCTAGCCTATTATGTCCATTATAGTTCATTATGGTCATGATAGTCCATTTCTTCAAGGTATTTTATTTCTGGAGGTCTTATGGAACAAAACGCCCAAATCCCCAATACTTGCTATTGGCTGCAAATAGCAATCATCATAATATATCAAAAGAATTTGTGATTGAAATGTGGCAACATTTAATTGTTTTACAGGTTAGTACCAGACAAAATGTCTTGTTAATGACAGGTAATATTTTTATAGTTATATTCCAAGTTAAAGAACATTATTTTTGGGACTTTTCTGATTTATAAAGTCTGTGAGGAAATATTAGAAAGAAAATTAGTGTATTGATTTGATAGTAATACTAGTCTTAAAATTACATATTATATTCTGTAATATTATATAAAATGAATATACTGTAATTGCCATGCAATTACTTTTTAAATTCCCGATGCCCAGTCATGTTCATTGTTTTCTTGTTCTGTCCTGGCTGTCAATATCAACAGTCATTAAGTGCTGCAAGAAGCCAGGAAATTCTTGTAGAAAGCACAGTATATACTTAGAAGGGGATTGAACCTGTTGGAGAACTTGAGTTGAAGTAGCGTACTGCTGTCATGCCATATGACTGACACAGAATTACATATGATATCACTTCTAACAGAAAGACTGGGGAGTAAGATAAAATAGCTTATTGAGACATTAACTGTGAAGAGCTGCTGAATATAGGTAAGCAATTCTTGAGCCATCAATTTCTCTTAATTTAATGTTCAACTGAAATACATAAAGATGCAATTATATTTTGTCTTATATAGTTTTGTATTTAGAGACATTTTATTATTTTTCAGTTGTCTTTTTGCCACAAAAGATAGCATTTTTCAAATTGTGTAATACTGTCATGCAGCACTGTTGTTTTAAAAGAAAATATTTAAACTTAGGGTAAATCTGCAGATACATAAACTTGATTGTTGTAGTTGGCCTGTATGAGCATGAAAAATTCTTCCCTCTCAAGTTAGCTAAGCCAGAGCAGACATTCAGTCTGCAGTTAGTAGCAGATGGTAGGTGGTTCTTTCTGTGCAAACAGTGTTGATGTGATTTTAAGGGCTTGATAATACAAGACTAGCCCTGCAATACAAGACTGGTAGGTCCAAAGATGTGGAGATACATTGTTGTTGGTTGGTCTGAAGCAATTGCTTCATATTTTATGAGGCAAGTTTATATTTTCTGTTGTGGAAACTGACAAATGGTTGTTTTGAAAAGAATAATAAAGGTTGAAGAATCCTTTCAAAATAAACATCTTGTAATTCACAGCAGCATCCTCTTCATAGCCCCTGTGCACTTAGTCGTTTTTCGTTTTCAGGTTTAGGGGGGCTGGGATGTGATCAGTTGGTTGGTTATGGGGGCTTTTTGTGTTAGTGTGGTTTTATTTTTAAAAGAGAGGTTCTGTGTGGAACTTACTGTTTCAGTGTTCTCCTCAGCTCAGAATTCTCCTGATGAAAACATGTAAAGTAAAAAAAATTCACACCTTCGTCTAAAAGAGCTGATGGTGTTTTTTCTGAAAATTTGGAATTTTGAAAGAGAGACATCTTGTCTATACTTTAAATTCCTATTGGAAAATATGTGGAGAGTGTGACTGAATTGCCATGCAGCTTTCTACTGCAGCAGTTATGTCCCCAAGAGCAACTCAGCTTGGGAAAACAGAGGTGAGAAAGAGAGGTCAGGCAACAGCCAAACAAATATGCACATTGAATTCTATAGAAATGTAGGAACAGGTGAAATCAGATGTGTGTTCTTCATATTGTCCTAGCTTGCAAAGGTCATTCTGAGTTTACCTTTTTGAATTTTTTAGTCTAACTTAAGTATCCTTTTTGCAGTGACAGATTGGATACTGGACAGAGACCCTCAAGAAGAAATACTCAAGGCATTCAAATTGTTTGATGATGATGACTCTGGTAAAATAAGTCTGAGGAACCTGCGCCGAGTTGCTAGAGAATTGGGTGAAAATATGTCTGACGAAGAACTGCGGGCTATGATTGAAGAATTTGATAAGGATGGAGATGGAGAAAGTACGTGCTGGCAAATACAACACCGTATCATCTTGTTCTAAATTTTGTTCTCTTTTTAGGTGTTATTTTGTTGTGAAAACGTCCTCTTTCATTTCCTTCTAGATTACTTTCATCTTAAGCATAATTTAGTTTACAAATAATGCAGACGATTGCTTTTGACAGCTACTAATCCTGGAGTTTAAGAATTGATTCGCCATCAACTCTTATTCCACCAATATCTATTTAAAAGATGGGTGAAAGTGTAGTTGAAGGTAGAAGTAAGAGATTCTGTGTACCCACATTACATTTTAATTTCCTTATTTATCAGTAAAAGCAGTAAAGTGCTGAGAGAAAGTTTTTTTGTCACTTACTCAGTATATTTTTAGCGGCAATGTGTCATTGTTGTGATTTCAGCACTGGATATGGAGCATTAAGCTAATAAATCATGCTGGAAGTAGCCTGGGTCTATGTAGGATCAGCTTGCATGACTCCTTAACATACTTCTGAGCCTTGGAGTGCTGAAAAATGGCTCTGCAACTGACAAAAGTCCATAGAGAGTAGGCTGTAGAAGGGACTTCCTAGGTAGACAAAGAGTGAATTAGCAAATCAAGTTTGATACCATGCTTGTTAAATCAATGTGAACACTGAAATTTAGAGTTTTTCATTATCTTCAAAACAACCTTATTTTTACATTAGAATCCTTAATACCTGAATTTTGAGGATCACTCACTTAAGATCTTGCACATAAAGACTGTATCAGTCCATCAAGCACCATTCTTAGAGGGTGGTGACTCAAATCTTAGATTTCACTAGCAGGTCATCAGTTTTTCCTGTGACAGTGATATTTATGCTTGTGGGCATATGTTGGGCTCAAGACACACGTGTACTAGTGGAAAAAATTGTGTTSTCAGTCTCGACAGATAGTCTTCTATGCTATTCAATGTAGGTGTTATTTTTGGAAGTCATAGCTGTAGAGGTGAGTGAAATTAGAACTCTTTGTCAAAAATGTTTTGTCATTTGTTGATCTCCTGGAGCTGCCATATGAGATGTCAGAATTGTGGATCAATGCTCTTTTGTCACATTGCTATTTGGGTACTACATATGGAAYATATAGTATTAGTTCCTTTCAGGAGGGTTATTGAGTCATTATTTTGTGTCAGTGCTACATTTTTTTTAATCAGATTGATCAGCTATGACTAAGTGGCTCGGTTTCCTCTTCTTCAATCATCTATTCATTGTCTTTGTTAGAGCAATCAAGCAGAAGATTGAATATGGAAGAGTGACAGTATGATGTTTGTAATGTTTGTTATCCTTAAAGTACTGTGTTCTTTTATTCTTTAAAGAAAACTGAGGCTATTCTAGCTTTTCAAGATTCATTCTGAGAAAGTTAATTATTCTGTGAATCACCATTTCATTTGTCTTCAAACATCTGGCAAATGTGGCAAAATCTTGCTGTCATCTAATTCTTCTTCCTTTCCTGCTCTCCAAAAAAATTTCAAACTGTTAAATGTTAGCATTTTTTATTGATATATCAAATGCAGGAATAGTACCACTTTTGGTTTAAACCCTGTATTACATTTGAGAGATTGTTTTGCTCACAGTGAAATAAGGTTCTTGTATGGTACTCAGGTTACATGAACCCTTATGTTCACAGCAAAACCACTGAGCTTTACTGGTAGAGTACAGTACTACACAGATTTCTGTAAAAGAAAGTATATTTGTTGTATTTTTGTCTCCCTTAATTAAGTAAATAATCTTACTTTGGTATTCCTGGATTTAATAATTACTTCTGGTTTTGAGCACAACTAACTTGAAAAACTCTGTGGTGTCAGTTCATGCGATTTTGATCATCTTGTGTGGATGCAATTATGGGAAACACTGTTCAATCTTGTGTCTCAGATTTTTGGCACCACATTAAGACAAGTACCCAGACCCACCTCTGAAAAAATACACACCTTTAACACTCAAGATTCTAAGTCAATGTTCTCTTTCTATTAGTTGTGATTCCAGTTTGTTCTTTTATGATTACTTATGTCATTGAGTTGAGGGAAATCTGGTGTCATGAAAAAACAATGCTTCTACTTTTGTGGTGCTTAACTTGTGAACAGATCCTGTATCTGAAGGGGACTAACTGGGATTACTTTGATTACTGGGAATTGTAACTACACTGCTTTTGAAGTTTGTTTGAATGTTCCAAATTTGTCATTACAATGTTGTATTTCCATTTTGCAGCGTGATTTCAAGGATGTTGTAAAGCAGAGAATATTTTTGAGAAGATGTTTGAATTTGTGTTGTTACTATGTTGTTACTGTGATAAAAGCTGGGGAAGTGCTTTTAAAGTCATACAGTGACAGTATTTTTGTGTTGTAGGACTAGATCTAGCTATATGATGGACTGGTATTTCCGAGCATAGGGCCCTAAGCTAGACTAAATATACTTGTTTCCTATTTTTTAACATACATCACAGCAGGACATATTTAGGTTTTTTCATTTTTTTATTCTTTAACATAGTTGAATTTCTTTAATATTCTTCTAGCTGTGAATGTAGTTCCTTCCTTGCAGTGCTTAGTTTAGGAATAGCATGAGCATATTGGCTGGGATGGATAATTGTCAGGGCTTTGTATGTGTCTTGTCTTCTCCATACTTCTCCATCTTACTCTAATCATTCCCCAGTCCAGCAATTAGTTGCAGAGTGAACATGTTCACTGGTTCACTGTTTTACTGTTTTAACATATGAGTAAGGTCAGTACCTCAGGTATAACTGCAGCAAAATAATTAATGAATGCTAATTAATGTATTATTATGACTTAATTTCTTAAAGTGCATTTGTGTAAAATTTCTGTTAATTATAAATGAAGAATGAAGAAAGTTCAGATGGGGAAAGGCTCATCAAATGTCCATTTTAAATCTATCTAATTTATGGAATAATTGCTAAACAATCTTAAAATTTGTTTTGTATTTGGTAAGTGTTATATAGAATGGGGAGACAGGAATAGCGTTTGATCTGTGATGGTAAATTGGATGTAAATGTTTTCGATTATGATTTTAAGAATAAAACTGAATTCAGTCATGACTAACCAAGGTATTGTTGCTTGAAAAGTATTTACTTAATAAAATTTAGGTACCATTCTTAACATTTTTATAGACCTTTAAAATAATACTATTTTGCATAGGCATCTTACATATGGTTCTCGGGGATTTTTTTTCTATCAATTTTACTTTTAGAATATTTTTTACTTTTATAATTGGAAATAATATAAGTGATTATAAGTGAGCTAGATTCTGGGTTTAGTATTCCACTTAATGAAGCTTCCATTCTTGTTTCATGTTTCATGAAAAAACTTGTGCAAAACCCTTGTTCCAGAAGCAAATTTGTAAACATTTATAGTAATGGATCAGATGGAACAAATACTAACAGAGAAGCCTTTAAGTAAAGTACAGATATGCATTATTTTATTTTAAGGTTTATTGCTGTTTGTCTAATGATTCTCTTTTTTTTTTCCTTTTTTTTTTTGCAGTCAATCAAGAAGAATTTATTGCTATTATGACTGGAGATATTTAGCATTAGAAGAAAAGAAACTAACTGACCACAAAAGGGAGGAGTTGTTGGCAGCTTCCATTACAGTATTTTGTACTTTCATTTATTTTGGTAGCTGGAGTAGTGCAGAAAGTTAGTTGTCACAGGACCAAAATAAAAACGGGTTATATGCACTGATAATTCAGTACTTTGTATCATTAAATATAATCACTAGGATAATTGATGTAATATTTTAGAACAAGTAAGTAATGCTGCATTTCAGAATGTTTGAGTAACTTTGTAAAATAGCCTTGTCTCAGATTTCTAAATTGTATCATATAAGAACCTTTTGAGGTTCTTGACTTTGTGTTAGCATTAGTTGTGGCCTTAGTTTTGATACATAAGGTTTGAAAAACTTCCATTTTAATAAAACATTCTTTACTACTACTTGAAAGTGTTATTATTGTAGTTCAGTCTGAGCTGAACTGGAAGGGACAATGAATCAGAGAAAATGTGTGTTTTTTTCGTCTTTCATTTATAAGCTTTTACTTCTGTTCTTTTAGATGAACTGCAACATTAAATGGGCAAGCATATGCATCTTCAAAGATGCCATTTATTAACTCTGTTACCCCTGTACTATAACAATTGACACATAACTGTACATTATTTCAAACATACTTAAATCACTCAGATGTCAGCCAGCAATTCTCTCTCCAGTATCCACAGTTCTGATAGTTGTGGAGACAATGACAATGGCAAACTTCCTGCAAGCCAAGTAGTATTCTTTAGAATCTAATAGCAAAAACACCCCACGTGAAATAGAAAACGTATTTTAAAAATCCGTTAAAAAACCTGCAACAAACCCCCACGACTCCTCACCTGTATTTTGCAATCTTGGAAGATTGTTTGGGAGGTGAATGTTTAGGGGAAAAGATTCAATGTTTGGGACTGAGTCTATGGATGGCTCTTAACAAGTATTTTCTAGGATGAGTACGAGAATTGTCCAATTCAGTAGCTTCTGACTTTGCTTTTAATTTTTTTTTTGTAAACTATTTCAGGGACACTTTTAGTTTCTGCAGACAATCAAAGTGATAAAGAACTGGAAAGGTCTGTTCATAGTCTTCAAAAAACTTTTTCCTTAAAAACACTACCTTTTAAATGTGTCACGTGTTCTAACATGCTGTACTGGTCTTTAGGGGGATCTATCTTTTGGTAGATCACCTATCTGTTTTGCAGCAGTCAGCTGGTAAAAACATCCCGGCTTGCTCTTCCAGCAACCACTCGCAGCGAGGGAGCGCTTCACCCCGGAGCAGCRGCACCGGGCTAGCGCTTCAGGCAGGCACCCAGAGGGGAATCCGGGGACGTTGCCAGATGCAGGATGAGGCTGACAAAACTGCTCACAGCAGGAATAAGAAGGCGGACTCCAGCTGGGTATAATCCAAGTTTACTTGAACTCAGGGGCACCGGCAGCAGGAGACAAAGGGGGGCGTGCTCCCCCCTCGGGTTATAAAGTGTGAAGAGATAGGGGAGGAACAAATCCCGGCAGCCAATAGGAATCCGGGGGGGAGTGGGGTACATAAGATAGACAGATGAAACAGAACARTCAGGGTAACCGGAAGGAGGGACCCATGTCCCTGATCGAATCCCTTGCAGCCCAGGACAGAATTTTCTGGAAAAGAGGGTGGTGGTCAGGGGTGATTGACCGGGGCGAGGGAGAACCAGGGCAGAACCATTACAAAACAGGGGAAAACAGAACAGTCCAACTGAACACAACACAACATCTCCCCCTTTTTCTTTAAAAAGAAAAATAAAAAGGGGTCTAAAAGGAAGTGAACTGAACTTGATTGTTATATTTGGAGTCCGGGTATAAATCCCTGTACCAGGGGTAGCTCAACAGGGCTAAAGTCCATTATCTTCTTCCACGGCTGGAACTGCTTCTGATGGATTATCTTCTGAAGTTTCCACTTCAGGGTGCTCCTCTGCTGAAGCCACTACGTGGTTAGCACTGGGGAAGGATGTCAGTTTAGCAAAGAGTCCTTTAACTTTCACAGAGCTGAAARAGCAACTAACACTACAAACAAAATCAGGAGAACCAACAACATAATCTTTAGAATTGAACCAACCCAACCGGAAAGGCCCCAATTCTTGGAAATGTCCCCCAGCCAGTCCAATGTTTACCAGGTGAATGTGATCAGCAGGAGAGCTGTTGTCGAAAGGGGAACTATCTGGTTGGGATTACTAAAAATGAAAAAAGGACAAGGTTAACGAAATTTGTAAATCTGTTTTCTGCTTTTGGGAAAGGAATCAAAGGAGGTCGAGGTCTGAGGAAAAAGGCTTGTGTCTCCTTCGCCAACAAGCCTCTTCCACTTGTGCCACCACATTGGTCTGCTTGGACTTTCCAGGAAGGAAAGGCCGGACCCACTTGGATGGCACCCATTTAGGTCCCGACGGAGTGGACACACAGGCGTATCCTCTCCCCCAGGTGACCAAATCAAATGGCCCTTCAGTTTTCCAGGTCTCTGGATCTTTGATCAGAACAGAAGGCCTGGCTTTTGGCTGCAGCTGCTCATGGCGACCAAAATGCCGCATGATTGGAGGATTCAGATTGTCAAAAGAGCAGTTTAGAATATTGATCGTGAAGAGTGCTTTGGACAGCCGGACGTGAGGGGACTCTACCTTCACTGCCACCCGTTGYTGTTCTAGGACCCTCTTAAGGCTCTGGTGAGCCCTCTCAACCATGGCTTGGCCTGTTGGGGAATAGGGGATGCCAGTTTTATGTTCTATTCCCCATTGCTGCAGGAAGCTTTTCAGCTCCTTGGACTCGTATGCTGGGGCATTATCTGTTTTGATGATCTTGGGGATGCCCAGGACTGCAAAGGCTTGCACAAGATGTTTCTCTACATCTGCAGCCTTTTCTCCTGTGTGGGCAGAAGCGTAGATCGCACTGGAGAAAGTATCCACTGAAACGTGAACATAACAAAGTCGGCCAAAAGAAGGGACGTGCGTGACGTCCATCTGCCACACCTCACAGCTATATAGACCTCTGGGGTTAGCCCCAGCACTGATGGAAGGAAGTTGGTGAGATTGGCACTGGGGACATGTAGCCACRATCGCCTTGGCCTGTTCTCGAGAGAGCTGGAACTGACGGACAAGGCCAGGGGCGTTCTGATGGAAGAGCTGGTGGCTGATCTTAGCCTGATTGAAAAGATCAGGGAGCGGGGCCATCTGCACAGGGGCAGCCAAGGCATCAGCCCTTCGGTTGCCCTCAGCTATGAACCCCGGCAGGTTGGTGTGCAACCTGACGTGCATCACATAAAAGGGTTGCTTCGCTGCGGGAGACTAAAGTAACTAGTTTGGAGAGCAAGTTGTATAAAGGGATGTTGGAAACTTCCTGAAGAACTGCTTCTTCGGCTCTGCACACTACACCAGCAACATAGGAAGAGTCAGTGACCAAATTGAAGGGTTCAGAGAACCTCTCGAAAGCCCTGAYGACAGCGTYCAACTCAGCCACCTGTGGAGAGCCCTCCACCTTGGCGACATCAGCCTTCCAGCGCTGAGTCTGAGGATCCTTCCAAGTCATTACAGACTTGTGGGATGCTCCAGACGCATCTGTAAAAACAGTCAGTGCATTCAGGGGGGTTCTGCTCTGAATCCTTTTCAGAGACAATGAGAAATGGTTGTCCGAATTGAATAATTTGTGGSCCGGCCAATCAACAGCAATTTGGCCGGTGTAACTGTCCAAAGCAAATTGCAACATTTCATTAACCTGGAGCAGTTCTTCAAAGGTTTTCTTTTTGAATTGGCCCGAATCTAATTTTATGGGGAGGTGGATGCAGTCGAAGTCACAGCCTGCAAGCTCTCTGATCCTCGATCTGGCCTTTCTGATCAGTTCTGCCACCAGCTCTGATGGCTGTGTCATTCTTTTGGACCGATGGTGACTCAGGAAGACCCACTCTATGATCAAGAGGCAGTCTCCTTCGTTTTGGTCCTCGTCCTCAATTTTGTCCTTTTTCTTACCCTTGGTGGTCTTAAGGGTCTCGTCCCACTGGAATATCAACCCATGGAGGTGTGGCAGCTTACCTAAAATAATAAATTTAAATGGCAGGCCCGGTTGGTAGCGGTGGGCCTGCCTAGCCAAGATGGTCTCCTGGATTTTCTCCAATGCAGTCTGTGCCTCTGGGGTAAGCGACCTAGGAGAACTAAGCTCCTCTCCCCCCTTCAATAAATTGAAAAGGGGGCCTAGGTCATCTGTTGGAATGCCTAGCCAAGGCCTTACCCAATTCAAAGACCCACACAGCTGATGGGCATCCGTTAAAGTCTTGATGTTAAATTTAATTGCCAATTTTTGCGGAACAATGGTCCGCCTTGTT
>JACDOX010000203.1:401675-486191 GCA_014549065.1 Cardinalis cardinalis
CAAGCTGCAACCTGTATGGATCAGATTTAGAAAATGTTGTTAGAATGGGATATGGTTTAGAGTGATAAAAACCTGTCAAGTCCGGTGAAACATTGTCAGGAGCAGAGGTAGGCACGGGTAGTTCCCCTCCCCCCCATATGGTATCAAGCCCGCTTTATTTATATCATGGCGCAGGGGGAGACTGCGCTCACAAGTTAGTTTTTTTGTGGGAGAGTCCCCTGTCGGTTCTTCCCCTTCTTATAATTTAAAAACTCCAGTCTTAAAAGGCAGTCTGGCATCCAATGCCCTACTTTCCCACAAAGATGACATGGGGAGATCATCCTCCGTGGTGGTCCTGGGGTGTCAGGCTGTGATGGTTGGTTGGAYGGAGAGGTAGCAGAGTYCACAGGTGCGGCATCAAAGGCGTCGGCAGCGGCAATTCTACGAGGTGGTGGTTGAGCCCTCTGATTAGGAGCTCCTGATGTCAGTGGAACCCTGCGGGCRCAGACTTGGAGCATTTGTTGTAGGGTGGGGGAAGGATCCAGAGGTAGGGTAAGAATCGCATCCCTACAAGCCGGTTTGGCATTTGTGAAAGCCATCTCCCTGAGCAACTCTATCTTGGTCCCATTGCTTTGAACCTGTGACTTAATGGCTTTGCGAAGCCGTTCGACAAAGATGATAAAAGGTTCTTCTGTGTACTGAACAATTTTGGAATAAGGAACCTGAGATGCTACTGATGGTAATCTTAAAAAGGCTCTCTCAGCCGCTTTACTACTCTCCTTTAATGCCTCGGGAGGAATGGCCCTGGCCTGAGCATGCCCATCAGGCCAATTCCCCGTCCCACACAGGTATTCTGTGGAAAGGACCCACCCATCTAGATCATGGGAAGTACGGGGCTTATCCCAAAGGGATGGGAGGATTTCTACTACCTCTTTCTTCCATGCTGCTTCCCACACCACAAACCCAGTAGGGTTAAGCAAGCATGAAAAAAGGGAGTGGAGATCAGAGGGGGTAACCTCTGTCTGAGCCAGCGTTGYCCTAAGAATCCCTCGGAAATATTCACTTTCCCGAGTGAAGTCTTTCTGGGCTTTGCATAACTCCTTTATTAGATGATGGGGAAAAGGGGTCCATTGGGCTAGGGTGGTACCCCTCCCTCTCAGGGTGGTAAGTGACCGGAGCTGCAGAAGGGATGACAGCCAGCCCCGTTCTCAGGTCTCCCCCTCCCCCCCCCACCCCGGACGCTGGAGCGTGGGAACCAGAACGGGGAGGATGGGAACTGGGAGTGAGAGGGGAGAGGGAGTGGCTGGAGGACTGGGTGAGGTCTCCGGAGGTTGAGGTCCCCGCCCTAGGGGAGGAGTCAGAAGGCGGTGCTTGGCAGGGGGGAGGAGAAATTGGGRGAGTTTCCAAGGTAGGAGGGTCAGGGGGAAGTTGGGAGGAGCTAGAGGGAAGAAAGGGGTTGTTCCGGGACCGAAAGGGGTTATGGGGAGAAGAAAGGGAGGAGGCGGGAAATGCCATGCGGTCCCCTCCATTTTGAGCTCCATGGGAGCCGTCYTGTGGAGGGAGACAAAACAAAACCAAGGGTTTATGAACTGGGGACACAGGAGTTGGGGCAGAGGGAGGAGGAGAGGAACCCCGGGAGGTCTGGCCAGGACCTCTTGGGCGGGGGGATTGGGAGCTTTGAGAGGAGCCAGGGGAGTGATGGACCCCCGGCACCTTGCTGGGGCAGGCTGCTTCTCTTGAAGTCGCAGCTCTAGGAAACGCAGGGGAGGGAAGGGGGATAGGAACAGGGGCAGGGGAAAAACTGGGGGCTAAACTTGAAACTGAGGGTTGTCTTCCCAATTTCGATTTAGTTCTTAAAATGAATTGAATTTGAGATACCCAGTATGTAATTTTAGTTAAAGAGGAGTCCCCCGATCGAATTGCATTTTGTAATTTCGAATTAACAGCGTCCCAGAAGCTGGGATCGCAAATTTGGTCTGGGGAAGCTTCAGCAAATTGGGAAGACACCCATTTAATTAACTTTTTCAACTCCTTTTTAGGGATAACAAGCCCCCCCCCACAAGGATAGCCACAACTTGGGTAGAAGACCTCTTTTGAGTCGCAGACATGCGAGCACCCATCTCGAAAGATTTTTAAAGCTGCGACCAAATCACCCACTACTTCGGGAAAAGTTCAAAGAAAATAGAAAAGAGCCCCGCGCCGGTCCCTGTCAGGAAAGAGCTGTGCAGCAAAAAAGAGAAGCCCCGTCGGGGATAGATAGGTTAAAAAGACAGGGGAAAAAGACAAATACTTACCAAACTCCGGCGAGGGCAAAAAGAAATCCGAAAGCAGTGRTTTCCACTGCGGGAACGACTCCTTGGGTGTCAGGAGCTGCCGTTCCCAGTCCCCCAGGAGCGCTACCCACTAAAACTGGGTCTGCTCCCACTGGGGGGGGTCTGGCGTCCGTGAAGCTGTTCAGCCTCGTCTGTGAGGTCAGGGGATCGTCTCTGCTCTCACGTTGGTCGCCAACTGCAGCAGTCAGCTGGTAAAAACGTCCCAGCTTGCTCTTCCAGCAACCACTTGCAGCGAGGGAGCACTTCGCCCTGGAGCAGCGGCACCGGGCTTGCGCTTCAGGCAGGCACCCAGAGGGGAATCCGGGGACGTTGCCAGATGCATGACGAAGCTGACGAAGCTGCTCACAGCAGAAATAAGAAGGCGGACTCCAGCTGGGTATAATCCAAGTTTACTTGAACTCAGGGGCACCGGCAGCAGGAGACAAAGGGGGGCGTGCTCCCCCCCTCGGGTTATAAAGTGTGAAGAGATAGGGAAGGAACAAATCCCAGCAGCCAATAGGAATCCGGGGGGGAGTGGGGTACATAAGATAGACAGATGAAACAGAACAATCAGGGTAACCGGAAGGAGGGACCCATGTCCCTGATCGAATCCCTTGCAGCCCAGGACAGAATTTTCTGGAAAAGAGGGTGATTGACTGGGGAGAGGGAGAACCAGGGCAGAACCATTACAAAACAGGGGGAAACAGAACAGTCCAACTGAACACAACACAACACTGTTTTTTGATAGGTGATCACTTACTATGTGTAACTCTTCCAGTAAGATATACTATGTGTCTTCTGAATTGAGGCCTTATTTCTAGCTTTTGCAATATACTCAGTAAACCTTACTTCGTTCTTGGAGACATGGCAGCATTTGTGAGGGGCCAGGTAACAATAGTAAAAGGCTCAATAAACAGAAGCCAGTGACCTGGAGAGAGGTCTTGAAAGTGACAGCGTGGGAGTGTCACAGAAGAAGGGAAAAAGAAACAATCAGAATAGTGATACTATTTTCTCAATAGTACTGGTACTAGTGTCTCAATATTTGGTTTTACTTTTTTCCTCATTTCGTTGTTCTGGAGATTTTTGCACTTCATAACAGTGCTTGTTCTGTGCTGCTGCCTGATGATCTCGCAGTTTTGTGTACTGGGATTGTTGCAATTCCTGTTACTTTCCTTGGTGTTCACTAACCTGACAATAATTGTGTCAGTTCAGAGACCAGAGCATGCAAAGATGTAATCTCTAAATTTACAACTGTCAGCTTGGCCCCAGCATTGATGCTACATTTAATTCTCTGTGCTTCATGGGGTTCACATTTATCTTGGTACTGTTTTCGTAGTTCTCTTGGTGTATCATAGGATAGAGATTGCCACTTTTTTCTTTTTATACTTTGCCTGATATCAGAGGAAGCAAGTAATTTGGTGGAACATTTTATCATCTCTGTTGTAGAATACTGCCAAGGTTCAGCAGTCATCACTACATATGCAATAGGTGTGCTGTTGAATGTATCCCTTATTTCTAGATTTGCAAAAGTGGGTTAGTGTTAAATGAACAAGGTCTGGCTTGGAGTACCAGGGACAGGTGTTCCTCTGTCACCTCTGCTATGGAGGACAGTGATGTCTGGTGGAAGTTAAAAATGGAAGCTTAGGAAATGTTGTAATTCATTGCAATGAAATCACTGGAAGCTCCTTTAAGAGCTTATAGTAACAATTGTTTATAACTGTGCCAAATATCAATAATCCCATTAATTAATCCCTAATTAATCACATGTAACTTTGAGGAAATTGAGAACTTTCAAATTAATAAAAATACCATGTTGGAATGCAGTGTACACCAAATGCTACTCTACTGGCTTATTTTAGAGTAGTCTTTTATGTACTAGGTTTGCGACATCAATCATATTTGGTTTGTTTATTCATGCAAAAGCTTCCATGGCACAGTTAAGTCACCAACAGTCAGACCAATGTTAAGGTTACATGTGCTGCATCATGTGAAGGCTCTGCTTGAATTGAGAAACATCTTGAGTGTTTTGCTGGCGTGCTTAACTTTACCATGTACAACAGAGGTGTGCTTAACTGTGCTGTTGGAACTTGGCAAAGAGGAAAAGGGAAACTGACAACTTGTCTGGCAACAGAGTGGAGGCCAAAGAAGCAGTTTTGACAGGAGGGATGAGCATAGAGCCACTGGGGAGGGACACAGCTGGCTCTCAGCTCTAAAGCTAAGCCACAGGCCTGCATAAGAGGAAAGGCAGCCCAAAGCGGAGGGCATCAGGGTCCATGTTGATCTCTTTGTCTTTGGTCTCTCTAGTTCATAGTAGAGCTCATGGATACAGCTTCTCTTCCTGCACTGTGACTGCAGCTCAGGAGGATGTGATTGGCATTGTTGGAGATTTTGCAGTGGTTAAGCCATGAAGCAGAGCATTCAGAAATCCTTCAATTGTTAAATCCCTAGCCTAAGAAAGTTTTGCAGCCTATGTGCAGTTCTGGAATATTACAAAGTAAACTTTGTTAGCAGTAGTTTTTACCACAAATTTAAGAGGAACAGAGGATGAGGACAATTGCACCAAATCCATTTGCCCCATAGATTGCTTGTAGTTGCTCATAACCCCTGACACAGTTGGAGGTTTTTTGTGGACTCCTATCTGATGGATGCACTGTTCTGTTGAGACAAATTTCAGGAGAAAACACCCTGGAATTACCATTTCCTCTAAAGAGAAATGGCTTAAATAACTCTCTTTTCTTCTGCCAGTGAGAAAAATGGATACCAGGGGGTGAAAGTGAAAAAAACCCTTTTTTATTAACAAAACAAAACAAAACAAAACAAAACAAAACAAAACAAAACAAAACCAAAACAAAAAAAGTACCCGGAAGGCACAGAAAGAGAAAGAAAAAAAAAAATCTGAATAAATGCTAGATATTGAAGTTGCGGAACCTTACCCCCCAGACACCCAACAACAGCCTTCTGTCGGCTGTCAGGCCATTTCCCCCTTGGTACAGTTCCGGTCACAGCCGGCAGGGGCGCTGTCGGCTCCCCAGCTCGGCCGGACGAGTGTGGTGATTCCCCCGCGGCTGCAGGTGGCGCTGTACCGCGAATTTCAAACGTCTCTCACCTGGTAATGGCCGACACGGCTGGCAGAAGGGATGGAGATGGAGCTTCCTTTCGAACCCCAGGGGGCAGCTGACCATGCTGCTCATGTGGATAGCAGAAGGAGCTGTAGCAGGAACTTAAGGAGAAGCAAGCTGGAAAGGCAGGACGGCCTCACCCGGAGGTAGCAAGCAAGCGGCTGCAGAAACTCCGCAGCTGGCAAGGCGGACGGGGGTGAAGAGCTGTAGTGTAGCAAAACTCCCGGCAGAGACAGGGCAGGAGGCGGGAGGCAGCAGCCCGACTGCCGAGCGCAGCAGCAAGGCTCCCCGGCCTTTCTGTCTGCCGCCGGCTGCGGCCTGGGTCTGGGCCCTGCGGGGCGGGCTGCCCCCAGCGGGAAACGAGGGAGTCCCGGCGTCCTGGCGGGGCACGCACTGGCTCGGGGCTTCCCACAGCAGGGCAGCGAAAGAAGCCAAGCCGGCGAGGTCAGTCACACCGCCAAAGGAAAAAAACCAAACCAAACAAACAGAAAAAAACTCCAACCAAAAAAAAAAACCTCTACACAAACAGCATGATAAACCACGGGGGAGGTGGTGGGATGGGCATAGCAGCCGCCCCGGGCACAAAACAGATCAAAAAACCCGTAAGTGGGATGGGATAATAAACGAAGACACACTTCTATAAGCAACCCTTTATTTGTTTTGGTTGGACTGGGTCCTCTATTAAGCAGTAAATGGTTGTGACTGCAACTTGCCTTAATGCACGAGGAACCTGACTGAAGCAAGAGCTGCGTTTTCTTCGACCTTTTAATTAAGTCAATAGGTTATAGAAGTTACCAATTCGTGCTAGGAAAACTTTTGTATAACTCACTTTCTGTAGTTACCACAGATGCAAGTCTGTAGGGATGCTTAGAATGTTCCTGTTTTTAAGTAAAGAAAGAAAAACTATTCTGCAGAGGAAAAAAGTGGGACTGTATTTTTGGTGCTTCCCTAAGGTACGGCAAAGGAAATATCTGGACACATCTATTCAGGCATCCTTACTAAGATGTTACACATATTAGCACAAAATCAGTAGAAGCATAATATACTTCTAGAGAATGTGCAAGTGTCTTACTTTTATGATTGCACAAATGGCACATCTACTGCAAAACTGTTGCTAAGCAAACGGAACGCATTGGCAATTACCAGCAGTCAGAAGTGATAGCGCTCAGAATACATAAGTGTGAAATTTCCATATGTAGGTCTTTTTGAAATCACATATAAGCGTATTGGTGGTGGAGGTTGTATTTTCCACCTTTTAGCCTTTACTATTTTGAAAACCACTTATAAAAGAGTACTTAAATGTATTTCAAGGAAGAAATAAATTTAAAGGAATAATTCCTTTAAAATATTTCTCTTAAAGGATAAAGAATGGGCTTAGCAGGAAGGAGCTACTTTTAAATAGGATAATTTGAAATATTTAGCAGAAATGATGTTATAACATCTAAATTGCAAACTATAATTATGAATGCTTTATTTTAATTATAGTTTAATGAAATGAACTTCTGAGAAGTCTTATTTTGTTTGATTTTTTTGAGCTTTTTAATTTTTTTAATTTTGTTGTTTGGTTTGGGGTTTCTTTGTTTGGATTTGGGGTTTTTTTTGTTAGTTATGATTTTGGATCTTTTTCTTAAATTACCTTGAAGTTTGACTGATTTAAAGCCTACTTTATAGGCGTGGAAAGGATTTCAACAATTTGTGTCAGCAAAAGCTTGCAAAAATTCACATCAAGTTCTGCAGCCTCTTCCTTCTTTCCCAGGTGTTGGCAGGCACTCCTCCCATTCCTCTGCTGGAGTCAGAGACATTGCAGCACCGTGAATGTCCCAACTGTAAGTGAAAATATAGGAAAAGAAAGAATTATATTCAGGAACAGTTGCCATTGAAAAAGGAGTTTTGAAAACTCTAAAAATAAAAAGATCTATTTTAACATAGTTGTAATGGAGTTAAAAAACTCCAAAATCCAGCCAATTCGTGCTCTCCTGGTTAGTGAAAAGCAGAGCTACACATAGAGGTTAAAATAAGAGTAGTGTGCTGTACCTGAAAAGGAAAGTAGTAAAATGTCTGTATGGTATTTTTGATAGCTATATGTGTAAATTAAAAAAAAATCACATCCAAACGACCCAATTAAATGAAATCAGTAAAAAATACTAGTTAAACGTAGGTCAGAGTGGGCCACCCTTCAAAGGACATTAAAAAAGGCAACAGTTCAGTTATTCAGCCCCCATTGGAAGTTACTTCCCCAGTATGCCTAAAAGAGCAAACCATAATCCCACTGTCTTAATGAAGACCTCTTCAGTTAATAAAATAGGTGCTGATGTCTAGAGCTGTGTGAGTTAAGTAATTATTCTAGTTTATAATGGCTGCCACATTTATGGAAGCAGTTGCAGTGCTAACAGCATCCAATTCATTTCTCTGTAAAACACTGAATTTCATGACTTGGAAAAGCATTAGCAGGATTCATTTTTCTTTCTCACACAGTTTTTTTGTTTGAAAAATTGTTTGTGCCCTACCCAGGGCAATCTTCACAGAAAGATTTATTTATATTACTATTGTTTTAAAACATAGATGTTCAAGATGTTACTTAATTGTTTAATGAGACAGTTCAGTAGGAATAGATATCGTTCTGGCTGTGCATTATGTTTTTAAAAAGTTGCACAAAAGTTAACCTTGTTTTTTCATGTTAACTTTCCTAAAACCAGCAACTTCCACTTGTTAATCAAATGTGATACTTGGCTGTATTCAGAGAAATGAGGGACAAAATTCCACAATTACGGTTTTACGCACTAGGGGGACCCATTGTTACGACTAAAAGTGGACTCTGAAGTTTTAAGTAAAACCAGCCTGATCAAATATCAGATGGAATTTTCATGTCTGAATCTTTTCTATCTCTTGATGTGCACGCACACCATAAAATATATGTGGGCCTTTTCTATCTATTTACCTGAAATTTGCCAACTAAGAGGCAACTTCTTCGCAGCACAGATAAAAACTGTTTTGCAGTATTGAAGGCTTATGTTTCTGTGTTGTGTCACTTTGCAAATATATAAAAATAGACAAGACAAATATTTGGTTGCTTGTGGTGTGCAGAATTTACTGAGAAAATATGTACTTATTCAAAGATACACTGGTAATTTTATTTGATTTTGTATTTGAATCGAGGGGAAAATGTGTCCTTTTTTTGGTTCTGACAGCCAGATAGTACAGTCATGTCCTAATGTTTTCTTGCCTCAAGCAGTCACCCTGCTTTACTCTGGGCTTTGCAACTTGATTCCCCGCTCTTACAAAGKCTCCTTGCTGTATCTTCTCATATGTGCATTTCCCCCCATACTAGGCTCAGCTTTCATCCAACTGTGCTGCCCATCACACTCTCCGTCCTGTCTCCTGGCTCTGAGATGGTCCAGTGAAGAGGATCTGTGGCTGCCCCTGTCCCTTAACTCATGATTTGTCCCCTGCACCATGCCACTCCTCAGCATCCCTTTTAGATCCTGCAAGGACCTCACAGCTTAGCTTGTTTCTAATCCTCCCCCCTCTTTTCACTAGCATCTTCACAGCCCTTACCTTGCTTAGGTAGATTAGTGAGGAGCAGATTTCTAAAAACCAGCAATAAAATGGACTGGAAATTTCTACATGGCAGCATTTCTTGATCAGTGGTCCCCCACCTGGTGGTGTTACACCTTTTCTCCTCCTCCCATGCCCCCTCTGGGTGGGAGGCAGAAGAGGAGGGACATTTTCTTGTCTTTGTTTTGTTGCCTTTTGTCAAGATCAATTTGTCCCCCAAATTCTAAAAAGTTAAAGCAGTGTGTTTCTTAGATGTGAAGTAAAAAGCAATATAAGTTATTCCTATGTGCCTAGAGTGAAGTTATTTTAATACTGTTTCCAATGCTAGCAGTAACTATTCTTTTTCTCAGAAAGGATGCAAAGCTTTATTTATCCTCGCTATTCCACATATTTACTATTTTAAATTCTTTCCCAGTTGTGATGGGAATGTGATGCCGTAACATTTCTTTTGTTTTTAACAAGGGTTTTGTATTTAAATGTGCTCAAATGAGTGAAAATGTATTTTTGAATTAGTATTTACTGAAGTAAAATTTTCTTCTCTTATATCAAAGACTGATAAACAACTGTGTTGTGTAATGATTTTAAAAATTTCCAGCAAAGGACCTGTTTGGTTCAGTTCAATGGCCCTTTTTAACACACCGTACAGAGCACTGAGATGAAATATTCTGCGGCTCGCACTGCGGTCACAGGAGCGGAGAGATGCCGGCCAGCTGCTCCTCACATGACCAGAGGGAGCCACAAGAGCAGCTGCTCCAGGCTCTCTCGCTGAGACTGCCCAGGTAGAGGTGTTGCTGCAGCATGGGTGACACAAGCAGATGCTGGCAGTGTGGTTTCAAGGCAAAGGAACAAGAGAGTGGACGGACACTTGTATGGATGCCAAGAGACCTTTATTCCAAGACGGACCCAGGGCCAAGTGTAAGGAAGCAACGCTCTGGGAAGGTTTTTATAAGGGGAGTGGGTGTAAGGGGTGGAAACATAGAGCAACCAATGAGCATAGGTAAGGGGAGGAGTACTAGACAGGGCAGAAGCAATGAGGATTGTACAGGGGAGGGCAGAATCCTCAGAGGCGAACCATGGAGTGAACTAAGGATAATTGACTCAGAATTTTCTCAAAAGAAAGGAGTGGTCAGGATTACAGACAAGGGTAGTGGGTGGCACCATGAAGATTGACACAGGCATATAAGGGGAGGAGCAGGGGATCAGTCTCCTTGAGGGACAAGTCAGTGGCGGGAAAAGCGCGGTAAACAACTTAGGGAGGAACCATTCTGAGGGACTTTAACAAGGATGCAGAGGGTTAAACCATTTTCCTAACAGTAAATAACTATCTTTTATAACCAAATTAACAATATCATTTAAAAAACACACGACACCACAATATTCAGGTCACATTTGAGTAGTAATCTGCAGCTTGATTTCCATAGTGAGAAACAGGAGATGGGCCACCTCAGTCACCAATGTCTTGGCCCTTGAACCTCATTTTTTCAAATTCAAAAGGACTTTCAAATTCCTCTGCTACCATTGGAAAATAAGTACCTACGCATCCCTCAGAAGTGACTTTCACTTCCTAAATCACAAAGTTGCTTTTGCCATTATTACACTCATCCTGTGTTGGAATCCTGATATACTACCTGTGGCAGACTTCCAGGTAGTTTTTTTTACTATGTATTTATTATTCACGAGAGTTTAAAAATAGTATGAAAACAAACTGCAGAGAATTTTGTGTGGTTGTGATAAAGTTGAAGGATAAACCTGCACCCACTTCTCTCCTATTAATGCTGAGCCCAATGTTGGCCTTTCTGTGCCAGTCTTTGTGAATCCAACACGCCTAATACTTCCAAGTATTCAATGCAAAGAAATGTGTTGATTCCAATTTTTTTCTTGAAAAGAATAAAGGACAATATATGTAATCTACTGGGAAATTACTGGTTTTAAGCTGTTATGAAGATCTGTGATCAATAAGAGATAGAATAAATGACCTATAATGCCCCTATGATAATAATAGTTATGACTTTGTAATTTCGTACAGGCTTGTAGCATTTAATTTTTTGGGTTTTTTGATTGCTCAATGAGCACCTAAAAATTTGCAGTGGGTAAGTATTTATATCAGACTTCATTCACTTGAGATCATCAAAAGATTACTTCTTCTTTTCTTTAGCAAATCTAAAAATCGAAATAACCTAAATGTGCTGCTAATCTAATTCAATTGCAGCCTGTAAACTATGTGTTTTAGAGATCCCAAGAATCTGGTGGCTGTTTCTGAGTCTGTTTTTCTCTTTAGTTTTGGTAAGAAGTATTTACATGGAAGGCTAATGATACCAAAATTAATAAACTAAGGAGTGAATGAAAGAAATTTGTGTGTTCTGAAATTGATTAAAATGCATTCTCTTTCTCTAAAGGTGAGTTGGTGCCAAAAGAGTGGTCTCAAACTTATGTGAAAGATTAATTTTATTATTTGTTTGTTTGTTTGCATAGCTTACAAAATCTCTGTGTAAAGAAACACTGCACCCTAAATCCAAACTAGTAAGACAGCACTGTTTACTAAGGCCAGAGTATACAGTTAAAACACCCCAAACCAACTAATACAAACAAGAATATAATTACTACTAATTCTTACTATTTTTTTGTAAACTGTTCCTGGTGTATGACAGATTCCTATGCTTGTTTTATATTGTGAGACACATAGTAATATGACCCCAGTATCCCTCTTTTAAATTGTTACAATGTCCACTGCAGTTTGAAATAACTGCAATGTTTAATAAACTGTAGAATTATGTGAAACTGCCTTTTTTCCCTCTTGAACACCTGTTTTTTCTGTTCATTAGAAGCAAACTTTTTGAATTGTAACTGGTATCCTTCCTCAGAGCATGATCTAGGAGTGCATGATAGATTTGCATATTTTGCTGTGTTTGCATTTTAAAATCCTAATTTAGAAAAGACAAACAAATGTAAATGGTGGGAATTCAGTGAAAGGAATCCAGAAAATCTACCAGGATATACTAACTTGCCATTTAATCTAAATACAAAATAGGCACAGCAGTTGTGCAACTGTATGTTTATATACAGCTCCACATTTTTGACTGAAAAGAGAGCTTTCTTAATATAGACTGAAGTGTGATTTTGCTTGAAAAAGTGAATCTGTAAAYTTAGCATCATGTTTATTGTCTCAATGACTTTTCAAATTCCAGACTTGATATGTACACTGGCACAGCAACTTGTTTATCCTATCTAAAAGCTCAGTTTGAGGTCAGCAAGTCTAGCTACATTCAAGGGCCCAAAATGAATGCAGTAGTACATCTGTGGAAATGGTTGCATAATTCAACATCTTACCAAGTCACCACATCARTCCAGGGTTGTGGTGGTGAAGACTATAAAAATGCTGCTGCCTTGTCTCCAAGCTTCTCTACCCTATAATGTGTTTTCTTCCTCCCTATAATATCTTCCTCCCTTCTTTTTTCCACACAAAAAAGAGTTCATGGAAATGCCTGGTTTCTCCCCAAATGACTAAATATTGAAATAAAGACTGGGAAAACAGCAAGGCTTTCAAATGAAGGAAGTACTTTTCTTGTTGCTAACCTAAGGCTAGACTCTGTTAAAGGAGTCATTCACCAGTGGCAAATCCTTTTCCATCGGCCTTCCAGTGCCACCAGCTCAGCTCATCCTGCAAGGCACTTTTTAGATGGATTTGCACCATCACAGTCCCATTCCTGGGAACATATAGGCCTGGGTAAACAGGAGGAATGTGTGTACTTTATACCTGAGGCAACCCTGAAGTCTTTGCTGACAAGTGCCTTCACAAGACATAGAGAGCCCATCTGACTCCTTAATGCCACTCTGAAGACGAGTGCAAGTTACATGGATTTGGTAGGGCTGTGCCTGTAACGCTCAAGTACACAGAGCTTTTATTGTCTGTAAATGTGGTACAAAAGAGCTGATTCAGCCCTTGTGAAGGGGAGAGTGCCTGCAGTCCTGGCACTGCATAACCCAAGGCAGCTCACCTGTGAGTGGAGCAGATATTAGGGCACTGGCTCACTACCATTTCAGTCTTAGTTAGGCTATAAATGTCAGGTTGTTTGTTTGGTTTTTTTAATGCATTGTGAAAGACATGACAGGATGCTGCTTCAGCATTGTGTGATGAGATCATTTGGTTTCAGACAGCCCAAGTATAACTCCAAGAATGTCCTGCTGAACATCTACACAAACTGATTCTCCATACTGAAAGATTTTCTTGTATTAATAGAAGAAGTTTGGTGATGACTTTTTGGTTTGGTGTTTTGGGTTTGGTTTTTTTGGGGGGGGGGGGGGGGTTTGTTGGGTCCACCTGAAAGCGATTATCGCCCTGCCGATTGCATCTGTCGAGATAACCAATGGCGCCATCCTGATACATCTAAATACATGGCTTCTCCGAGTCGACTGACAACATCGAGACACCTGGACAGGACCTTTGTCCACCTATGCACGTGGAAAGCAACAACAATGCATGCGAAGAGACACAAAGAACATTCGGTCATCTCTGCCTCAGGCAGAATAAACTGTATAAAAACTCTCTGCGTGAAGCCGCGAGCGTGAACTGGGAGAGACTCTGACCTTTGGAGGTCAGATCCATGTTCACCCGGCGCCGATCCTGGACTTCACGCTGATTCTTTGGCTGTGGTGGTTTCGAAGACCGAACTTTGGTCTCGCAGACAAATTAATAAATCTTTGCTAAATTTTCTTATAAGTTTGGCTCATTATTTGATCATTTATAACATCAATCAATATATGTCCTTATCTTGGAGCTTTCAGTTGCATGTGTGTCATTCATTACACCTTCTGAACAGGATGTATGTGTGTATGTTACATTATATATATAGTCAGTTGTTACATATACATATCATATGTATTTTTTACATGTATATGTACACGTGTGTATATCTTTTTTGTTGGTTATGTATATATGTATTTATATACATGTATATATACATGTATATATATATTCATATATAAATTTTAAAATCCATTGGGATTACTCAAGCCTGCCTGTAATAATCCAAACTTGGATCTGATAATCTCGGTCAAATCAGTAAGAAAGAGAGGAGGCCAATAAGAAACATGCTGAAGATAAAGATGGACACTGATGTGCAATATTAAGAGGGATAAACAGTTAAAAGCTGGAAGGACAAGTTAAAAGTGTTGTAATGAGAGAAGGAGCTACAGAAGCTAAATATTCTAAACTATAATCAGTGGGAAGCTGTTTGGCAGTGTAAGATTTGCAGTTTTGCACTTGCTGAGGTTCTGAACAGAAGTCATTGAAGATTTTCTGATTTTTTTTTCCTTAAGACAAGTTTAGAAAATGTCTAAATCGGTGCTTTTACAACAAAGCCATTTTCTGTTAATAGCTGCTTTTCAGTTTCACTTTAATAAGATAATATTTTTTAAAAAGAAAGTTTTGAAATTGCTAGACTGAATCAATTTCCCATTTTTTTTTTAAATTAAAATATCTCCGTTCAGTGGTGTAAGCAATTTCTTTGGGAGCTTAAGCTCAAAAGCAGCTAATATCAACATGGAAATTTTAGAAGTTTTGGGAAGAGGAGAATTTGAGAAATTTCACAGATTTCAACTGTTGGTTTGTTCATATCATTCCTTTGCTCTTGCCTTTGATAGTTTCTACTGAGATTTCACAGGTTTGACTGCCACAATCTATGTCCAGCAATCTTCTGCCTGCCTGTGGAAAGGGGTTTGAAATTAGATCTTTAAGGTCCCTGCCAACACAAATCATTCTATGGTTCTACGATTCTCTGGCTGTTCCTGATAACATTTACCTCTGAGACAGCAGTGATGATGTCAAGGTTATATTTATACTGAAGGATACATCAAAGAGTGACATTGGACTCCTATAGATGCTGTAGGAATATTGTTTATTCCAAACTTCTCAGATATACTGTTCTGGATGTTTCTCACAAAAAAAAAAAAAAAAATAAAATTGAAAAAAGTGCAGATATTTCAACCAGATGCTAGTAGTAATTGCTTCTTAAAGCCCTCCCCTTATCTGCTCACCTGGGACCAGGTCAGGATATGAGTTAGCAGTCAGTTAGGCCAACCGAGAAGTCATCTGACCACAAAACTGGAATAAGAAAGGATGGGATATAATGCTGTTTCATGCTTCCAGTTGGAAGGGAGCTCCATGCATCAGAAATGTATGGGAAAAGTCTGTTTTCTTTGGCTCTTAACTCTTTAGGGGTCTTCCACAAGAAAGAAAAAAAAGATAAAAGATCTTGTGATGAGAAGTTCTATTGGGTTTGCTTATTCCCCTCTCTTGCCTGTTCTGTGCTCATTCATTACTCTTCCATGGTCACTGCATCCAGTAACTCCAGGTGAAAGTTCCCCTCTAGGTTTGGCACTCATTTTCCAAGTGAGTTTATTTAGCAGTATTCTCTTAACCCTGGTCTTCTAAACAAAATGCACATCATCACATGAAATGGGCTTACACAATATAATTTTCTCAATATATATCAAAGCCTCTCTGGAGAAATACTCAGGCTTGTCCATTTACATGAAGATTTTACAGCAGCTTGTCCTGAGATGTTCCTTGTGGTTCTGTTCAATATAACCTTAAGTATGTAATCAGATCTTAAAACACAGGAGTCTCTCAATTTACTCGAAGTTGATGTGGGGTTTTCCCTTTCCTGTTAATTTGAAGTTTTCACTCTCAATTACACAGCAGATCTATTTTTTGAAAGATCCTGGATTTTTAAAAAAGCGCTTATTTTCAAGCAAAAAAAAAAAAAAAAGACCAAAATGTTAAACGCAAAGTGTTTCTCCACATTATTTTAGATTCCTTGGTCTCCTTCAAGAGCTAGTTAATGATAGCATGCTGCAAAGACCTAGCCTCCTAAATTACACTGTCAGCTTCCTGTCTGTTCATGTGGGTATCATTCTTGGACACAACCTTCAAAGGGAGTAATTTCTTAAAATGAGAAAAAAGAGTGTGGCTTTGTGAGACTGTTCTCTAAGAAGAGAGCAGTTAATCTCAGCAATCTGTTCATGGGGTTAAGAAAGCTATCACTGGAAGAAAAAAGTACTTTTCCTGAGTTTTTTTTCTTTTTTTGTTCCTCCCTCCCCAAATTGCGAATAGATTTTTGGKTTTTTTTCCAGGGAACAAAGGCTTGTCCATGCAGTCATAAGTCTGCTCATGTCAGTGGTGGTTTGGGAGGGTTGGTTTAACACAGGCTGTATTGTGTGCTGGCTGTAGCTGTCCGCATGTGTGGTTTAGTGAAGTTCTCTCAAAGGCTAGCACTGCAAATGTCAGTGGGCTTGTGATTTTCACCCACAGGCCAGGATGCTTCTGTCACAGGCAGTGTGCCATTGGCTTTGAAGGTGGACTTTGAGTGCCCTACAGGTAATGGGGAGCAAATGCCTCTTTGGGAGTAAACACAATCAAAATAAAATCCCTGACACATAAGAAGAAAACGTGATCAGTAGGGAAGTGCCAATTTCTCTACCAAAATTCCCTGCTGTGTTGGTGTCCCCAGAGACACACTAATGATGTCTACACATATGATAAATGTTTCCCAAAGCACTGAATTTTCTATTTAGCCATTTTTGCATTTGATGATGTTGAAGGTCCAGGTCATTCCTGAAATTGTTCCTTCCACCTGCTCTCTGTGAATGAGCCTGCTCAGTGTGCTGTGTGGTGGTCCTTCCTCCCTTCCCAGATTTCCAGGCTTGGCCTTAGTCTCTCCACCTCAGGAATGTCACCCTTTTCTACAGCAAACCAACAACCATGTGATAGGTTTTTGAGTGCATGGTTTTTGAGTTCTATAGGCACTGGAGAAGTTGTATTCTTTTGCATTTCAGTTTGTTGGGTGCACTTGGCTCCTTCCCTGCTCCTGCTTCTGCAGGGACAAGCTGTCACCATGCTGCTATTATGTTCCCCACCTCACCTACATGGGATCCTGTTCCCTATGAACTTCTGTAATGTTCCCCCTATCCCTTTTCCTGCATCTCAAAATGTAGGTGAGCATCTGGAGTAAATGTAGAGGCTTCTCGTCTAGTTTATTCTGCCTTTTTTCTTTGGCTGAAAGTCTCTACAGCAATAATAAATCTGAGATCACAGAAAGAGTCCACTGCTGAAAAGAATTAATCTTGATATGGTTTAAGCCTTCATTAACTCATTTTTGTGTGCCTCTTCCTTGATATTTGGGGATTATTAAGGATATACCACCAATTCTTACTACTATAAGGAGTCCACTGCTGAAAAGAATTCATCTTGATATGGTTTAAGCCTTCATTAACTCATTTTTGTGTGCCTCCTCCTTGATATTTGGGGATTATTAAGGATATACCACCAATTCTTACTACTATAAGGAAGGAAAGAAAAAAGAAACAAAACCAACCATATGATCACTCAGAAAATAAACTATAGATCTCTGTTCGTTTTAGAAATAGTATTAATATTGCTGGAATTATTGTAAATAGCTTGAAATAAACTATCATATACAACAGCAATTTATAAATACTTGTATCTCCTATTTTATTTAGATTTATACAATATTAACTGTAAAAAGTCCAATAGTGGCAAGAACTATGCAAAAATATTTTTTATTAGGAAACAATGTACTGGAAATTTATTCTGTTGCTGAGCTGTGTGAACGTGTTGACCATTTGGTGTAAAACAAAGCAAATACTCAGGTTGTGAAAGGTTGTTTTCTCTCTCTGCAACTTCCTGAATATTGCTGTAATTGGATTTTCGGATTGGTTTCTGTGGTCTGCAGCTATGCATAGCAGAAGAAATTGCAGGTATCTTTTAAGATGAGAGAGTATTTTTAGATGTTTTGTGGGCTGTCTATCAATTACTTTATAACGTAGAGTTAGCAAGGAATGTATGAAATATATTTAGTGTCTTTTGAGAATATTTTAGGAGCATTGATTCTGACACATGGAATGTGACTTACAGAGATGTAAGTTACGTCATTATAAAATTATATATTGAGTAAACACCCCCTCAAAAAAAAAGAGCCAACAAAAAAACTTGTGGAAAAAATTGTTTGAACTCTGCCCTGAGGTATCCACCCTTGAAAAGAGTGAAAACTTTCACTAAACATCTTGCTTTCCTTTCAAAGAAAACTTTTGGAGGATTACACAACCTGTGATTTTTCTGTAAATTATTTTTGTATCAGTGGCTATGTCAATTCCAGTTGCATTACTAGCTAGGTTCCTCTAGCCTTAAAATATCTTTCAGACATGTACCAGTTTCCTTGGCTCACTCTGTCTCTTGGCTTCCAAAAAAGGAGGTAGGAGAAGGACCCTGTTGTTCTGGGTTTTTTACTTTTTTTAAATAGAAAAAGGTGAAATGTTTTGGTAATAGGAGGTTCTACAATTCATTTTTGATTAAAAAAAAATTAAAGAACCAAAGCAGAATTAATATATGTTTCTTAATATGAATAACTGAGGTATTAAACCCAAGTGTTGATGTTTTCCTAAATGTCATTACAGTCAGTGGGTTGAGAGGAGGGAATTGCTAAGTTTCCTTCTGTTTTATTGGTGACTGGGTACATTGGTTGCATAAGGGTAGCTATAGCTTTATACTGGAAGCATTAAAAAAAAAAGTAAACACTCTCCCTACTCAAAAAGAACAGCTTGGTAAACTGAGAATGGAAAAGCCTTCCCCAGATTATACCAGCCTTGATAGAGGTACCAGCCTGGGAAGCACAGATGAGCTCTGTGAGCTGTGTGAGCTGTGTGAGGACAAAGAATGCAGCTGCATATCTCAAAACACTGTTAAAGAAGTTCCCATAGGATAAGCCATAACAGGAACTTGAGACAGGCACAGATAACAAAACAGGAAGGCATGGATTCCAGGTCTAACAAAGGCRAATACTTGGAATTAGCACACTGGTCAAAATTTTGCTGTACAGACTCTGGGAAATTAAAATAAGACCTATCAGGACAAAAATTCCCATGGCAGCAAACTGTGAGAAAGGAAGCAACTGGTTACAGAGATGCCAGACCAAGCTGTGGGAATGGCTTTTTCATCCCATTGGTATCCAGGACTTAGTTGTATAAAAGTGGTTCCTCCAGAAAAACAACTCCAGGATCCCCACCACCAAAGAATTTGGAGGGTGAAGAAGGACCAGTGGGATGGTGTAGAAATCCATGAGTGGTGATATCTTTCTACCTAATCACTTTCTCTCTCACTCTCCTTCTGTGCCCCTACWTTTTTCCTGTTTCTTTCTGTGTTGCTACCTCACATTTACTGTTACAAAAAAATCCCTATTATTGATTTTTGTACGTGGTCTTGTTTGCAACTTAATGCAGGCAGAGGCATCTCTTACAATCATATCATAATAAGCCCTACAAAATATCCAGGGGCTGTTTTCCACAATGATCTCTCCTGCAGGCTCACTCCTGTTCTATTCAGCGGCATTCAGTATTAAATTTGGGTACCTGATGGGCAATAGAAGACAAGCTATGGATTCAACAGAATATGGGTTCTTATATGGTGGTAAATCAGCCATGTTGTTTTTTTCTCAAAGATAGAAAAATAAATATAATTTTGAGTTTATTACAATGATTTAATTTTGAAACCAGTCTGAAAGTCACCAAGCTGATGTTTTTCCCCTTTTAAATAAATATGAAGGCCAGTGAGCTTCCCGGGAAGGAGGTCTTTGCTCACAACCTTTTTGTGTGATTTTCACCAGGAGGCCATGGTGATTCACCCAGAAGGATTTCCTCGCTTTCTGAAGGTTGGTTATCCTTTTTTGGCAAGAGGTGTAATGGAGAGGCTCACTGGTGTTTTAAAGTATCATTTCTTCCTATGGACACCATGATCAATTTTAAACACGTGCTTGCAGATTTAGCACCTGACGGAACAGGTGCCTATTTGCAGAGACCATTGACCCTTTTACTGCACTTATGCAAACCCTGGCCAGATACTCATTTTGCAGTCACCACTTAAGATAGTGAAGGTCTAGTAAAAAGGAACGTCTCTAAACTGATAATTTTCCACTCAGATCCCAGGAGATTTCTAGTAGTGACTGCTTCTGGTTGGAGACAACTATTATTAGAAACGTTTAAAATTTCTGCTTTCCAAATAAGCCATAACACATTTCAGCTGCTAAAACAAAACAAAACAAAACAAAGCTCATAAAAACGTAGCTATTCTGTCACACTTCACAAAAACGTAGCTACTCTGTCAGATCTCACTGAGTTTCCAGAATGTTATTTCTTCTAAGCTGAGCAACTGACCCATCCCTTTTGATAACCATTGGAGAAGCTGATAACCACTGGAGAAGCTTAGATACCTACTAAAAAGTTACCTCCTTATCCTAAAATGTTGCATCTCCCCTATTAAGACCCGGCTAAAAGCAGTCAGGTCTGCTCTCAAGGCAGAGCTTGGTTAAACTTTTCCAGACTCTTGTGCTGCTGCCGAAMAATCTCAGCATGGTCGTGTGTTCTGGGCTGAACCTACAGGGACCTCTATACAGCTAGGAACTGGAGGTTGAACTCTAGAAATCCTGAGGCCAAAACTAATATGAGAAATGTTTTGCAAGAATATATTTAATTCTATGAGGACTCAGACACCACATTAAGATCATACTATAGAGGTCACATACAAATCACAGGAAGCTGTCTGGTCTTCTCCTTGTCCTCTTATATTAAAAAACAGTAACGTCCTCTGCTTGCATATCACAAGGCTATATTTCTCTGATTAGTATAATGAAGCTGCATAACATTTCTCACTGGTTTCTGTACAGAGCCACTCTTCAATGAAAATTGTGTAACTGGATGAAGTCTTCCGTAATCTGTGCAGATCATTACAAACAGTAGCCACAGGCTTTGCTCTTTTTAAAAAATGATTTTTTTTATTTAATTGTAATAAATTCAAATTACTTATTTTCAAATGAAATGGACAGCATGTAAACTGAGACAAATTTCCTTCTATTTTAGCATAGAGAAGTTATTAATACTTTGTTTTCCAGTGGCCTAGAAGTCAATGCTAAAGGATCAGTAGCAAGGGAATAAAAATGCAGAGCATTTACTGTAGATTCTTGCTTACTGTTACACCACTTGCCATGCAGATTCAGCTAGTGCTGTGCAGAACACATGGCAGAAATGCACACAAGCATCAGATGAACTTGCCTAAAAGTAGCTCATGCAATCGAGGAGTGTTGGGCATGGAATAAAGAGTGCATAAAGCCCAGGATTAGGTAAAAACATTTGCTCAAGTCTGTGTCAGTCCAGCAGGACAGTTGATCTGACCTCAGAGAGTAAAATTTGCATTTAAATGCTTAAATCCTAGTTCTTGAATTATTTAATTTTTCATATTTTGTCTTCACACTCCTTGAGGAAGCTCCAGAGTGAAGAAAAAGAAGAGTGAGGAGCCTGGCCTGCAGGATTTAAGCCTATAAAATATGCAGCTGCTGGAAAGAGAGCATTAGTGCAGACTAATTGACAGCTTGCAGAGAGGAGAAAGCTCCCTGGGGAGGCTTTAAAGCTTCTTTGAGGGCCTAAAGGGGGTACAGGAGAACAATTCTTGTTCAGGTGGTGAGACACTGGCAAAAATTGTCCAGAGAAACTGTTGTTGCCCCATCCCTAGAAGTGTTCAGGGTCAGTTTGGATGGGGCTTTGAGCAACCTGATGAAATAGAAAATGTCCCTGTCCATGGAAGTAAGGTTGGAATTACCTAACCTTTCAGGTTAATTTCCAAGCTAAACCATGTTATTGTTCTATATTAATCTCTCCTACAAAACTGGCCTTTACCACTGGACATTTTGAAATAGCTTTTGAAATAAACAGGGCAGGAGAATTCTTCTCTTTTTAATGCCTTTATTGAAAGTGATCAGCTCAGGATTGGGCAGCTCGATGGGTCTGCAGTCTCCCGTCATCTCTCCCAGGGTGACGCTGAGGAGGAGGATATGTCCAGGTTTSTCCACTGGGGGCAGAGCTKGGGRGTCCAGTCCTCGTGGGAGCCTTTTTGGGCGTGACCCCCCATCTTGAAATTCGCAGCCCCRTCTCTCTGGGTCCCGATTTTGGGATGTCTCTCCAGCTCGGGGTGAGGGGCAATGAAGGTTCTGCAGGCCCAGCACACTGTGCCTCACATCTAGATATCACTCTTAATTTCCCAACTCTATATTGGCTCGTTGTTTTGGGGGTCCCTTCAGTATCTTTGGAGTAGTAGCTTCTCATTGCATGCTGGTCCTGAGGTTATTTTGCATGGCCCCCTCCTTTATATTGTCTCTTTCTCTTCACTGTCTGGGGAGGCCCCCACCCATCACTGCCTGGGGGGAAGAGCTATCAACTTAGCCCAGCCAGGGCTCTCACCGATACAAAAAGAACCCTTAACGACAACTACTTGTAATTATCATAACAAACAGGTCCAGCAACTGTGGTCTGACTAGTTTTTGTAACTTTTTTCTCTCACAAAAAAATGGGCAGATTTTTGTTCATAACAGCTTTTGTTGCCTGTGGCAGTGGGGGTTTGAAGATATTTGGTTTCTCCCTGCATATAGCAGTTGAGGGTGTGAGAAGTATGTTTAGTCTTTGTCTGAGGTTGTTTGCCCCCTGTCTCACCTTGGCAATCAATAATTCCAGATTTTTCCCTGTCTATCCTCGGAGGTCCTGCCCCTGTAGACACCCCTTTATCTAGAGAATTCGCTGTCAGTTGTGATTTTTCCTTTTTGCCTTTGGTCTGTATCTTTCCCGCTCTAGGTTATGTTTCCACCCACCTCCTCCATAGAAGACGTTGTTTTCCTCTTTTTCCCGGTCTTGGCCACTGGCCCTCTTCGAGTCATGCGGCTTCCGTGCCCTGTCTGTGCCCTACCGGTACCAGCACAGCGCAACTCTTTGCAGCCAGCACTGCTTTCCGCCACGAGAAAGAAAAACACCCGCTCTTGCCGCGGGAAAGCTGCCGCCTCTCCCGCGCGCTCTCCCTGGTGCTTCCCCCATGCCGCCCATGCTGCCATGGCCCCTGCCGTGAGAGAGGTTGCTCGTTTGGCTCTTGCCATGGGAGAGACTGCCACTGCCAGCGCTGTTGCTGCCCTCAAGGTTGCGCCACCTGCCTCGCTTCGGTGCTGCTCCCGCTGTGGGAAAGAATAACTTCTGTGCCACGCTGCTGGTTCCAAGCGGCACTGCCCCGGCCCTGCTTCTGCTTGGGAAAGAAATAAAGCAGCTCGAAGAAGCRAACAGAGTCCTTACTTTTTCCTTTACCTCCATGCTTCGGCGTTGGGTCCACGTTTTTCGGCCGCCTCTGGCAGTTTAGGACCCAGCCAGTGGCCAAACCGCCATCCTGTCTGCCAGCAGCAGAGGCAGGGCGAGGCCCCTCCTGGTGCACATGCCGATGCCTCCCGTGGCCTGGACACAACGTCAGTTGTCTATGCTTGGAGTTTTCCAGTAATCTACCACCTAGTGGAATATCATACAGACAGCAGTAATAGGGACACTTTTCTTCAAACTAGCTTGGTAAGTTTGAGGTTGCTTTCTTGGAAAACTTACTACTTCTGAATTCTCAGCTAATCTGSCATTATTTCTGTATGTGGCATCAGCTTTTCTTCTTTACAGCAGAAATCTGGGCCTTGTTATGAGGCCAAGAGCAGAGAAATTTGGACCACACTTTTCTTTCTACCTTCACRTCTTTGAGGACTTAACTGAGTAGCTAGAGAGGTGAGAGAATGTGAACTTATTAGTTAGCTATGGGAAAAGTGTCTCTATCAATCCTCCCAGATTCACTCCAGGTTAAGAACAAGTATTTAAGGAGAAAATTAAAATCAGTATAGGAATTCAGGAATTTAGAGGACCTGTCCCTTTCTGGATTACTAGATCAACATATTTTCTTTTGGTGGAAACTTAAAATGGTGAAAATTGAATGGTGACCTTTAATTCAGCATTTAGGAGATGATAGAGTGTTTGGTTCTCCTTCTATGTTTACCAGTCAAACTGAGGAGTTGTCCTCTTTCTGCTTTTGGTGTACTTTTGGTATGCATTTCCATCAGCATTGTATTGCAGATGTTGGTGGAAATGCATAGACATTGGTAGGCTTTAAAATCCATCTTCAGAAGAAGCATTTCTGAACATAAAAGCTTTAACACAAAGGCAAATTTGTGACTTGGAGGAAGCAGGAGATAAGAGATTTTTTTCATGCACTGAGTATGATGGGGTTTTTTAGCTGTTTAGTGTCACGGTTGGATTAATTGATCTCTAGTTAAATACATCACAGATAAAATGACAAGTATGCAACAATGCTGAAAAAGAAAAATATAATTTATTATCACAAAGTTCTATGTGAGAATTAGTTCCACAAATATTCACTTATCAGGATGCTAGATATAATCACTGTCATAAAAGACAGTTAGAATGTGACAATATCTCATGTTGAGACAGAATGGGTACAGCTGTCTTGTCAGTGTTTTCTTGGGGCTACATATGGTACAATTTTTCCATCTATTCCATGTGCCACATTAGCTGTACTGAATTAAAATAGTACTACAACCTTAAATGTATTGATATGTTGAGAAGGGAGCACTGCTTCTGCCTTGGTTATTATTTTTGAGTAGCTGAAAAAAATTTTTATAATAATAAATTTATTATTTTTATAATAATAAAATTATTATTTGGATCAATAGCTGAAGTCAAACAGTGTATTTGTGAGAAGAGAGAGATTTATTTGCCAGCACATAAATATCTAACATTCAAATTCTTTCTGAAGTTTGTGTTTAGAGTAGGAGCAGCATCAACAGAGACCTCAGGGTGAGGAGCTCCTCCCAGTGTGGTAAGCAGCTGGATTACTTGGTTCCACCTCAAGCAATGTTTGCTGCTAGGACATCTTCCATGTAAATTCCCAGGTTCTGAGTGTGACATCAGATAAGGTGGCAGCAGCGGTGCTGTGCCCATGTCCAGCTGTGCTTCCCCAGCCTGTGGTGCCACAGGGTCAGACCTTTCAGTGCACAGTACACTCCGCAGCTGGGCACTGGAGCTCAGATACATCTTGGAGCAGATTTCCCAGCCAACACAGCTGCTTCAGTCCACCCACGGCCAGCAGAGACCCTCTGCAGCATCTGCTGCTGTGCTGGTGTCATTGTGTTCTGCACAGCTCTTGTGGCTCTTGTATCTCAAGCCAGGAATTTAAATTTAGCAGCAAAGTGGACAGGCATTTCACTTTCTCCAACAGGCCCAATATGGAGACTACAGGGCCTTGTCTTCCCTGCTGTATTTAATGGCACGATACTTGCAGCTTTGTCCTCATTATTCAACATATCCCAATTAAGCCCAGCTCAGACAGGTTCATTTCAGGTCTGGACCAAATATTGCGCCACCTGTTGAAATCTGCTTGGCTCCTGGTCTGGAAATCATCCTAATGAGAGGCACTTTCCTCTCCAAAAATGTAGTATAAATGAGCAGACCATGTGTTGCATGTTGCTTATCATGGTACTGCATGCGTGCCTGGGAGCTCTACTTGTGTGGCTTTGGAAAAAACATGGAGAAAAAATAATGGAAAAAGGCAAGGTTACTGCTTCCTTGACTGGAAGATGGAAAAAACCAGTTCCACCAGTGCTAAAACCAACTGGACATATTGAGAAAATAAAAAGAAAACAGTAAGGGCTTTTATCTGTGGTTGCCACCAGAAAGGTGTGCAATAAAACGGCCTTATTCTAACATGACTTCGTTTGGGAGTACTTCATTTGGTAAGGACTTTTCTTTATACGAGACAGCAGTTGCTAACAGGAGAACCATCACTTGAGAAACTACTACATGAAAATTAAAATTGCCCATGGCACAGATCAACATCGATAAGACAGAGAGAAGGCAGAAACACAAAGAAATTTGTAAATACTCTGATGCTGTAGAGCCAATTTACCATTTTTAGAGATGTCACAACTATCTCTTATCTAGAACAAAACACTGTGAGAAAAAAGGGGTATAAGTGAAACAAGTAGATAGAAAAAGAAAAAAAGAACTTATCAGTCTAAGTGCACAATTAAGAGCTCTGATAGTGCAGATACGATAAACATGAAATAAATTTCCGAAAGTGTGAATTTTTAAAAATGAAATACTTGCTTTATGTGGGAGATACCAAGAGACCTGCTTCACATGTTAAAAGCCAAAACCAAAACCAAACCAAACCAAACCAAAATAACAACAACAAAAAACCCCAAAAACCAAAATTAAAATAAAACCACCAAGAATTGAATGCATCGCATCCTTTTCCAAGGGTTTGAAGTACCAGTAAAGGAAGAAGAGCTTTCAGGTACTGTGGAATTATGTTGAGGAAGAATGGGCACTATCATCTTGAAAAACTTGTATGAAACTCTATTTTATATGGAATAAATGTTTAAAAACACACTGTGGAATATTTTGAGGTTTTTCAAAACAATGGAAAATAAAAAAAATACACTTTTTGTAATGAGGTTAATGATATGGCTTTACAAGTGTAGGAGTGCCTCCAGTTGGAGGAGAGGTTAAAGATGTCCAGGAGAAGAGAGAATATTTCAATGGTATAGAAAGCACTGCTGAAAAATCATCTAATGAATCATGAGCAAAATTTCCTTTCAGTTGTGTTAGGAACAGGAAGGGTGCACTTCTTCCTACCTGCTAGGGAGCATTTTTGAAGAAATAGATGCAAGAGATGTTCTTCACTGTTTGGTGTATCATCAAAATTATCATTTTTGTCTTTGAGGGAGAAGAGCTCACATTCCTTAAATTGGTTTTCAAAATGGGGTTTGTCAAGCATCTTGCTGCTGAGATGGGTGCCAAAAAAATCCTATCCCATTTCTGTGGTTAGAAATGGGGATCCTGAACTTTGGCTGTTGAGAGCACTTTACTGCCTTACACCCATCTCACTCCAGTCATGCACTTGTGTGCCAGGCTGGTTTGTCTGGGTTGTTGCCACCGACCTCTTCTTCAAGGCTGCTAAAAGTGATTAATGGAAATACAGTGATTTGAAGAGTTTCCCAAAGCAGGACAGTCAGCTTTTATAGGGCAGTCAGGCTGCCTAAGACAGTTTTCATGGCTGGCTCAGGGTGCAATAATTTGGTGGTGCCCAGAACTGTCTTTGTCACTATGCTGACTCTGGAAGCAGTGTACTTGTATTTGATTTAATTCAAGTTAGAGGACCATCTGTGTAACCAAGCCATCAATTCTGTGGCCATGGCAGAATAATTTAAATCAGGGTTATCCACTGATTTACCATATTAGTAGAGTTCTGGAATGATGGCCCCTGGCTGTGTTGGTCCCCTGCAACAAAAACCAGAGACCAAATCCACTTCCTTCTGCACATCTGTGCTGTGTGATGCCACACTGCATATTAGTCATAGCCAATGTCCCATCTTTTTCCCATCTTGTCCCTGCTCTCATCTTCCACTGGAAAGCCAGTTTCCTGCCTTCACATCCTCTGTTTCTCCTAAAATTTTTTTCTCCTTCTTGGACAACCGTACTCTCCGGAGTACATTTATTTCACTTGCACTGACAAGTGAACAAGGATAGATGCCCAAGTTGTTCCTGATCCTCTTTTTCTTTTCCCTTTCTGGTCCCAAGTAAACAAGGCACATGATCCAGTGTTTTTCATAATGTATGGGTTTTGTCAGGTAGACAAGCCACAAGGTTTGATATTTTTGCAAACAAAATAGTTTCTGATTTTACTCTTTCAGATATTTCTGCGCTGGTGGTCAGAAAACAAGACAAGCAAAAAATAATTCTCCCCATTTATATCCACAAAGTATCTTGTTGCCTGATATCAATAATCTTCAATGGTTTTACTTTTTTTAGCATATTTATAATTAACATTTACCAGATAAAAGTAATTGAATGTGCAAAATTATGGGTATCTTGTTTTCATTGCATTCTGTAAAACATTTTTAATTATAGAAGCATAATGTTATATCTACTTTAATGGAGATCCSAGAAATGGCAACCATTTTAAGGATTGGCATGCATTTTAAGGATTTTTTGCACTGAGAAATAACAAAATATATGGTAAAGCGGGTGTTTGTCCATACCATCACTCTGAGAGCAGCTGTGCTTTTTTTTTTTAAGTGTCTTCTTTGTTTAAAGAAACCTGTCTGAAATGGAATAAAGAAAAGATCTCAAGGACATGGTGGTAATGCTAAAGCCCTGCCTCGTGGCCGGTATGTTTCATGGTCTTTGTTGAAGGCTCTGGATGATAACTTAAAACATGTTTGCTACGTATCTGTCTATAGTAGGCTTCCCATTTGTCCCTGTTCCAGTCACTAAGGGTAGTGTTAATAAATGTGAAAGAATTAAAAATTACTTCAGCTATTTGAAAAACTTAATCACTTGTCTCTCTCTGTGATTCTTCTCCATGTTTTCTCCTATCTTTTACCTTATGCGTTTGAGGCTTGTCATGACAGGAACTGTCTCTTACTATGTTTGTAGAATTTGAAGGAAAATGGGAAAGTGCCTCGGTGGAACTCATGATACATTGCTAAACAAGAAATAATGAATGAGTTTTAGGAATTATAGAAGACAGCGGAGTGCACCTTTTTTTCATGCATTGTCTGAAGGACTGTATTTGTTATTTGTTTGGGGTACAGAAAAGTAGGGTTGACTGATGAGGCAATTAAGAGATGGTTTGTTGCAAAACCAGTCTCGTGGAAGGGCGAGACTGTAAGGTTGTTATATCCAAAGCTATCACGTCAGCAAACCATGCATTAGAAGTTCGTTATAACTTTAGTTACAATGTCTTTTATAAATTTCTTATATAATCAGCTACTTCCACAAAGCTCACTAGCATCTTCACAAACCAATTTCTAATTACTACATTTTACTTTATTCTGCTGCAATGCCTCTCTTTTTATCCAATCATGTAACTCTACAGACACTTATTGCTGGATCTTCGTTTTTTTACCAATTCTATAACTAATTCTATTGTTAGATTTTAATTGTTTTTTACTATCTTGCTTAACATATTTATTTGCTTACATGAGCCATATTTCTGCTTGCTTAAAACATATTTCTCCTTAAACTACAAATTTTTATTCTTATTTTATGTCTTTTTCACTATTCTATCCTAAAGCTTCAAGCCTTCTCCAAGGTCTTAGGTCAAATACTGTATCCATCTCTATCTCCGAGCTTTTGTGTGTGAGGCCTTGGGACCTCTCTGCACTTGCATTTCCCACATTTGTTGAAAACATACCTCTAATTTTTAAGATGTATTTTGGACATTTCACTTACCAATACTATTTAGCTTGAAAYCTTTCTCTGACATTTCATTTTGCCCATTTATTGAGTTCAAGTCTATATTTCCAGCATTCTCTCTGTCTTTTATCAAGGCTGTATTTATTCTCCCTCTTGCATTCTTACTGTAATTGTGCATTAAGTCCTTGGGAAAGTTATGTTTTTCTTTTCCATGACTGAAACATGGACTGGATTTATGATGGCAGAGTGATTCCTCTTGACCTGTTTTTTGGGTCTGCAGGAGCAGATGAATGTGATAGCGCCTATGCATTTCTTGAGTAAGGTGTAAAGTTAAACTGCCATTTGAGAGTCTTTTGTATTGCCACCCTGATTCAAGTTCTCCCCCTTAAGAAAGAGGTGCACATTCAACCAGGTCTGTGTCCCTTTACCTTTGAGGTAAACTCTCTAAGACAGCACAGTCTGAGCGCATTACTCTGCTTTGTGTCAGATATCACTACTGCAATGGAAAAATATGTCAAGACTGAATGTTATCATACCTTTGGGTAGCCTCATGTGTTTCTGAAATGGAGTCCATTATAACAGCTTGAACAATGAATGTTTCTTCAAAGCCTTCTGAAGTACCTAGTTGGTCTTAACATAGGCATATTCCAGGTATTTAGGGTATTGCATGCCGACATCATCAGCCATAACTAATAAATTCTTTACACTGAGGAAATCTTTGCCAAGTACAGGCCTGCATAGCAAAGTGTTCCTGGAGTGAAGACATTTGAAAGACATTTGAATTCCATGGCACCACACAGAGGGCATTAATATTTCTTATGATTTCCTCTATTGTAACAATGAACAAGATTTTTAATGTGCAAACCTTGTGAAATCATCCTTGGGAATTTACATGCACAATGTGATCAAGACAACAACTTTCAATACCTAGAGGCAACTTTTTTGATATGTTTTACATGTTGGGTTTTAGGAAACATAAGTATTTTAATGGATTTTTGGACCTATTTAAAATACAAAATTTTAATTTAAGGATGCCTTACTCCAGGTTAAATAACACAAAGTTCTCACCTATTAGAATGGTATATCAACCTGTGAGTCAGGATGACTTTGGAGAGGACAGTCTAAGCTATCAATTACCTAGTGCTATAGCAATATGGTATAAAGTATGAAAAATATTGGAAGAAACAATTGGCTTTTAGATATTCTTGAATTTACTAAAAATTTTAAGTGAGTGTTTCAGCTATGGCATTTCTTCAGTTCCTGGGTTTTAGCAAGACCTCTTTATTCAATAACAAATTTATACAACCTAAACTGCTTGCAAATTTGGTTCTTTATTTAGAGAAAATAAAAATGTAGTACTACTTGAAAAAGCCAAAGAGTGTCATTTTGCATCACAAAGAGTTAGCTGACTATGTCTAATCCTCAGGCATTTGTCAAGCCTAGGCTTCCCATGGGAGAAGATTTTTACTGAGCGCCATAGCCTTGAGAGCAAACTAGGACATTTGATGTATTTCCACATGGATAGCAGCATTACATGACATCTAAGTAAACTTACATCACATTACCTATTAATTGACAGCTTAGATATGTCTGCCTCATGGGAAACAGACAACTGTGTGAAAGTTGGGGTAAGGTTAGRGGAAAAATGTTAAATTTCCCTGGGTTTTATCTCATGAGACAACTGAAAGTCCAGCATTGTTACCTGGACTTAGCCTATATAATGATTTTTTTCCATTCTTTGTGTTTGAGAAACATGTTTTTCTGCAAATAGAATACACCATGGGTATTCAAACAAGATGGTCCTTTTTTCCTTTAACTGTGTGGCTACTATAATATAATTTCAGAAGATTTTAAGAGATGTTTAATGTATTTGTATAATCAGGTCCCTTTGCACAATTTTGCAGCTCCAAACCTTTATGCTCTCCTCTATATAACAGAGATTCAGGAAGCTTTGTATCTCTCTGCTGTCTGTTCCTCTCTCTGAAGCAAAGCATCTCAGTTTAAATGAATGAAATAAAAAAAAAAAATAGAGACTAAAAAGCAGTCTACATGCAATTTAAGATGCCCAAATGACTTAACTAGGCTTTGTGAACTACTAAATAGAAATTTTTTTGAGAAAACCTAGGGTCTTAGGCATTGCCTCCTGAAGAAATTAAAAGTTAAACTTTGTATAACCTTTATCTTCATCACCTTCTGCATTTGTTTATCACGTACTATCTTGAGCAAGTTGCTGGTGTCAGAGCATGAAATACAGTTTTACAGTCTTTGTGCAGACTTGAGGATGAGAAACAAAAAGAATGGGATGAGAAAGCAGATAAAAATTATCCATGACACTAGAGTTCCATTTAAAAACTAAAAGTTGCCCCTTCTGACCTCACTCATTTGGGACTGATTTAGTGTATCTTTCATCTGGGATTGAAGGTAAAATTGTCCACTTGTTCTCGCCAAGGACAAGATGCTCACACATTCCAGTGTGGAAATAGCAGAAATTCTCAAATTTTGAGCTCAAGAAACATCTTCTGGACATCTCCATCCTGGTTGCCTGGCTACCATGCAGAGGCCATGCAGCCCCTGTTAAGGAGACCCAGACTATTTGAATTAACTATCCTCCACTCTGGATGAGCGAAGCAGCATTCATGGTTCTTCATCTCATGGAAGAAAGTACTTAATCTCTTTAATCAGAAAGACTGGGCCCTATTCTGAAAAAAAACATCTACTGGGATCTTTGCCACCATTATTCTGGTGATGACAGTCTGAATCTCTTTCCTCAGGTGGAAAAGCAAACATGATTTGTGATGATTAATCCTTCTGTGAAGGCATTAAGACTTTCTGCAACTGCAGGAATGAGGAATGTCAGTCCGTGTGTTTGGGAAGCATCTGTGAAACAGTTGATATGTTTACTGTTCAAACCCAAACTATCCCTCTGACTTACTTCTTGGGGGCTCATGCCTTTGTGTCTTTACAAAAACAATATCTAGACCAAGGCTACCAAGAGATGGTAGTCTAGTTGCTCTTGGCATCTATCTCTGTCAGATTTTTCACTATTTATTAACTAAAAACCAAGAAACATGACTAATTGGGTTAAAATGGAACTACTGTTCCTTCCTGACTTGTACTTTTATGAAATTTTTTTGGCTCAAAATCATTAAGAAATTACACTATTTCCACCACTATTTCCAGTATTTCAGCTGGTAGCAGAAGGACTGTAAAAATGGTTAAATATAAAAAAAAAATTCATAATTTCTGCCTGATTATGTTTTGTGGTTCAGTTAAGTACTAAGTACTTTCATGTTTAGATTGACTCTTATGTGAATTCTGTACTGGGTTTATTATCAGAAATATTGTAAATGTAGCCTTCTTTCTCACATGACTTCTTACACTGTGTAAGTCTTACAGGCTGAAAATTACAGTATTACAAATTGTGTAAACAAGACAATAAAAACCCAAATATGCAATTTTCTGACAATGCTGTCACACTGCAAATCACAGAGGAGCTTCTTAACAGCAAAAGCCCAGGTAAAGAATAACAGAAAATAATTAATTAAAAGGCATCATGAAAACAAAGACAATGATAAAAGTTCTCAAAACCATAGTGAGAGGGCTACTGTAGGACAGATGAAAACAAACTGTCAAAAAAAGAAAATAGCTTTTACAGAAGCCCTGTTCAATGTTTTTAGATATACATAACAAATAGTGTATTTATTCCTTTTTGGAAAATGTGTCAGCTGCAAATTAAGTTTTCTAAATGCATTTTGTAGTCATTAAGGCTTGGACGTATTCTAAAATTAAAAGTAATTCTAAAAGTGTGAGAAAGAAAGTATATCTGTTTAAATTGGTGGCATGTGCCTGATGATAGATGCAGATGATCTGTGACCTCCTAAGGGCTAATGGGGTATCTGGAGTGCCATGGGCAGACAACCCTTCCAAAGCTACCCCTGGTCTGTCAACAAAAACCAACACCATTCCTTGGTGGGAAAAGAAGATAGTCCTGTAAATGTTGTTTATCCCCCAAAACATGTATCCCATAATATTTATGAACTGCCCTTGCTGCAATTCCCTGCTTTTTACGTCAGCTTTCCAGACTCGACAAGTGTGCTCAGGACACAGAGACACAGAGATATATCCTCCTTTTTAAGATAGCTGACTCTTCAATTAGAAGCCTTTAATGCACCTTTTAATTATAAAATAGCATCATACAGAAATAAAAGCAGTAAAAAAAGAGGTAGGCTGCAAATTCACTATTGAGGTTTCATTATTTACAGAATCTTTTATTAAATCTTCCATTTTCCTGGAATTTACAGGCAACTCTAAATGTGAATTTCAGCAYACATTTGCTTGAGGAAGCCATTACATGAAAACCTGCACATGAAATGCATGGCAAACTGTAATGTCTTACAGGCAAAACCGTGGATTTTTAATATCTGAGAAAGTACAAGTTATAAACATAGTGCAGTAAAAATGCCTTCTTCTCTGTTTCTCACTGGGTGATTTTCAGTTTATCTCCTTCCCACACTATTGTAGCACTTGGTGTATCCCTCCTTAAGCCAGCAATCCTAACATACACGAGGTCTGGACATTTCACTCAGAAGTTCTCATGCGGCTGCACAAATGAGCAGAAATACAGAAGACTAATGAGAAAAGAAATCTGATCTACACTGCCATATCCTACAGCAACCAAGAGCTTGCTCATGATGTATTACTCTAGGGAAAGCAATAAGTAAATCTTGAAAGTACTATTGGGGTAACAATTCAGATGTACTTTGTACTACTTTTTTCTAAAGAGAAATGTTGGTTTGGGGCATACATCCTTTTTTTACCTTTGAATCATAATCTTTAATCACAATAACCTTGCAGACAAGCCCATATAAGCTATATAGCTTACTTTAAATATTCAATATTGATCTTCTCATCTGTCTTTTTCTCATGGCAGAAAACTGATGTGGAGCTTGTCCCTGTTAGCGTTCAGAAACACATAATCACAGGATGATTGTATGCAGGTGCTTTTATTGAAGAGCTCTGGGTGTCAGGGGTACAGGCCCAAATCTGACTCCGACATGGCTTCAGGATGAACACATTTTTATACCCTTATTTTTATATAACTGCATAATAATTATTAAACTTATATTGTTCTATTGTATACATTGATTTAATCCAAGCATGGATTTTGTAATTTCCATCAAACCCCCCAAACATTGTTTCTCATGATTCTTGTTACAATTGAACAATAATTATATCCAATTACCAAACGATCATAGCATTTAACAATCATATCATTTATCATATAACAATCAAATAATTTATCATAGTCATTAAAATATTATGCAGGTGCAGTTTTGCATGATCCAGGAAAACCTAACGTTTTCATAGGGCCTACCAGCCCAACTTTTCTTTCCAACTCCCCTGAATATCCCATGATTTTAGAAACATTTTGTCCCTATACTGTCATCCCTACTGTGTATTCTCTTTTTCATTTATAGAAATATGAAACACTATTTTGAAAACACTGCTCATATTTATGTGTAACCTTCGTGGGCTGTGCTCTCATGCAAGCATATGTTATTCCTTGTGGCACTTAGGGACATGATTTAGTGATGGACCTGGCAGTGGTGGGTTAATGGTTGGACTTGGTGACCTTAGAGGTTGTTTCCAACCTAAAGGGTTCTATAACTGTATCTGGAAGTCCCAAGGAAAAGGTTTAGGTGAGCTTGACATGGTGTGAGTCATGGTAAAGAATATGTGCACATACTCTCCCTTCCTTCTCAGAAGTGCTATAGCTTACTTGCATAAAGGAGTTTAGGCAAAAAAAGTGTGAAAATCCAGCATTTAAGCTTATCTTAGGTTGGAAATGCAAGATGTGACTGGGGCTGTGTATTCTGTTGCCATGTTTAGAGGTGGGGCAGTTATCTCTTGTTAATTTGGCCTCCTGTTAAAACCAGATGCAGCAGTTTCCTTTATCTCTTCCACAACCCATCCTCCCTCAGGGGAGATATCTTCTGTTCATGAGCCATTGAGTGTCACTGCATGAATGATGAAATTACATCRTCCCATTGTGAGATGCTCTGCCCAGGGGGAGGAGCCAAGCATTCCTACCTAGATATAATCTGAGATTGGAATGCCACAGCAGCCTTTTCCACTGAATTCCCAGAATAGCAGCTTTCTTCTCCACTGGATTCCCAGAGGAAGACCAGGCCTGTCTTTAACACCACTGGACCTTAAGAGGAAAATGACACCCTTCTACAGGATCACTGCTTTAACAGAACCACATCTGTCACTCCAGGAAGACTGTAGCCAACATTTAATTGGGCTTATACCAATACCCTGACCAACAAGGTGTCAGGTCATATTCTGACTCAATCAGTGTTGTTTTGTATTACTGCATTTTTATTTTATTTTTATTTTTTCTCTAAAAATGAACTGTTATTCCTACTCCTGTATCTTTGCCTGGGAGCCCCTTAAAATTATAATAATTTTAGGAGGAGGGAGGGTTTCCATTTTCCATTTGAAGGGAGGCTCCTGCCTTCCTTAGCAGACACCTGTCTTTCAAACCAAGGCAAAGCCATACCCTGCATTTTTCCCTCTCTGACTGCAGAGGTCTGGACATCTAAAGAGATTACATCCAACTAGCTATCCAGTGGTTATTGGCCTAGACTGAGAAGACTCAACTCAGCTATCACAGAAGTACCATAAGATTTAACCGCCTGAAGAGATTTTAGGCATGTATTGAAAAAATAGTACAAAGCAGTTTCCCATATTACCCATTTGAGGTGGTTTGCTTTTCACCACACAGTACTTATCAAGACTTGATTGACCACGCCTGCCCTGTTGCGTGAGAACATTTTTAGCAGGACCCTCAAGTCCCTCAATTCTATCAACGGGTGTGGGAACTCAGCACATCACTTTGGATGTTCAGAGTTACCGAGAGAATCCTTGGGGGGCTTGGAGGTCCTGGAATGTTGCCAAAAGCGCCTGGTGGCTTGACTTCGACCCTTCTAGGGGTGTGCCACCTGTGTGTGAGGACATGGGAATCACTCGGGTTTGAATGGTGCAGGGATGACATATTTACAGGGTGAAATATAGATTTTAGGGTTTTGGTACAGGGGGGTAATGGAGACAAGATGAAGGAATCTGGGGCTGCCTCGTGGTTCTTCTTTCTTCTTCTTGTCATCCATCTTCTGTAGTGACGTTGGCACTTGTGGATTGGTTCATGGTGAAGGTGCACTTACTAACAAGGGCGAAAGGTATTGGTAATAAAAGGTAAATATGCTGTACGTAGTTTTACTATAAAAAGACACAACCGCCCTGTGGGTGGGCAGAGTGCCTTTGGCTGCCTTGCTGATCAGATCCCAGCTGGGCAGAGAGAAGAGCTCTGTAGATAAGAAATAATAAACAAGTCCGAAGACCGAATAACTGAAGAGTCCAGTCTCGTCCTTTGAAGCGCGGGCTGCCCCAGAACCACCCTACGCGTGTCTGGCAGAGACAGACAGCCGACTGGACAAACAGGCATTATGAATGTTGATTATCTGAGTTTATGCCTTACTTCACTTGAGACAGTTTACGTCCGTCAGCTGTAATATTCCTGGTTTTCTGCTGTTTCTTGATTTAAAATACTCCTCAACRACTGACTTCAAAGATGAAATTTCTGAAAATTGTGATGAGGTCATAATGAAGTTTCTCCCCTGATACAGCCCTGCCGACTCAGACATAAACAGGGACTGTAAATGGTTTGTACACAAGTCCAACTGTGCCACTAGTTTGCAAGGACTAGAAAAAAAATTCCTCCTTTTTACTGTCTCTTCAATCTGGGTGCTAAAGAAAGTTTTAGGAAAAATTTGGCAATCATCCAGCCACTACCCAGGTGGATTTTTTTAGGGTTAAACATGGGGCAGGGTGAAGATAATGTGGTGCACCTGAAGAGGCAATGGGGAGACACCACTCATACACTTTCCCTTCAGCTACGTAAACTCATTTGTCGGGTTGAACTTGCACTCAAAAAACCAAAAGTGCACATGTGGATGCACATCTGCTCATCAGCATCATAAAAGATCACAATCCAGCAATACTAGTCATGATTGAAGCACCCTGAAACACCACAACCTGTTCAATATGCTATGGCACAAAGGTATAGTGCCATACTCCTTACTCCTTAATGCTTCCATTTTAAATTTTAAATCCATTTCAACTTACTAAGAAAAAAACAAGAAATGCTGGTCAATGTGGAACATGAAAAGGCCACTGATCTCCCCAGGGGTGAAAAGACAAAGAAAAAAAATCAAAAATAACCTTTTTCTTCTTTTTTTCTCAGAAGCTTTCAAGAAAAACAAAAGCTGCAGCTCTATTTTACAAAACACACCTAAACAACATAACACTGAATTATTCATGCCTTTTCTGAAATACAAGCTTTGTAACCCAGAATTAATTGGCTTAAGGGTGAGTGTATATCTTCTCATTGTAACTACTTTGTCAATTGGAGTACGAACATGTTCTGTGCAAAAAAAAAAAAAAAAAGATGTTAACACAAAGAGTGTCATAAGCTTAAGAATATTATCACCCTCCTTTTCCTAATGACTTTGGACCAAGTTTTACTTCTGAAGCTGACAGACTGACTGGATTTTCACTGGTTTGAAAACCCAGACCTGAGTTTTTTCCAACGATCAGACTTTTTTGAAGAAGGAGTTCACTGATTCTGCCCATATGCAGACATAATCTAAATTTCCATTTGTCTTATCAAACTCCTTCTACTAGGATTTTTCTGTTATTAATAATAATTTTGTAGGATTATAAGATGGGACTTCCCTGTTGGTGTCCTGTTTCTACCCAGACTATCACCTGATCATCTGTGTGGTACCTCTTTTTGGAATATGTTCCTGAAATCAGTGTCACTCCTGGAAATGCAGAGTCCAGAGCAGCTTGCCTCTTGAGTGGTGTGATATAAGACAACCACAAAAACCCTAAGTGAAAAGAAGATCGAGGCTTTTCTGAAAGAAAAGCAAACCCTTTTGCAGTATGGAAATCAATTTCTTGCAATGAAGCTTTTTTTTTTGTGACTGTGCTCTTGACTAGATACAAAATGCTTTCTCTGTTCATGCCTAAATATGAAGTGCACTTGGAAACCTGTGCAATTGGTTTCATAGAGTAGGTGCTATATTTCAAACCAAGGCCTATTGCTCAGTGCTGCCTACTAATGAAGGAAAGATATTTCTCATAAGAAATACCATCTGTACCCTCTTTCCTTTAACTGGGCTTTTTGAGAGTATTCACAAAATAAAATTTTATTTCTCCACAGAATTCATGGTGGCATTTAGCTAATGGACTCAACCCTCAGCACTTATGTTGTGGATGGTGGGAGGAGAAGGGTGATGAATTAATTTCCAGGCTTCTCTGATCCCGTAGCTGTCATTTAAACTTTAAGGTCCTGTTGACACCAACAATCAGATTAGGCAATCATCCATGGTGGCTCTGGTCTTTTCCTGGGCAGCAGGGAGGGAAAGGAATGACTGAGAGACAGAGGCATCTGAGGGCCACTGAGGTATTTCTTTGCTGGATAGGGACCTTTAGCAGTCCCATCAGCTACAGTTAAGACAGTGACTCTGTACGTGGGTGTGTTTGTAGGTGTGTGTTAAGGCTCTGCTCACTTGTTTAAAATGGGAATTTCAGTTGCAAAGGGAAAAGGAAAATTGGGGGGTGGCTGCTATGCTCTCCCAACCGAAGGGGCCATGAAGACATGGTTCTCCTTGTTTTTGTCCCTTTCCTCTTATAAATCCCCCAGGGCAGGCATTGTGGCTAAATGATTGCCCTTCTTTGTCTAAAACAACTGTCCAGTCTTGAGTGTTGCTCCATATTTCCATGTTTTCCCGTGGCTGAAACCTATGGCTCCAAATGGATCCTGACATCACACCCAGAGACATCCTTTGCTGGCATCACACTATGCCATTTTCTCTGCCCTTTCATTCTCAAAATAATTTCTTGTGCTTCCAATAGCTCAGATCCATGTCATGAGGACATTCAGGTCAGGTTTGGGCAAGGTTAATTAAGATGTTAGGGTGTGATGTTAGGGCATGAAATTCAGCTGACTTTGTTGGGAAGTTCATGCAGTTTTTATGATCTCACCCTGGATATCTACCTGGAAAGCCTTTGGAGGGGTTTGAAGCTGAGGTCAGACAAGCATCCTAATCCTTTTGTGAGATTTGGAAACCATAGCTTTAAGCCAGTTTATAACTATTTGTAGTCTTAATTTGGTGATGTGCTGATTCTTTTATTCCTTGTGTGGATAGGGCAAAGCCCTTCACATGCTCTTGTAGTTCACTGGCAGCTTAGGTCACCTGGCAAGTATCATGATTATCAAAACACCAAGAAGCTGGGAATTCAGAGGAATGTGATCCTCCTTACAGGGGTGGGAAGATGTGACATCCTTTTATTTTCTGTCACTTTTTTTCTTTTTGGGTTTGTTTTTTTTTGAGCTGTGATACACCATAGCTTACGTGGAAGATGGCATGGCACAGATGAGAAGTAAGACTGAGAAATGGCTTTCCTTTTATTTCAAGGTGTGAAATATGCTGAGAGATGTTTCAAACCTTATTAAGGCTCTTATTATTGTACTACCTAATGACTGGTGTGTATATATAAAAATATTTCATTTTACAGAGACATTCAAATGTTCAAGAGCATCTGGTGAGTCTGGACATGCAAGTGGCAGCTAATTTTCCTGTCTCCAAAACTCATATTGCATCAAAATTTTTCAGAGGTTGTGCTGCTAAACCCTAGTGGTTTTGAAAATATCAGCTTTTTTTTTTACCAGTTAGGTATTGTGGCTCCTGCACTTCAAAACTAGGGCTTTTATTCCTCAGAAAAAGTACTAGCAATAACTTAAAGGATATTTTTTTCTGGTAAAAGAAATCCACACTAGATGTGACAGCCAGGTGGACAGAAAAACACATAAACTCAGGACAGAAAAAGATGTAGTAGAGGTCCAAATGAACACTGTGAACTTCCAAGAGGAAGCAAAAATATGCAGTAGAGTTCACAGTATTCATTGAGGTTGGAAAGCTACAGCAGTGTGTCAGAGCTGCACACCCACARCAGAGTCAAGGCACTGAGGATAAACACCACTGGGATGGATTTCAGTTGTCAGATGCTGTAATTGCATGCTTGATTTCAGTGTTACGAAATAGTGCTACGGATGGGTTGTTGCCCATATAAAAATGTAAACATTTTCTTTCTCCATTTTTTACTGATAACAAAACCATCGCTTAAGATGTATTATTCCCAACTAAGATTTTTCATATACTACATGTCTAAGTTATTCTGCTGTAAAGGCTATGGTTGTGCATAAGGAATGACAGAGGAAGCCATCATGCTTACACATAATAATGTAGCATTATTTTATTTCTGCTATCATGGCTCTTCTAAACATCATAAAGCACACCCAGTGGCTAATGTGGCAGACAAGGCAGGAGAATAACAAAGACCTGAAGGAACCAAATTTTCCTTTTTCTCCGTGGCAATGCCATTCACCCAGAAGGGGGAGATCTCAGCCTGCATGCTGCAGCAGCCAGCACCTAGCTGGTATTTCATCTCCAGCTCAGAATTTTTCTGACAGGGAGATTTCAACACAAACCATGCAATTTGGCGCTGGAGCACACTGGACTTCGTCTGCTTAAAAAGATGCGCATATACAGTAATCACACTTCATAATTCAATAAACTGCTAAAAAATTGCACACATTTTCATTTTAGCGGCTTAGATCCTGCAACTAAACTCACAATGCTACAAAGACATTTGAATTTTTCACTAATATGTCATGAGCACTGCACCCATTGCAAATTAATGAGTCTCTGAATAGCACTGTACATTTGTCATTTGAATTTATGCTAATGTACTGAAATCTCCTGATGATGTTGATAGTCCACAGCAGCTGCTCAAACTATAGAATATACATGCATATTCCTTCACATTTTATTCATCTTTCCTTGGATTTTTATGACCTATCATTTGGACTGCAGTTCTGCAGCTGGTTATTGATAGGGCTGCTAATTCTCTTTGAGTTTACACTGCAGGCCTGACCTGGGCAGAAGTAATGGACCAGTGTTGAGAGAATTATGTACATCACTTCAGCAAAAACCTCACACCAGTGGGTCAAAAGGAGTTCCTTGAGGACCAATGGTATTTACAAAGAGTTGGCATGGTAACTGGTAACTGTTCCTCCTCACCCCCACCAATGAATTACACAAAGTATAATTTATTCCAATAAGTCAGTGTGATGCTAATACAAATGTTATGTCATTGTAGATAGTATCTGTTCTTTTTTTGCGCGTAGAGAGGAGTAAAGGCCTGTTATGCACCCTTCCCACTCAAAAGAGAGTATTCAATAACCATCATATGGGAGTGACTGCAAAATGCTGGCCAAAGGCAAAACAACAGCCTTTCCATCCAGAGTTCAGGCAGTGCCATTGTATAATGAGGAACAGGATAAGACTGAATCCATCTGGGGTCCTGACAAAGAAACAAAGAAACAAACTACTAGGGAAACTAGTAATAAAAGTTTCAAAACATTTATCTGAGAGCTGTTGTGTATAGGAACTTTGAATATTCCAGACTGCAATTTTTACCAGCTTTAGCTTTAAACATGACAATTATAGTGCTGCTAATATACCCAGGAAACAATTATTTGAGCTGCCTAATCATTTTCAAATGACTTAGAAAAAATCAAGCACAAAGAAATAAGTAGCACAGATACAGAAAGTACAGCTTGTTAAGAATCACTCCATTTTTTTTTTTATCCTCTTCCAGGTTTTACAGGGACAGGGAGGCTTAGCAGTTTAATTTTAAAACATCTGGGAGCAGTGATGCCACACAATATAGTGTGGCCTTTTGTTTGCCGCAGGTTCCCTTAGCGGGAATGAAGCTGTGTCACATGAGGGAATTTGACTGAATTAGCTGACAAATGTCAAAATTAGACAGATGCATTCTGCTGACTTGTAAACACTGTCAGGAAAGTGTTTAAAAATTTAACCAGTTCATCTCTATTATCTCAGAGAAGCCCCGTAGCTGAACAATGGCATATGGAAAGGGAAAAGAGAGCAGACTGACTCCACAGTCTCAAAGCAGCTCTGAGGAGAACTCTCAGGAGTGCTACTTAACATATATGTGTGTGTGTGTGTGTGTGTGTGTGTCTAGCACTCTAGCATCATTCCTAGGGTTAAAGGCTTGCTTCAGATAAATGTAAGAAGCAGCAAATAGCTACTTTCCTATAGCACTGTAGTTTTCCCATCAAGAAGGGTAAAGACATTTTCACTGTTCTCAAAAAACTTTGAAATGTAAACTTGTTCGATTGATGGCTCCTTCTGGTCCTGGCAGCCTTTTTGATAGCTGGTGCTCTTTCGGGAATACTTGTTAAAAATGTCTCTGTAGCAAAGATGTTCTGGTTTTTGTTGGTGTCTTTTTTTTTTTCCATGTAATTTTTTTTTAAAGTCATTTCATGGAAGAGCAGAAATAGGCTCTTGTCTTCAATAGAGCAGACTGACAGGTGAACACCTACTCTTACTGCCCTTTTACACTATAATAACTTATGAGTTTAGACTGCTTGAAAGCTGTTTTTTTAATTTAAAATTTTCAATCCTTTTTGAACACAGCTCCCACTCAAGAAAAGTGACCGTGACACCACAGACTGTTCCAGAGGCTGTGAGTGTGTCAGGGTTAGTTGTCAGTGGTGTCATGCACCACTATCATCAACTTTTTAAGACCAGTGCATTCTACAGCTCTAATGCCTCCCTGTATGGAGATTGACCCAAATTTGCAACAGGATGTGACCCCAACCTGAAAGATAGTATCCCCTGTTCTCTCCTCCACCAGGGTCCGTACCAGCTCAAATTCTGACCTTTACCAGCGCAGAAGCCACTATTCTGGTTTGATGGGTACCTGTCTGTTTGAGGCAGCCCAGCTTTCAGAACAACGATGCTTACACACGTGTTTATCAAGCTCGCACACCTCTTAGATTTGGAAACATTTTGCTTTACATATGTAAATAGTTTCCTGGAGATTGTCACATATGCTTGTTTCTCATCTCTTGTGCTGTCTCCTCTGACCCTGCTAGCTCCATCAATGAAGCATAATTGTAAAATAAATCTTCCTAGTTGAAATAACAAACAGTGTCAAGGGAGTTTTCTGGAGTAATACCTTGATGCTAACCACAACTCACAGATACAGAGAGGATTGATCTTGCAGATTTTTCCATTCCACTTTTTCTTTCATTGTGCACAGTGTAGCACTTAAGTAGCTGTCATCATCATTAAAGATTGTGGTGCTGCAAAATAGCAGGGTTTGTTTAAAAGTTGCAAGTGCTTCCCAGCATGTCTCATGGACTTAATCTTGTCCCTCATTCTCCCTGCACTAGTCTCACTAGATCCCCCTTTTTTTATTTATTTGGAAGTACTTACGCAAACTCAGATTGTAGACAATGAATAATTCAGCTCGCTGGCAAATCAAGACATGGCAGAGGAAGAGGTTGGCGTGGTCCACATGGACTGTAATGTCCTTATAAAGAAAGGCAGATAATCCTGATAGTGCAATGCTAGTCATGTCTGTTGGTAAATATACAGTGCTCAGTAGTCTCACAAGGCTCAGAGAACTCGCTCAAGGCTCAGAGGAGACTGTGTTTCTCAGTGACAACAAGTTTTTTAGGCTTTTGTAGTCTTTTATGTTAAAAACCTTTGCAAGTAATTTTTTATCAGTGTGCTTATTAAGTAAGGGAATATTTGATTTTACTTTGGTTCTATTTTAGCTACAATAATCAGTTCTCTGAACATCTTTCTAATGTTTCAGATTTCTATAAAAAAGCTTTTTCTTTTTCAGATAACTATCCTGAAGAAACATGTGCAAGGGACCGAGGTAATAATGGAGATGAAATTCACATGTTAAAGTTAGAAATCTACAGGGAAAAGGTGAATTTGAATACAATTCTGAGCGTTCCAGATCTCATATACTCAGTGTCATTGGACATCTGAGGAATTTGGAGTTGGATTCTTAGATAGTGGGTCAAGTCTTGCTGTGTTGATATCAAGGAGTTGATCTATAGGGATGAACAATCTGTCACTCTGTGAGATTTTCTTATGGTTCCAAAATGAGATGCTGACTACTGATCGTTAGCATCCCTAAATACCCAGTTTGCATTTGATGTCACACCTTAGTAGTGCTACAGTAGTCTTTAAAGTATCCCAGATTTCAAGAATTCAAATATAATTTAAAAACCTCACCTATTAATTATGTTGTTTCTTGTGCATATTTGCACATTCAAACCTTATTATGTGTCACAGATAAGAGTTGTTTCTAGCTTTTTTTCTCTTTATTCCAGGAATTCCTGCTGTCTTGCTAGCGTAACACAGACAGATAGAGTTCAGGGCCAAGTTGGGGATGCCAGTCAGGATCAGGAATGAGGAATGTGGTCTGTAAGATGATGCGGGTGGGAGAATTTCATCCTTGCACTTTTCATCTCTAGCAGTTTTTAGCAAAACACCCTCCACTGAAGAACAGTCTGAGAGCTGGGTCAAGCRCACAGAAGATCTTCAGAAGTGTAAATTCACTCCTTATAGTAGTAGTTGGGAGGTGGCAATTAAAGGTGGTAGTGTATGTGGTACCTTCTCTACAGATTGTCAGGCGCATCCCAAAGGCATGGTGATGAATTTTTTTTTCTGATGTTCCTAGTATTACAATGTATTTCTCTACTGTTAAAATAAGGACATAGCCAGGGAATATAATTTAAATATATGAATTGACAAAGCATCCCAAATTTGTCCCCTAGTCCTGAGCACTAGAGGAATCCTCAGATGCCAAAGTCTGCAGTCTAGACAGCCCCCAAAAAAACTGGTGCTCTGAACTTCAGACATATCTCTGTTCTAAATAGAATTTTTTTCAAAGCTTTGTATTTAATTTTATACATGCAACATGTCCAGATGCTGCATGTGTTTTTGAAAGCAGATTCTTACTTTTAAAATTCCATATGTGGAATTAATGTTTATTATCATATCAAATTGTGTAGGATTTTAACTTARAGGAGGTTTTACAAGGGACTCAAAATGTCGATGTACTAATCTTCTCTGGACCTGCTTCTCAGCAAAGCTTAATAGTTGCAGGGGAAGCACAGCAGTACCACCAGCACTGCTTTCCTTCTTTTGGTCCCATTACTGTCTGAATGGTATGCTTGATCATCCAGTTCTAATGGTTCAAGTGCTATCTCTGGAGATTTGTCATTTCTCCTTCTCAATTCCTCCTTATTATGATTCCCATGTGCTGTGTAGAGGCTCAGGAACTTGTTCAATTAGCAGACTTGAAATCTTAACACCAGGCAGTCTGCCTGCCAGTGTAAAGTAAGGTAGAGGAATCACCACATTTCCCTTATACCTCTGTATTTACCTACAGATAAAATGCTGTGATTCCATTATGTACTGGTGTATAGGTATATGTGTGTGTGGGAATGAATCAAGAGTCCTTTTCTAATATAAGTTCCATAGATTTCATGCTCTTTTTTTACCCCTAGCACCAGAATCACAGGTTGCAAAGTTTCTTCTTTGCTCAGAGGGACTCATGGTCAAACTGAAAAAAAAAAAAGGTAAAAAAAAGAAGGAAAAAAAAAGAAAAAAAGTTATCACACCATACTTCTTAGTAAGTTCTATTTTCTCTTTCAACTAGCCAACATAAAATCTTTTTCTCCTGGCTTGTACAATCTTTTAAAGTACTAACAAGTGTTCTGTGGTTTCTAAAAGAGTCCTTTTATTTTTTCATAGACCCAGGGTTACACCTTTGTAGATGTGGAAAATTTTTGTTCACTTAATTATAAGACACTTTTGTGTACCACCTAACTGGATTTGGCCAGCAGAGAAGAGCAGATATGTCAGCCGCTGAATGCTTTTTTCCTCATSCCTAACATCCTAGGATATTGCAGGCTTTCACGTTCTAATGGAGGTTTCTTTTACCAGTGACCAATGCYTCTTCTACTGTCCAACACACCTACAAGTTTCTGACCTGTTATAATTTCCCCACCTGCAGTGCAGTTTCTGCCAGTGCTCCTGTGGAGTACTGAGAAAATGAATATGTTGCCTAGAAAATCGGTATGCCAAGTGAATGCTAGCTTGCGTACAATAGCATCTTGAATCTTCTCCATTATGTGAGAGGTACACTGAAAATAAGGGGGAAAAGGGCAATTCATACAATTGATTTCACCACAGGCTTTTTTGGCAAACCTTTGCCAACTGTCACTGAGCAATATCTTCGATCTGCCAATGATAGATATAGATAAGAAGCACTCCAGGCTCATGAAAATGAATTTATTCTCTGAAAACATTGCATATATTATTTGTGTGTGTTACAGAGTTAAAATGTCCAAGTGCATTTCAAAACACATTTACTTAGTAATGTATTCTTATTACCCAGTTCTCTATCTGGGCTATTTTCAGAAATTGAAGTACTGCTTCTCTTTCAAAGCTAGCCACTTCCTTTTTGACTGTCTTCCCACTCTGAACATAAAACAGGTGCATCAGCAATATTTGGCAAGTACATACCAAAAGAATTTCTATGTTTAATATCCAGCATTTTATGTTGTTTGCTTTATCTCAGTCGTCAACACTGATTCAAAGCAATTGAGTATCACAGTACTGACTACAAGCCAAGTTAGAGAAGAGTTGGCAGGGGTTACAGCTGTGGGAGGACCTGCAGGAAGAGGTAATAGCTGCTTCTGTGAGCCAAGGGATACCAATTATAATACTTCCTTCAAATTTCTCATTTGTTGAAATAGTTTTCTTTGTTCTTTTATGAAAGGTGACTGGACTGATTAAGATTTCCAGATGCAAACAACAACTCATCTCATATCCTTGGCAAGGAAAATAAAATAGAACACACTTCAGAGAAAAAAGATGAATCCAAATGTATTTGGCAGGGTCATAAACAGTTGAAAACTAAGTCTTAAATTGCATAAGCTAAGGGGTCATTAGCCTGATGGTATCTTCAGAAGATGTAGTCCTCTATAGACTGTTTTCAAGTGTCAAAGTACCTATGCTGTACATTGTATTAAAGAACAAAGGTGAGTAAGGGTTAAATTTAGAAAACACGGTCTTTTAAATGTTAATCAGAAAAGAACTCCCCCCTAGTTTCAGATGGGAGAATCTTAATGAGTTTAACTTTGGAAAAAAACAGTAGCCCCTAGGCCCTTGGGGCTCTGGGGTAAAGGATCACTGGTTGGTGAAGTTTCATGGGTTGCAGGCAAAGCAAATTAGTGAAGTATAGAAGTCCAGAACTGGTGTCTTCTTGCCTTACTATGTCACAGACTGAATGTTAACCCCTGTAACAACCATTTAATTTTGCTCTCTTTTTCCCTCTTGTAATGCCTTTCCCTTCCTTGTATTTCATCAGAAGAAAAAAATCATAACTGTTCTGGTGTGCTGTAAGTACTAATAAAATAAAATTAATCTAATCTAATAAATATAACTAATTGTACTTACACTGCCAGCTGTCTGTGATATGAAAATATGTTCTGAGATGTGTAAACTCAGTATACTAAGTCCTTTTTCTTAAAAAGACCCCAAATCACTGAAGATAAGTAAGAGTTAGAGATTGTCTGTGTCATCCCCATCATACAGAGAAAATTTCAGAGTAATTCCACACTCATCTTCTCACTACTAAGTTAGATGTCTTGGAAATAGGGAGCTAGAGAAGGCATAGCATTAAGTTAATACATTAGGAGACACCTATGTACACACCAAATTGTGATTTGGTTGAGTACCTTGTCATCCTCGAGTGCCTATCTACACAGGTAGGTGCAAAATGAAGGCAAACTTATGGACATACATGTCACCTTGATGTCCTGCTTCTATGCTGGTGGTGTCCCTGAAGGCATCTACACTATTCCACTCTGTATGAGACTGCTTTTGATATTTCTTATAATCCAATTAAAAAACAAGTTATTGTGCTTCCAAATGTTTTTTACACTGCTAAGAGGCAGCTACAAATTGAGAGATTTTTGGACACACCTTGGCTTGCACAGTGTGAATTCAAAATCTCCATTCTCTGCAGTTTTCAGTGCAAGATGTTGAGGTCATCAGCATGAATTCTTGTTTCAGTGTTGGGCCCCTCATGACAATAAAGACATTGACATGCTTGAGCATGTCCAGAGAAGGACAACAGAGCTGGGCAAGGGTCTGGAGAATAAGCCTGGTAAGTAACTGCTGAGGGAGCTGTGCATGTTCAGCCTGGAGAAAAAGAAGCTAGGGAGAAACCTTCCCGCTCTCTACAACTACCTGAAAAGAGGCTGTAGCTGGGTGGGGTTGGTCTCTGCTCCCAAGTGACAAGTGATAGAACAAAAAGAAACAATCTCATGTTGAGCCAGGGGAGGTTTAGTTTGGATATTAGGAAAGATTTCCTCACCAAAACAAATAAAAAGTGGGCAAGTCCTGGCACGGGCTGCACAGGGCAATGGTGGAGGCACCATCCCCAGAAAGTCTTCAAAACTATGTGTAGATGTAGTGCTTAAGGACATGCTCCAGTGGTGGGCTTGAAAGTGCTGGGTTARTGTTTGGACTTGATGGTATTAGAGGTCTTTTCCAATCTAAATTATTCTATGATTCTGTGACTTTGCTAAGGAGTTTTTCACAAACAGTTTTGTGGGTGCAAATCTACTGGAGACTGCTAACTCTTCATCACAAGCAGCTTTGCCCTCCTTGTAAAGCCATTTAAACTCAGTCTGAAAAAGAGTGCCTAGCTCTGATCTCTTGTCGTGTTTCCCACTGAATTTTCTTTAAGCAAGCTGGTAATGACTATCACATACAGTGTGTAACAAGCACAAGACAACATGTTCAAGATCACTTTGAAGTTTTGGTAAGGAGCAAGTGGCCCCTTGCAGCCCATCCAAATCACTGACTTCTGTCAAAACAACTCTCTCAGGCTGCCCAGGGAAGTAGTGGAGTTATCATCTCTGGAAGGATTTAAAGGTGTGTAGTTGTGGCCCTTTGCAACCTTGGTAAGTGTTCTTTGCAGTGCTAGGTTAAGGGTTGGACTTGAAGATCTTACAGGTCTTTCCCAACCTGAATGATCCTAAGTTTCTATGACTGATGCTTTTCCAAGGAAGTAGGTAATTCCTATTGCATTTAAGACCACGGATGCATTCGGTATTGGGGCCAATCCAAGCCTATGTTTCTTCCCAGTGTATTTAATTTAGTTGTATTAATGACATTTCTGCTCTTGTAAGGACATAAAGAGATTAGTAATTATCATTCTTTTAAAGCATATAGGAAAATGATATTGTACAAATGAAAGATTTAGAATTACATAAGAATTACACAGGACTGATATCCACTCTTACAATTATTGATTTTCCCTCTTCATCTTTCCAGCAATGGATTTTTTTTTTTTCTTAAAAACAGCTCCTGAAAAATTTTAAAAAGTCATGTGGTAAGAGTAATTGTGTAATTACAAACTTAATAGGAATTTTTGTTTTTAACTTATTCACAAGGAAATGGTTAGATATATAACTGTGAAATGTAAAGCTCAAGAAATTAATATCTAAAAAAAAGAGCCTATTAAATATATGCATATTTTGTGGAAAGAGTTAGCCAGCCCTCTAAATATACTGTAAGGGTGGTGATGATGGCATAATCCGATATTCTCCAGAAATCCAAAAATATAGATGGGAGAGTGACGCTACTTTTGTCTGCCCCCCTGGAAAATTTTAATGAGTAATTGACACCTTAGACGTGAAAGTAAGCCAAAGAGTGCACATAAATGAGCCAGCCTCTTTAGTTTCAGTAGTGACAGAGCTATTTATTGAACCTTTATGGTCAGAGACCAAAATAGCTTATAAATAAGAACTGAAAGACTCTCCAGAATGGTCATGTTGGAGAGGAAGGTGCCATTAACTGAGCTACCTTTCCATGGGAATTTGTTACATGTGAGAGACACCCTCTGTCTTGCTGGATGTGGCTGGGTTACTGCCACATCCAGGAGGTGAGTAACACACAGATGTTTTTTTAAGCAGTGTAGGTCAGCAGTAAATTAGGATGGGACAAGTATTATTGTACAAACATTACTGTATAGCGCACTTTCTCTTCATAATGTTAAAGTAATTTAATTTTGGACCATTATTGTAATATTAATTTAATTAGATGGCTGTCTGCATGCCTTTTTAGGCTTAGCTCTCTTTTTTTGTCCACATACACCTTCAAATATGCTCTGTATAGAGGTAAGTGTCCACATCATGCTGGAAAATAGAATCATTATGTATCTTTATCTGATTCAGAAATGCGTTTGTGAGATTATGAACCCTGAAGGGGCATTCACTTAGCTCTCATTTTGTCTTTTTTTAAAGCCTACTCTTTAAATAGGAGAAGCATGTGGCTGTTTTCTCATCTATCTCATCTTTATATGGCTCTTTTTCCTCCTAGCTTTGATTTATACATGTGGAATGTTTTTGATCAGATAACACCCAGTGAATATGTTGCTGTCTTCATTCAGGACATTGGTTTTGAGTGCTGCAAAGCTGATCAACACTTGTATGTGCCTTATTTCCTTTTCTGCACAAAGATTCTATTGAGACATCAGCATATCTGGGGAGAACGTGTTTTTTAATAATATAGTTGTTGTTGTTTATTTTAAATTCAACACTATCTTATTTGATGTCTGCATCTTTAAAAAAATGCAAAATGATGTCCTGTTGGCAATAATGAATATGAATTTAACAGAGAACAAGAAAGGGAACCTGCCTTAATGTTCCTTTGTTATAAAATTCTTATCTGTTGAAAAGACCCTTGAGAATATTAAAACTTGACTCTTTGTCTGTTAGATCTATGAAAGATAGAGCTCTTTTTGAAACTAACATTTCTCTGTTGACTCCACAGTTACAATGCCTTACGCAGCAGTTTTTCCTTGAGAATAAATCCTAGAGACAGAAGATAAAACAAATGCCGTGGACTAGTGACTGGCATATACCAACTAGAGGCATATTCACATGAGAAAACTGCTCAACAAATATTTCGTCTATCTGAGGTATTTTCCAGCTGAGTTGCCTTGCTAGTCTGTTCCCACCACATTCTCTGCATTGCGCAGTGGAAAAGCACAGAGTTTTAACTTCTGCACTGGACTGGGAATGCTGGGAGTGCTTCAGATGCGCAATACCAGGTCAATATTTTTGTTGTTTCAGTTGGCACTGAATAATGGAAACAAACTTAAAATTGGTTCTTTTCTCCGTATAAAAGAGCAAATCTGGGAAAGATTAGCTATATGACTTAAAAGCCCCTTTATACAGTAGCTAAAAGTTCTCAGGAACTAGGGGTGTTTATGTATTTAGTAAAAATTATGAAAATTTCACAATACTGACTTCCTTGTCACTAATATGTGGATCTAAATGTGTAAAAGTACAAATGATAGAATATAAGGAAAGCATTCAAAAAATCTTGGATTCCAAGTAAAGAGGAAACTGAAGTATTATTATGGAGGTCAACTTATTGAAAAACATTTTTTCAATTAGCTGAGCAGGTAATTTTTAAACATAAATTTATAGTAAAAGTTCTAGTGTAATGCCAGCCACTAGGTCTGTGTGTCACTGCAGTTTGAGTAATGTTTTATGAAAACACCAAAAAAGCTATTAGATTTATAAGAAGACTAGAAATGAATTACTGATTTCAAAACCAAAATTTTACAGCTTGTTGAATTGTTCCTCCTTTTCAGAGGAAAAACACAAATGAGGGAAAATAAATTCATTGTACCTCATGGAGTTAGATAAATTAGTAATGCACCAGTCTCAGAAATACAGAAGAAAAATAGCTGATAGTTGTACAGCTTGTTCCTTAACCTTCACACAGAAAATAAGGCTAAAACTCCTAGTAATTAGCTACAATTAAACAGTATATGTGAACTTTCATAACTTAATCATCTAATATGCCTGTGGAGTTATTTGTGTTCAGCTGTGAAGTAACCAAACAACTGCGTAGCATGCATTTGATAAATTTAAATAAAAATTTGCTCAAAAAATCATTATTTGCTTGCAAATTAGGAAGAGGCTAAATTTTGTTGTATTAATTATTTAACACAAAATTTTCACTCAGCTCTGGCGAGTAGTAAGATGGGAAATGAGTCAAAAAAGTGCCACTTAAGGAAAGAGTGTCAGTGATCAGAATCTGTCTTTTTRCCTTTAACACACTGCCTATATCCACTTGGATACCACAAGTAAAAGTGGGGCTGTTTTAGCTATATCTCTGCTGCAAAGAATAATTACATGGGTTTGGCATGGTCTAAAGCTCTGACTCTGGATAACATTGACATGGTGAGCACCACCTCAGCATCCTTTGGAGCAAGATTGTGTTCATCGGAGTATGCACAGTCTAAGGAGCCTAAAGGTGTGTCTGCTGGTGGGAGTCCAGAAGAGGCCATGAAGGTGCTCAGAGGGCTGGAGCACCTTTGCTATGAGGAAAGGCTGAGAGAGTTAGGTGAGTTCAGCCTGGAGAAGACAAAGCTCTGGGGAGATCTTAGAGCTTCCGGTTCCATTAAATAAAAGGGGCTGGAAGAAAGTAGAGGGTCTTTTGAGAAGGTCACAGAGTGATTGGACGAGGGAGAGTGCATTCAAACAGAAAGGAGGTTATTAGTAAGAAATTCTTCACTGTGAGTTTGGTGAGGCATTGGCAGAGATTGCCTGGAGAAGCTGTGGTTGCCCCATCCCTACAAGTGTTCAAGCCCAGGTTGGATGAGGCTCTGTACAACCTAGTCTAGTGGGAAGTGTTCCTGCCCATGGCAGCAGGGTTGGAATTACAAGAGCTTTGAGGTCCCTTCCAAGACAATAATCCTTCTGTGATTCTGTTAATTGCCAGTAATTCTCTGGTACAATTGATGGTAGACTTCAGTTTTAGGTACTGCCTGCTTTTTGGCCTTCCAAGGACAAAAAGTTCATTCAAGACAAATTGAATGGATGGATATTTACCATACTCACACTGGATGAGGCAAGGGTTTTTTCTAATCTGGGCAGAAAAAGAAAATGTAGTTTAAAACTGTACAGAAACACATGTAAAAGCAATGTCTCAGATCTGGCAGCAGCAGCTGTGTCTCAAATTTGGAGGCCTGTTTTAGAGGTCTGGACTATGATAATCCTACTTATTTGGGAATCTGAAAATAAATGGAGTAAAAGAGACCTATTTTTAAAATGTTTTCTTACACTACCATCACACGAAAAATTAAAATTATAAGAAAAAATTGCCTTTTGTTGACATAGAAATCTAATGAAAGGTTTTTCAACAACAGGAGGCTTAATTTTTTTTYCCTGTTTGATTCTTTAAAATATGCCTAATTTGTAACAGTGTTGATCACCAGTACACCAGTCAGGGTCCCATGAAAAAATTGCTTTCTAAACAGTGCATCTATCTGAGTTTTTTTCCTAGATTATTTTCTTTGCTTGAGCTTACTCGGGGCTTTACATGAACTTCACTTTTGAAAATAGGACTTCTCATTTTGGAATTAAAATTAGGGAAGCTTGCCCACAGTTACATTTTTACCTCTGCAGGTCCATGAATTCACCTGAAAGAGAAGAAAGATAAAAGTAAAAACAATTTTAGAAAAACAAAACCCTTAATTAATAATGCCAGAAATTTTCAACTAAAAAAACAGATTGTGGTAAGGATCATATTTTTCCATCAGACCTGAGTGTAGGGAAAATTCTGAACATCTGATAGTTAATCTTTTGCTAAAACCTGTCAGTATCACCTTAATTAAAATGAGCTTTCCTTTGGTAAATCTTTTCATGTCAGAATTATGCAGACTTACAATTCTGACATGAAAACTACTTCTTGGTGAGTGTTAATGAGGTGCCTCCATTTGCTTTAATGAGGTACAATGCACAGCTTCATTTATACATGAGAAGAGAAACGAAGATTTTTGAGCTGGTTTTTGCTCTGTAATCCAAGAAAAATGTACAGACTCTGCTACCCACCATTAATAGGATGACATAAAGAGTTGGCAGTGTTTTCTGCCGAATGCCTTAATCTCATGTGGCTACATTTGAAAAGTGGAAAATCATTGTTATCTCATATAGATCCTTACAATGCACCATATGTATCTAGTGAATGAGCATCAAACTGACCCTGTGGGTGTATGCTGCACATCCTGCCAGGCCATTGATTTTGGGGCTACACTGAAAACACAAGGCTGGCTTGGAGAAAGGGTCATGAACTCACATTTAAGGGTATAATTTTGCACAAATAGAGAATAGAGGAGAGACAAAACTGTCCTCCAGACAATAGCCTGCAGTATGGGGAATGCTAATTATAATTTTGGACAGCTACAGGGTCATGCTCTTTCCACTACACTGTAATTATGTACCAGGAAGCACAGCACACAAGAGGTTAACTTATTTCATTTGCTTTTTATTATGCTTGGAATTTCATGCATATGCAAGGCAAAATTCCATAAGAATTATATTGTTGGTTATCATTAATGGCTGCTTGTTATGAAGTGCAATATTCCTACCTTTTAAAATTCAGCAGGATTCTAGACAGGCCTTTCCACTGTTAGGATCTTGGCCAATAAATTACTCAACAGGGCGCACAGGGTGGCTGGAGCAATATAATAGCATCACCCTTGGAAACTGTGTAACAATATTGGTAACCACAGGGGCAAGGGGGCACTTCTTCACAAGGATGTCTTTCACTGGCGCAGACGGTCAACCAAAGGAAAAAACAAAATGTTTCAGGCAAATATAGATTTCAAATGAGGCAGATATTTGGCAAGCAGGAATCATACATGTAAAGCTGACTTTGAAAAAATGTCATGCAAAAAAAAAAAAAAAAAGCATCCACTGTTACCACAGGAATCTGAATATATTATATAGAACTTTATTAGCTGTATCTCATTTCAACAGGAAAAACAAGCTGGAGAGAATCAAACCTCTGGGAACAAAAGGATGTCACTTCTGTGCTGGCTTTTTCTCACTGATTGTTTCCGACTGAATTTCTGGGAGGATTTCCTAGACAGAGGACATCTTCCTCAGTAGCTGGCTAATATCAGATCTCATTGCAATCCAACCTGAGACATTTCAGGTGACTCTATGTATCAGATGTCACTGGAACTCTCCATACTCTTTTCTAGTTAATTCTATATACTCCATCAGCATGCCAGGTCATGGGAAAAAAATCATTTAATATTTTTGTTGGGGTCACTTCTGTGAAGGAAGTGAAAGGTGTGGTTTTTCTTTGCACCCTTGTTTTGGGTAAGCCCCTATGCACACTGTGAATTTTCTATAAAAGCAAACCAAGATACTTTTGCAGGTTGAAAAACATCCTGTCTTGTGCAGACCTATTCTGGAATAGATTTTCTCACCAGGGGTTCTTGTGTTGTAAATATCCCTCTTGTATCACGTGAGAACATGTTCACCACTATCTAATGGAAGGAGTCTCACCTGAGGCAAGTGCTGCAGGACAGTTTCTGAAATCTCCTTATATTAGGTGCATAAAACAGAGGCATATAAAAGCTCACAGCTGAGTGCTTTTGGCTTTATAGCCTAATGGACCCCTAACTCTTTGCAGCTGGAGTGATAAGACATGAGGACTGTTATCGGAGTGAGTCCAGGACATGACTTGAATTAATGCTTCTGGATCTTAAAAGCTGTCTGCACCAGCCTTGCTTCAAAATGCATCACTTATACCCTTATTACATTTTCAAAGATGTCTGACAGTGTCTGAGCTGCCAGTTCAATATCAACCTGCAAAACAGCAGAAACAGTCCTGAAAAACCTCCACATACCCTTCAAGTGCACCACAGACTCCCTTAAAGATATGTGCCTATGTAATATTTACATCCTTAATATACCTCAATATAGTCAAGGGCAACTTTCATGCAGTTAAAAATGAAATTGCTGCTATCAAATAAGATTTGAAGTCACTCCTTAAAAATTGAGAAGATTATCTTTGAAAAGCCTTTTCAAAAATTCTCTACTCTGTTATTAACACCCTAAGAAAAGAGCTCTTGAAAAATGGGATAATTTTCTGAGTATAAAGGACTATATAAAAAGATGTTTATGAAAGTTTTAGACTAAAACAGGTTCTTTATTATTAAGCAACAGCTCATGTTGTGTGCTAAAGACTCTACATGCTTTTATGACACTTCTACATATTAAATGTCCGATTTTATCAAAGGTGTTAATGACATACTGATTACAAGCATTGGGATCTGAATAATATTTTCCTTTGTATTAAGTTTCTTTCCCAGGATTTTTTGATAGATATAGCATCTCATCATTAATGTTATTTCTCATCACAGACCTAACTGAATATTCACATGAAAGATCAAATCCCTGTTATTTTGTTTTGTCACTATTTTTCCATGTAGATTGTTAACCCATGATTTTTATAATATTTTACAGTAGTTTTTGCATTTATAGCATAACTGTTAGTCCAATTTATTGTGCAGGCTAACACTTTGGAGGAGAATTTGAAAAGAAAACCTCTTTATGAAATCACATATATTAGAGGGAATCTGCCTCCCATTTTTTTTCCTTTAATGCTTCCTGATATCCTGAGAATATTTCCTTACTTTCTAATTCAAATTTTTCTGAGTTTTACAGTCATCAAAGAGCTTTGAGAAGCCTTACTGCAGCTGGTGCCAGATTTAAGGATCAGAGAGGAGAGGACTATGATCTTACAACTGAAGTCTGAAATTCACAAGATGGGAAAAATTTTACTATGTCCTTGATGTTTTGTTTTTTTTATTTGGAGCTCACACCCATTAACAGAGAGCCTAATGAAAAGAAGAGGATAACAACTGATAGTCATTCTAGAACATACAGACTTTTTCTTCTTTTTTTTCTTCTTTTTTTTTCCCCTGTACAGACAGAGAAGCTAAGGTATTCAGAGTTTATAGGCTTGGGCTGATGACAAATCATAAAGCAGTACTATGTCTTTTATATTTTTTCTCCCAAAGCACCTCATTACACAAAAGCCCCATGTGACCTTGGTATAAACCCATCAGACTTAGTCCATCTCATGCTGCCACAGCAGAAATTGTATGAAATCTGTGGTTATTACTTGTATTACAGTGGCATCTGGAAATATTAAGATCATTAGAAACAGCAGGAGCCCAAGGAAGTGTTAAGGATCCAAATAGATGGGAGAGAAAAAAGATAGAAAAACCTTTTAACGATAGGAAGCAGTGCTAGAGCGAAATGAAATTAATTCTCAACAGAACACAAGGAATTTTTGGCAAAGTCAAGACTTCAACTTAGATGAGCTTTTTTCAAGTTCACTGTGTTGCTTTTTTCAAAGGAAATAATAAATAAGCCTAAAGATTTTGATTTTTCATCCCAAGTATCTTATGCTTACCTAGGATATCTTAAGCTGATCTGGGATATATTTCAGATAAGATGGTACTTAAATTGACTGGTGTAATAAATTGAGCTATGCTCATGGAGAACATGGAGAGTTAAATTAAGCTGTAAATAAGATGGGGCAAATCTAAAGAAAAGAAAAACACGAATAATAAAAATTTATGTATATTAAATTTTTTTTTGTGTCATGACTGATGTCTGTACATCTTGTGTCTAGTATAGCAGGACACTGGCATACGCGTTTCGCAAGAAGTGGTAAAGATGTTTGAGATGATGGTGYAGTTTTACAAAACTCAAGGCAAGCACTAGATATCTGTAATTTGGAAGCATGCCAGTAAAGTGAGCTTAGATGAATGAAGCCTTACTTTTTAAAAGTTTATCCAGTTATGAGAGTTGAATGGGCACTTTCTCTTAGTCTGCTCCTGCTATCGAAATCAATTGGATTTTGCCCTGTCATACTAAACAAAACAGAAGTGACCCCTGAGACTTCATATTGAAATATACAATTACTTTTAGAAACGGAATAATTGTATTCATGACTGGCTAGGTAATTAGTTTTGAAAATCAGTTTCAAAAATGTTGAAGAACACAAAAGTCAAACCATCCTGTGTAACTCATCCCAAGCAGAGAATTCTTAATGCAGGTACAAGAGATTTTGTATGTGAATCTTAATCTATAAATGTTTGATTTGGAATAAAATTTTTTTAGCTTTAAAATAAAAAAAAAACCAAAAAACACCTTCCAAGTGATTAAAAGGACCAGTAAAGATTTTTAAAGTACAGCAAATGCTGTAAAAATGCCATAAAATGATGAGTTAGCATCTGAAAAAAACCCAAAACCAAAACAACAAACAACAATTTAAATTAAGAGTTGATGGATCTGTATTAAGATAAATATTAAGATCTGCCTCAGAGGAAAAGTAAAAAACAAACTTAGTGGAAAGAAAGTGGTTTTTTTCAGAAACCTATTAATGATAATTAGGAATTCGTTACCACCTCTAATAAGTTATGATGATGATCTTGTAGTTCCCTAGCATGAATCATTATTAGAGCGCCTCTCCTGTGAAGAGGTTGTTCAGCTGGGAGAAGTCTCCTGAGAGACGTTGGAATACCTTCAAGTGCCTACAGGGGCTACAAGACAGCTGGAGAGGAAATTTTGGCAATAGTGATAGGACAAGGGAAATGGCTTCAAGCTAAAAAGGGATAGGTTTATGTCAGCTGTTAGGGACAAATTCATTATTGAGAGTGTGGTGAGGCACTGGCAGATGTAGCCCACGTAAATTGTGGATGTCTCATCCTTGGAAGTGTTCGAGGTGAGGTTGGATGGTGCTCTGAGCAACCTGGTGTAGCAGAAGCCTGTGGCAGGGAAGTTAGAAATGAGATGATTAATGTCCCTTCCAACCCAAACCATTCTGTGATTTTTGATCCAACAATAGATCTAAATTCTTTCCAAAAGAAGAAAATGCTTCTTTTCGAGCCATACAATGTTGCAAAGGAGGTTTTTTACCTGTCATTCAGAAAGACATAATTCTTAATATTAACAAGCATGTGTGTTTCTTAATATTAACTTGTGCATGTGTGTTTCATTGGCTTATTCCAGTCAAGCTGTCATTTGTCTCAGCAAAATACTGTTTGGTTCAAATAACCCTAAGGAAATAACTTTGAGGATTTTTTAAAAAAAAGTTGAGATTCTTGTTCAGCACGTGTACAACTTTTCTCAAGTCTGTTTCTCAGGAAAGGCCRCAGGCTGGCCTGAAACGTAACCAAATAATTCCTCAGAAAAAATTTCAGGGTTGAATTTAAAAAGGAGATGCTTATTGCAAAATCCTACCTTTGGTCTGTGGTTATAAAAGCAGTTAGTCTGGCAGATGCTTGATGCTTCTGAGCACTCCAGTTGCTCCCCTACCCTTAGCAGCAAACCATAAGGGCACTGCTGGGAGGGGTGATAGAAGCAGCACTTCTGCAGGTCATTTCGGTTCCATGCGTCCAAAATGAGAGCAATGTGCTCAACAAGGTCATTTCTGACTATGTGCTTGGAGCTGCTGAGCTCCAAGCAGTCCCTTCTGTGGAGATTGTGCCAGCCCCCTGTGGGCTACTGCAAGCCTTTGGTGAGTTGGCCAATCCCATATTCCTGTGATAAGACACATTTTCTGGAACACTCATTAAATAAAAAAGAGGCATATCTGTGCTGCTGTGGAACAGGACCTCCTGCCCATCTTAAGTGCAAGTATTGCTGTTATGAACTGCAATAATTTAGGGTAGTTCCTGGTCTCTGCAATACCAGCTGCTGACCAGCATGGCAGTGGCACCAGACAATGTAATTCACCAGAAAATATAATTCACCAGCTATACGAGCTATATAGCACAAAGATTTTGCCTTTAGTTTTGCCCATGTCTTCCTCAGGCCAGATATGAAGATATCCATAAGATAAGAAGGAAGACAACATCTACCTCTTAGTCTTAGTCTGAAGCGAAAACAACAAGGAGATCTTAGTAATTATTATGAGTTTCAGAAGTTTCGACATTGTCCTGGTGATCTTTCCTGTGCAAGGCAGTGCTGCCTGCCCAATGCAAAGCTTACAAAAATTACTTACTTTCCTTCTAAGGGTATGAAAAACCAAAATCAAGGGCCTCCTGCTCTCCTGATGCCACAGTCTACACTTTTGTACATAACTATTTCAAACTGAGGAGCAACATACTGGAGTAGCTTCAGAGATCAATTTTGGTGGGGTATTTTATTGTTGCTCGATCATAACCTTTGGTAATATGTGAAAGCACCATTTCCTGATGGCTGTCCAGTACCCATAAAATTATGTTTCACACATGTTGCTATCTGCATATACAGAATCCAGCATTCACTTCTCCATGAAAAGTGGAGAGACCTGGAACAGCCCTCCAAAATGTAGGCTCTAAACACATTCTATCGAAGCTGGATATGTTCGTGGGACAAGAGCTGTACCCCCACCTACTGTAGATTTGCAAACAGCTTACTCTGCTACACTTACTGTACTCTGGAGCAGCCTCCCAGTTTATTTCCCTGTGGGTGTATTAACAGTATCCCCCCAGTTCCCTCCTGATCTCCTGCACCTTCTTGATGACAGTTTTTGTACAGTCCAGGAGCTGCCTCTGTGTTTGATTTCCCAGCCATTGAGGAATATAGCTGCTTGAATTTGTTATGTGAAGAAAAAATTGAAAAGGAAGATTTTCTTCTATATTACTCTCCTACCAGCACCTGGTGAGAGCTTGGTTTCTCGCATGCTGCGTTTCCGAGCTTCACTTCTGCAGTCACAATATACATGTTCACCAGTCCCCAGGCAACAGTTTCAGAAAGCAAGTTCCTTCGTCTGGTGTTGCCTTTGAGGCACAGATAACCTTTGTAGCATTTCCTTCTTTGCCAGCCACAAGCATGATACTTGCGAGCTCAACCTGGATCTGGGATATACCTTACTGAGGCTGGCACTCAGTATTTCATGTTGGTGCAGAACCAGTGTTTTGGGGTTCTAATAGGTCAGGACAAATAAGTTAGTACCTTGTGCATATCCTGCAAACCCTTCAGATTGTGTTAATGATCAGGCAGTAATGAAAGACACTGTCAGTGCTCTCGTTTGGTGTTTGCTGAGAAGAAAATTGAAAAATTCCACAGCTTTAGACGAAGGACATAGGAATTATTTGGTACATAGGACATCTGTGAAGAAAGAAACTTTGCAAATATGATACTGAGGTAATGAGCCAGCTCATATTACAATAACTTCATTTTGCAGAACTGTTTGTGCATATTATATTGCCTCTCTGCTCATATTGCCTCACTCGAAATAGCCAGGTAGATTATGAAATGTGGACTCTGAAACTCCAGTGTTAAAACTGCATCCCATTGCCAAACAAAGCAAAAATCTTTCCACTTTGGATTGAGCAACTTTCTGTGATCAACTAAATCTGTTTTCTGATGAGAATTAATGTAGAATTCAGATCAATGAAGCATATATGTGAAAGGGAAAGAAAGTAGGTGACTGAAAATAAGAATGGGTAACCTTCAGTTTCCATCATAGTTAATTAAAAAAAAAAAAAGCTTGTAGTATTTCCAKCAGAAATGGAAAACTGTGACTATACAATCTACAGTGATCTTGAATCATAAAAACCAAATGGAATATCCTGTAGATTTTCTACAGATCTGTTCTATCCACACTTTCAAATTACCTTTAACAAAGGCAATTAATCGCTGTTGCTGTCGTAAAAATCTCTGTGTGCTGTACTAACGTGATGCTAATGAAAAGTATCATAAAAAGCAGAAGTTCAGATTACATGAACTTCAGTACAGAGATCTGGTTGTTCACTTCTATCATTTTACTGGGAAATTTTTTCTCATTGATTTTTAAAGAGAAGCAGGTGTGCGGTGGTAGTGAATTATTCACGCTGCAAAAACAAGAAGTTGCGTGGGTTGCTGTTTCTGTGATGTCTCTTCCCCACCCCCTGAGCTCTGCCATAGTTTGGCAGAGATTCAGCTCCTATATGAGATAGCTAACATAGGTCTTATAGTAAAGAGATGATTAAGTAAGGTGAGACAAAAGAGCAGGGGACACTAAAAGACAAAAAAGCAGGGACACTAAATTCCTGTGGAGCTCCATTACTGAACTGCTCCCAGGAACTCCATTAGCCTGGGAGGAAAAGAGCAAAAGAGTAAGGACAGGCTGCTAAATGCCCAGTACATGGCCAGTAAGTATTACCTGCAAGGATGTCCAAGTAACTCACTGTTACATTATGTTCTGCCCATGAGGTACATCTTTTCCTACTAATTCTCAGGTACATTAGGAGAAAAATGTTCTTGGAGTAGTTGAGGGAATGATTGATTTTGTTTCAGATCGTGGCATGCTTCCTCCAGCTTCACCCAGCTGAGATGCATGTTGGCACCCTGTTAGGGAATTGTTAGAAGCTCGAGTAAGCACAAATGCAGATTGTGCTTATCATGTTCTTGTCGTGAGCTGATGTGGTCCAAGCAAATGTATATCAGAAGTACAGAATGTGGAACTTCCTTTAATAGCCTGTATATAAAAAGAAATGGCTCTTTTCTGACATTTTTTTCCTGTCCTGGGGCAGAGGGGAGATTGGCATCCCATTAACCTGAGATTATGAAAACATGACCTGAAATCCCAATAGAGTCCTTTATTAATCTATTTTTTTTTAAGCAACCATTGGTTTCCAGAACATCTGAGGAAGGGTGAGGAAAGGCTATGATACAGAGGATATGATGCTTGGAGTAGACAGGTCAGACATTTCTTTTCATGATCATACTTGGAGCTTGTGGCTTAGGCTTTCCAGACTGCTTTCTCTGGACTTATTCCTGCAAATTTCCCAGAGATTTTGCAAGGTCAATAGCAATGGTTGTTTTAAAACTCATTTTTTTCATACCTATGCGTGGGAAAGATGGCTGCAACCCCACTCCATAGCTGGTCTTTCTCTTTACGGAACCAGCTAAAATGCTGTCAGTGTGAGTGCCTATATAATACACCTCTTCTTTCTGTTGTCCATTTTCTTTTTCCTGAGAACATATTTCATCCTCCCGCACCCATGCTGGCAATGCTAGTAAATCTGAAAGGAACAATGCATTTCATATTTCAGAAGCTTTCCCATTGTACAGACATTTAAAAGTACTGAAAATATTAAGGTTAAATATAAGGGAAATTCTAGTAACATTATTAATGCCTGTCATTTTAAAGATAAAAGTATTTCCTCAGTCTCCTTGTGATCTGATGGATTAACTGGCATATAAAATTAGTACCTTCCAGTCTTTGAAACCAAGTAACATCTTACTGACCTGATTCTCCCTAGATCAACATACAACCCCATGAGGGTGTGAATATTTTTCAGGGGCCTGATTCTGCCTCGGTAGGTCTTGGGACCTCTTGCATATGTGGAGAAAAAAAGAAAAAAAACTCTTGAGGATAATGTCTACACTTTCAGTGTGATATAGAGAAAATGCTAATTGTCACTCTCCAACCTTAAGTGTTCACATAACTTGTATTACAAATGATATGGTATCTTTCCAGTGCTTTTCATTCTGAGATGTTTATTGTAAGCATCAAGTATATCTGAATGTCCTTGTCTAACTAGATACACAGTATCACTAAAAATATTACCACAAGCAAACCATTATTAATACATAATATCACTTTGCTACTGTTGTTAGATTCTAATATTTTTCAACCCTTATTTTCAGTGGCTTTCATAATAAAATTACCTTTAACAGTAAAAATTTGATGTTGATTCTTCTCAAACCAGCACAAATAAACTGCTGAATAAAATCCAAACACTCATTTCAGAACAATGAAATGAAGTAAATATTATGTGTTTTTACCAAGTAAATGCATCTTTCTTCCTTTTTATTTTTTTCTTTTTTCTTTTTTTTTTCCATTACAGACTTTCAAACAGAGTTTGAATGTAAAGCTCTAAATTTGGCATCTGCAGTTTTCAATGAAGATCACATGCTTTTTGATTCTTAGAAAAAATGGTTAAGCAGCTCATTACATACACAGCATATATTATTTTTCCATGTTGCTTCATCCAGCTCAGTCCTATGGGACACAGAAACTGCCTGAGAAATGGGCAATGCCATTGATTCCCAATGAAACCATTATGAGCAGAGAAAGTCTAAGCCCCCAGGGATGCAGAAACTCAAACTTTACATCCCTTCCATCTTTAAAATGGCTGCACAGCTTTAAACCTTTCTTCCACATGAAAGCTCGGGCTTCTCTTCAGCTAAAGATACAGAAACCTGCTTAGACTGCCTTGAATAACACAGAGTATGGTCTTAACTCAGCACTTCCCAAGATTTTTCTCTAGCTCTTTCTTCCCTCATGAACTAAGTCCCTCGCTTTAATTAGCTCAGTCCAAACCCACAATATGTTGCTTATCCTACTTCCATACTTGGAGCCAGCTCATGTCGTCCCCTCACTGCTGTCCTGAGTTGGTTTTGCACCACCCCCCTCCACTCCCACTGGTGGGGACAAGCCCTACAGTGTGGGAATAGCTGCCATAATTAAACAGTTTTAAACTGACAAGCCTGAGAAGTTTGATTTATTTGAAACTAAATATAGCTTCTCTAAACAATGAATAAGTTAGGATTAATAGTTTTGCAGGAATAAATGGCATGCATGTTCACCAGAACAAAGAAAATTATTAAACAAGAATGTGGAGTAAGAAGTGAGTAGGTGAAACTAAGCTGGGGAAAACCCCTGGCTGTAGCCCATGATCTTCTTTTAAGATGACCCTGGGCAAGAGTTACTCATCCATTCCTTTTCTCACATAAAGACCCCTACCTTCCTTTTTCCATATTTTTATGCATTTCTTAATGCCTCCAGCTCCTTTCCATCTCACTCCATTGTCCCTCCCCCTCTGCGCATTGCCTTTGGCTCAGCCAAGGTGAGGGTGCTCCAGCTGGATGATACAGGCAAGGGTTGTGGAGCCACATGTGCCTGCCTCCTCCATATGAGGAGTGTATCTCCAGAGAGACACTGGAGTGTCTCTTCAGGCTCTCTCATCAGTTGGCAGCTGTTCTGGTGCTGGCTTCTYGATGCTCATTATAGGATGACAAATAAACAGGGCCCTGTTGATAGATCTAGAAGGCTGGTGATTTCTCGAGGTAGGTGTTGTGAGACCTAGCTTTACCAGTATTAAATGCCAGGGGGTTTTTTTTTCCCTTGTTTTTTTTTGTTTCTTCTTTCTTTATGACCAATAAATTGCATTGTTTTAAAACAGGAAGTCTATGTTAAAAAGCTGTGTAAAACCAATATAGTGTAGCAAAGACTCCAGGCTTTTCTAATTAGGTCATTTGGAAAAAGATGACCTTTTACTTTCTGTGCTGCTTTTCTAGGGTCACATGTTTCTAATTATCATTTGTATTTTACTTTGCTAAAGCTGTTGACAAGCTGTTACTCTGTGTGCATGTGTACCCTTGTGTGTGTGTGTGTGTGTGTGTGTGTGTGTGTGTGTGTGCCTGTCTGTGTTTTGATTTATGTGAGAGAGAAAAAGAGGACAAAAAAGAGAAATTGTACACATGCTAGGTATGGTTGCTGTCTGCAAGAATCCAGCAGCATAGAAGGATACATGCACTAATTTTAAATTGAGAGCAGCTGGATTTATGGGAGGAAAAAATCCAAATGAGTTTTCTAGTGTTTGTGTCCTTTTCAGCCAGCTTCCCTTCAACTTGTCCAAAGACCCTTCATGAATATTTGTGCTCTCTCAGGCTGAACATTGTGTAAAAAAGACCATGAGCAAACAGTGACTGGTTCTTTGCCTTCCTTACAAATGCAAGTTGGAAAGTGACTGAAGAGATGACTCTTATGACTRGGATCAATACTGAAAGAAAAATGTTTAAAAAATCCACGAAAAATTTTTCTCTATACGTGCTTTGAATATAGAAGATCTGCTGTTAAAAGCAGAGAGAAATTATAATTGCTCTAAGAACTACATAGCACTTCTTACACTTAGTCCTGATAATGAGCACAAGTGTAGACCAACTTCTTGCAGAACCATTAGAAAATTAATAACAGGTCTTGACTTCTGAGTACTTTGGTCTTTTCACATCTAACAGCACAGAGAGATAGAGCAGTTGTGTGGTTATGGGAATATGTGGCAAGGACAGCATGCAAGGTGCTGAGAGCTGGTCCTGAATGGACATGAAACCCCAGGCAGGCATTTCTGGGTGCAAATGGCAATGGGAGAAGATGAATGCTCTGCTTGGAGAATGTATGATAGCCTGTCTGGAGGATCAGAGCTATGGCCACAACTTTTTGCTTCAGGCACAAGGGTATCCCTATGCAGGGGTGGGTGTACTGGCTACTCTGTAAGGGAGTGTTTGCCCGCTGTCCGGGGCTCCAATATAGTCACAGCAGTTTTGGGATGAAAAAGAGGGAAAAGGACATTTTCAAGATTTTGTTGAAGTAGATAATATGTACAATGAATACTTTAAGCAACAATACTGCAATCTCTTTGCACTAGAACTGTACTTGTGATTTCATCAATTGGTTCCACTTGAAGAAAAAAGGTGTTGATGCTTTGGGCAACAGACCCATACATGACCTTTGGAACTGGGCCACTAGCTTGGGTAAAAGGGAATGTTTTCACTGTATCTGCTTCAGCTGAATGTTTAGTTCTTAATTAGCAGCTGATCTGTTGTGCTTTCCTATGTAAAGTCATAGGTAGGTAGTCGTAAATTTGGTAGTGCAATGAACTGTTTATAGTTTAAAAAGTCCTTCTGACTTAGTGTGATTCATTGGGCATTCATGATTATTTCATTTGTACAGTAACAGGAAAATGAAAGCAAGATCCTTGATATCTGACACAGGGTTGTACTCATTATTCCAGGAATGAATTTCATGTTAAACAGAAAAATCTGTTTACAAAGAAGACAGGAAAGAGGAAAGAAGGAAAGAACTSTTATCTGTTAGCACTGCTTAATGAAAATAATGTTATTGTTTCATGTGAAAGGGTGAGAGTGTATATTATTTTAGGAAGGTTCATGAGGCAATTCATAATGAAAATGCAATTTAATAAATTTTTCTTGAGAATGCATTTCATGGGTTAAAARTAGGCCGTGCAGCAACAGCAGAGGCAACAGACAGTTATAGTGAATGGCCCTGATTCAGAAAAGTACTGAACAGGTCCTGGATGTAAAACTTGATTTTTTGGATGTCAGTTTTGAAACAAGGTACCAATATTGCACAGCAGTCTGAAATGTTGCTATGACAGTTTTCCAGGATTCTTTACTTGTTGGCTATCTGTAGATGGATTAAAGAATGAGGCACACACCAGCATTTGTAGAAAACTGAGTTACCTAAAAATTGGTGCTAAAATGGAGCTGGAATTTATTTTTTTATATGCGCAAGTATCTCTCTGTACACACACACAGAGGCACAGGCACAAGTAAGTGTGAATCATTAACTTTCAGTAGAATTTGGTGTCTCCTGGTGCAAGACCTACCATCAGCACAGTGTGGGTCTAGGAAGGTATTTCATGCATGGCACGAACATCTAGCACAGATGTGCAAGTGCTGTGGCACTTACCTTGTGGCCATCATTTACAGCCCTTACCCTGCTGCATTGAGGTTCAGAGTTATGTAACATCTCGTTCTTGGCTGTTTGGGCAAATACCTTGATTTCAATGGAAAAGAACAGACAGACCCTTCTTTTCCTGAAAAGGCTGTACTTAATACAGCAGAATGGTAGAACCAAGCTGAAATCCAACCAATCGTATCACAAACACACACAAAAAAATTCTTGGTCTGAAAAGCACTTCAAAATTGCTTCAAAAGTAAGCCTCATTATAGATCTCCAGCCTGGAGCAATTAGTTCCATTTTATTAAGTAAAACAAAATCTTTAGATAAATCACACATCATTCACTTGTTTATCTTTGAGAGTAACAGAAAGATTTTGTCTGTGATCAAGGGGATCAGTCAGTGTTTTGGGGACTTTTGTTATGAGCAAATTAACACACTACTGATGTGGTTCACCTATGCTGTGTGTCAGACTGCACAGCTGTCATGTGCAATCAGTTCAGTCAAATTTCCATTTGGATATTTTGGAGGTAACTGAAATTTGCCAGGGCCACCTGTATGCTTTAGGGGAATCAAACGTTCAAACATTTCACTCAGTGTTGTGGTTACTCACATAAGGTCCCATTCAGACCCAAATTGTATGTCAACCAAGCAAAGTAAGAGCAAGCCATCACCCTGCAAGTGTATAAGAGTACACCCTTGGTGCCTATATAACTTGAGCCTGGGTTTCCTTCCAACCCAAGTTATTCTGTAATTATCTAGGTTTGTAGTGGCTTGTACCTTCATGCCCAAGTCAGATGTGTGTGCTCCTGCACCATTCCCCCCCCCACACCAGCTCAGCAGCAGCTTATTATCACTTCTGTCATCTCAAGATGTACGTGAGTTACAATTAAACAAATATTTTTATAACCTGAAAGAAGCATGAGCAATACTTCTGGTCTCTATTTTAATGCTTGGGTCAGAGCCATTCTGTCAGTGTTACTTATATGATGCACTGCCATGACAAAATATAGTAAGTAATAAGATGTTCCTGAGTTTGTAACAAGGTTTGCTGAATATCTTCTAAGTCTTCTCTGCTCTGTTTCCTAGAGGAAAGCAGCAACACATACCATAACAGAAACCATAAGATTAAAAAAGCACTAGAAAATCTGGAAAGAAATGGTTAAATTGACCTACATACTAGCAATTTTGCTGACCAGATTATTTAAAAGGCTAAAAGGCTGCAGATGTCAAATCCATATATGTATCAGTAAAAATTATCATGATAATCACAGCTTATAAGACAGAGCTGAAATGCTTCATTAGGTAGCGACAGCTTCTAAACCATCTTGCCACTTTCTGAAAATGTGTTACAGCGGCATTTATCATTATTTTCCTAGATATAAGGAAATAGAGAATTGCACTGTGAAGCATGGACAAGCTGAAAGCAAATCAAAAAGGTCTCTTTTTGCGCCAGTGGTGAGATCATCATTCCCTTTCAGCAAAGCAGGACAATGAATTAAATAAAACTGCTCTTATCCTGTTGGACACTTGAATCCCATGGGTTTCTTGTACTTATTCTATTGAAAAGAAGGCTTAAGAAGTACAGATTTCAACAGCTTTTCAAATGCCTGTATCTCCAAGTAATGAAAAGTAAAATTTAAAGGTAAAGTGAATTCACTGCTACATTCATAATACAGTAACTTCCTTAAAAATTGTTTTCTTTTAAAAACTGTTGGTTTGACTTTTAAAATGTTTTTAAATTTTTTTTCTGAAGATGTTTTTTTCTCCAATGTGGTTTACCTTTTAAAGATACAGGATAATCTGTATTTCTTCCATGTAAAGACCCATTCCAACTTTACRGGGGTAATTCTTAGAAAGAGAGGAATATTTCATTCAGAAAAAAAGGCATATGCTTGTGGGAAAAATATGTCCTTGTGTAGTCAGAAGAAATTATATGCACCTAAGAACCCCATTCAAAAATATTTTAAGTGATATTTTGGTAATGAATGGGCCCACTTCTGCATACTTAATAATGCTGTCTTTCCTGGTAGTGCCTTAATCCCAGGCTGACTGTACAGATATGCACTACACAAAGAAAATCCACCAAACTGACTTCTGAAGTCCCTTCAGCAGAGCATTTTCAAGCACGATCAACTTTTCAAGTATGTGTAAAAGAAAGTGGTCTATGTAAAAATAGAACCGGAAAGCAAGCAAAGAGTGAGATACAGAGGTTCCATATTGGGGTATATATAATACTCCTGATCCAGATAAAGATGGTGCCAGGGAGATTTCAGCTATGTTTACACCAGAAATAATTAGACTGAGACCAATGCTAGCAGTGAGGATGAGAATCAAATGAATTGCCTGTGATGTGGTCAGAAGTCATGTAAGAGCCAGATGAGATCATCTTATATTTTGAGCTATTAAATGAAAAAGAAGTTAAGATTTACTTATTAAGTTAATTTTCTAATCATTCTTCTAAGTTTTTAATGAGTGACAAACTGACTCTGGATACAAATTTATGATTTCCCAAAATAACAATTTGATTGGTTTGAGTGATGTCTTGCATCAAGTAATCAGCATTAATTTTGCTTTTGAAGCAATTTGATTTTGGTAGTCTGTCACATCTTCCATGTGCACGGCTGTATTTCCATGGCTGTGTCCCTGTTCTTTTTCTAGTGTAACTCCCAGAGCCCAGAAAGAGTTTCTTCTCCAATCTTTCTCTCTGTCCTCTGTATGGACCACCTTACCTGTCTATCCATTTGGCTATTTTCTTCTCTTTATCTGAGCTTCCTTGTGCTACAGCCAGTGACTTCCAGCCACATTGAAGCCTCAGTTTCTTAGCAGAATTGGAAAGTAGAGATAATTAAATTGAGAGCAGCTCCAGGTGATATGTGTGGGATGATTTTTGTCCTTACCACCGTGCCTATTAAATAACTAAACAAATCAGGACACTGTCCCTGGCCACTTTCTTGATCGCGTGGATAATAGAGAAGAGAGAAAGGACAGACGGGCTGCTCCGGGCTGAGTGAGGCTAACCTAACAAAGGGAGTTAATCTACTTTTCTGCACTTCCCTGTATAACCACATCTTTAGCAAGAAGATAGCATCAACATCCATCTTGTTTTGTATGTGGAAGTACTGATGTCACAGATTTCCCCTTCGATGCCAAACCCAGGCCTGCAAATCAGTTACGCAACTAAATAAATATGGTTGACTTTGTCAGAAACAACCTTAAGAGGGGAAGCTGTCTAACATTTCAGACCAGGTACTTGCATCAAATTCTCCTATGCAAACCATTCCCTCTCAGTCACCCTGAGCCTGACTCTATGTATGCATGTGTGGATGAAGGCTACAGGGAGGCAAAGATGAAAGAGTGAAAACAGTACTGTTGGAAAGGGAAATGAACCTATTACGAAGGAAAAGTGAAGTCATAAACCACTCTGTAACAATGGCAGAGGGCTGGCTTAGAAATGTGGATGTTGTTGGCTGGCTCACAGCGCAAAACCAGGCAACTGCTAACCAGATGTGTTCAGCTGCATGCGTGCTACCCCTGCTCTGTGTACAGCCTGTTGCATATCCCAACTGCATTGTTTGGAGTGGGCTGTGAGAAGCAGAATGGAAGGCCAGAGCACGGATGACATTTTCCATTTTACTGTTTGTTCTATATCCTAATACTCCTCATTTTCCTCGCCCTACACCCTTGTGCTGCATACTGATGAGAAAATACTTGGTTCAGACCCAGGCAATTATTTTTGGTTATTAAAGTTGGTGCTGGCTGCCCAACCTATGCTTTCTAACTCGCCAAAGTTGCATAGGGCTGTTGGTTTTGCATTGTTAGCATTTAGGGGTACATTTAAAAAAATATTCTAAATGCAAAATATGCACACATGGATACATATGTGTGTCTAGGTACAGATAAATGCACATACAGAGCCTTCCATCCTGTGCATTGAATTAAGTAAAAGAATCTGGCCTTTTGCCAGGTTTCACAGATCTCCTCTCCTTTACAGATCTCATGAGCAATATGTGTAAAAAGAAAGGAAAATAGCAAAGGAAGGTACTAGATAAATGAATTAAGAGACCATGCTGTTAGGAGAAGAGCGTGCAGCAGGAGGGGCATGGGGATAAATTGTATTACAGGAGGATATATGTGTTTTGTTTCACTTGGAAAGTGAATTACTGAATAAATTAGGTTTGAAAAGACCTCTGTGATTGAGTCCAACTTATGACCAATCACCACAGTGTCAGACAATATCCGTAAGTGCCATGCCCATCTTTTCTTAAACACTTCCATCAATGGTGACTTCACTGCCTCCCTGAGTAGTCCGTTCCAATGTCCTGTGCAGAATTTTTGTTAATATACAGCCTAAACCTCCTGTGAGGTCTTCGGTAAATTAATACAAAAAAAAAATAGGGAAATAACCTGGGATAAAATTATCTGAACATAAGCTTTCTCCTAATTGTTTCTAGATAACAAAATTTCAAGAAAACTCCAATCAGTAAATGGGGCGCTCAACTTCCATGCTAGACAACATGCTCAACTTCCTTTCCTATAACCATTTGTGCCTGCCGGGCACAAATCTGCTCAACATCTTTGCATTCCTTAGGTGAGATCTGACTAAGACGCTCTCCCTACTGCCATCACAGCAGGACTCATGCTCCACTGAGAGCTGCGTTTTAGGTTAATGCTTGTCACTGTTCTTCCCTAGTGGGGGGAGAAGGATGAAAAGCAGGTACACAATATTGACACGCCATTTGGCCATGGTGCTTTGGTCTTTCTTCCTCCCCAGATTTTCGCCATAGGGTTTGGGTGGTTACGACCAATGACACAAGAAGCACAGCAAAGAGAGCTATGACCTCTTGTGACATTTTGCAGTAATTCCATTTACCAGTCTTCTTAACCTTGAGATTATATCTAGATAATTTTCCTGAAAAAAAAATGATCTAAAAGCTAACAGATTGTTAGGTCCTTTCTTTTTATCAAAGATAGTTGCTGCACCCACCGTGGGCTTGGAGGCAGAGCATGCAGATGTGTTAGGAAGTTAACAAAGCTAGCTGGCAGTAAGCTCAAGCAAAAATATCTGCTAACCTGTTGCTGTAACTTGTGCTGTGGTTTGTTTTAGGTAAACTGTGTTGGGAAAACCTTGTTGAGAGCTCATCACTATTGCCAGCTGCCTTCTACAGTCAAGGAACAGCTGTATGTTACTTCTAAAATTCCAGACTACCTTGCAAGCCTGCATACTGACAAGAATACTGTCTTTTAGATATCTTGCTTTAGGAAGCCCTGTGGTGACCAAGATGCTCATGCTGGTGTTTTCTGTGCCCGCAGATAAGAAGCATGACAGAGATGCCTGTGTTGGCAGCTGAGTTTTAAGATTGTTGTGGTTTAGGCGTCTTGCTGGTCTCCTTTCAAAATTTTCCATGCTACATACCCAAGAATCCTCTGCACTGGGGTGCGTCAGTCACTTCATATCACAGTACATGAAGCAAAAGGAATCTCCATTTGTCCAGGAGCTATAATGTGTGACAGCTGCGACAGCAGCTGAGGTTCTGTCCACCCAGCTGTAGGAAAAGGGCCTGAAAAAAGATCAGCAGATTTGTGTGGAGATGTCGTCATGATGCTCATCCCTTCATGTAGCAAATGAGGGATTTTTTGCTCAACATTTTGAAGCCAGAATTTTGCTCCTCACTCTGAAGAAAGTCTGCTCTGATGACCAGTGTACCACAAGAGATATGTGAAGGTGAACAATTAGCCGCTTGGAAATGACCACAACAATCCAGAAAGGCTGGGTCTGAGCTGGGAACACACATGGGGATGATGGGGCCAGTGCAATTGGTTGGATGCTTAGAGTCTGCAAAGTACGTGACTCTGGAGTGGATGTCTCTGCCTGTAAAGGAATTCAATATTTTCCCCATTGGTCTCCAACTGTAACTGTCTCTGACTGCCCAGAACCATCCTTCATTCCTGTAAACACCAGCAAGCCAAGTACACTAAATTCATGGCTATTTTTGGTAAGCTAAAGGAAGAAAAGCAGCTTGCACTGGGAAAGCCTAGGAGTCTGCCAAGGCCATGATGTAAATCTTTCAAAATGAATGCTATGGCTGAATCAGTAAAAGCATATCTGAGTCAGGATCTGCTGTGAGACTTTGCCTTCTGAAATTCAACCCCTCTTCCCTCACAGAGAGGTAATATTTCACACTGTTTAACTCTTCGTTCTTAGCAGAGGAGTGAGCATTATAGCTGCATCATTCAAAAACTTCATTTAATTTAGGAAGAAATGCTTTGTTTATTGTTCAACATTTGTCTGCTAACAGTGAAGCCAGAATCTACTAATGAAGCCAGAAATTCCCAAAGGAGAAATAATGAAAACCACTATTATTTTGCTGGTCTTTTTATTTTTAAATCATATCAGTGTATTCTTGTACAACAGTCATATTCAAATAGATGCTAGCTCAGAAAATCCAAAAGCTTTGAAAAATAGGTTTCCGTATTTCCCCTTCAAGTTTTCCTTTGTATCCATCCCCTTTCAACTAGGCTTGTGGTTAATTTTCTTCTTCTGCAAGATGTAAGATAGGATTGTTAACAGGGCTACCCCTAAAAAAATGAGATTCAGCAACTTTTTCACGTTACTGGAACAGAAATTATTTCCCTAGGCTTCTCCCTAATATCTCTGCAATAAAGATGATATCAGAAACCTACCTGATTTTGGAACTTTTGGAAATTTTAGGGAACAAAAACAATATGAAAAATACAAAATCTCTTTCCTTAATGAAAGTGATTTGCAGATTCCTAGTATATCTCTGAGAGAAGCTTTGTTAATAAAGGAATGGTTAGTATTAATAAACTGTTGGTCTGTTTAAGGAACATCAGACTCTCTCAGTGGGCATCATAATACTGAGAAAAATGCACCAGAGTATCATCTTTTCTGCAAATAAAGAGAGATTTGGGGCTAATGCTAAAAACCTTCAGCTTGTACATTTTATGTATCTGAACAACTCATCTAACTACACTACAATGTGTTTCATCAAATAAATGCTTTTTGTAACAGTGATCTAGATAAGCTTCTTGATGTCAGTCCTAGGTGCTGATGACCTAAGAGCTAATTTATAATGTATTCAAAAAATATAAAATGCAAATATTAATTGTTGCAGAAAATTAGGAAGCTGATCAAAGTTTTTTCAGTCCTGAAGCAGAAAACTCATATCTAAGCTGTCCACAGCTGTCCTCCAACTTCTGAGATGTTGCTGAAATGCACTTGCCTCAAAACTTCTGTGTACTCTTGTGGCTCCTCCATTGCAGGTAAGAATGAAATTGACTGTCCTATATGCCCAGATGGAGAAATGGACATGAACACATATGAAAAAGTTTTTCAGTCTTCCTTTGTGGAATGACATTTTTAGAGGAAGCTGATTGAAGACTGCAGGTTCCATTGATTTACCTCTTCAAATTACTGCTGTAGTTTCAGAACTGCTGTGATTATTTTGTCAGCTATGTATGTGAGATTTTCTAGGCTAATTGAAAACTCTTTGGAACTCAAAGTCTTTTCAGGTGCGTCATGCCAGCTATCTGGGAGATCTCAGTGCTTCAAGCACTGGTTCTAGTTTGGAAGAGACTAGATAATGACAATAGTTTAAAACACCAGGAAACATAAAGGTACTTTAGGTGCATGGACTTTTGGCACTTCCAAAATTGTTGCCTGAAGTGCCTGTGTTCCTGTCCTTTCTGCACCCCTGCTTGTTGTAGAGGTAGATGGGACAGGGATGCAGTGTCTGCTCCCCGTCCATCTTCTCCTGCAATTTTCTGCTTATTTTTCTGACTGTCTTGGGGTACTTAAGCCAGGGAAGCGGTGAGGGTGTTGGTTTGCATTAAAGATGTACCGTGAAATAAAGTTGTTTTATAATGAGTTACTGCCTCCCATGACAACTGTTTATTCTCTTCAGTGGTCTTTCTGACACTTCTGCAGAGACCACTTTAATCTTTGAGATATTTTAACCATCTTTTACTTTTCTCAGCCACTGGAGAGTTCGCCTGTTGCTGCTCACCCTTTTGACTTTTTTGCATTTGAGGCTACAATTTTGACCCTAGCAGTTCATTGTTTGTTGCTCCTCCATGAATCTGCCTTACGGCTTTTCACTGGGGGACTGGCACTGACACACATTTCCTCCCAGCAGCATCCTGTTCAATTAGTGCTCTATGACAGGTTGCAGTCCCTACTCAGCAGCAGCTGGAGAGTTGAAACATAAGCCTGTTTTTTGCTTGGTTGCCCTACAGAGGCTTCTCCATCAAGATCTGAACCTCTGGTGAACAACTGAATCTCATTCCCTGCTCATTTGCATTTTGTGCGTAGCATCTTTGCATTCATTTATATTTATGATACATCACAGTCTACAGGCAACTCCTTTCAGAGCAATTTTCTTGATGTCATTAGCCKCACTGGCATCTTGCTAAATGAACAGCAAAAGGCTTTAGGAGGATTAAAATAACAATTAGATAATTATGTCTACAAGAATAACACAACATTTTGTAGCTAGACAAGAGAACAGAAAGTGGGGATAGTGATATCAGCAGAATCATGTTTCAGGTGGATATGCAGAAGTTTAAGATATTCTCTAAACCAGCTGAAGTTCCATGAGGCCTCACAGACCCTTTATCTGCCCACAGGGTACCATAATAAATTTTCTATTCCTTGCACTCAACATTTCTCAGTTTTCCAACAGTTCAAGGCCCTCCAGGACATGCCTACTACTACTCTGTCCTGAAGCTGCTCTCCTTTCCCAGCTAAACCCTCTGGTACACTTGGCTGCTGTTTTGAGAGATGTCAGAGGAGAGCTTGGCAGGATACCCAGCTCTGTGCCAAAAGATCAAAGTAGCAAGCACATGTTGTCGTGCTTGTTACACACTGTATGTGATAGTCATTACCAGCTTGCTTAAAGAAAATTCAGTGGGAAACACGACAAGAGATCAGAGCTAGGCACTCTTTTTCAGACTGAGTTTAAATGGCTTTACAAGGAGGGCAAAGCTGCTTGTGATGAAGAGTTAGCAGTCTCCAGTAGATTTGCACCCACAAAACTGTTTGTGAAAAACTCCTTAGCAAAGTCACAGAATCATAGAATAATTTAGATTGGAAAAGACCTCTAATACCATCAAGTCCAAACAYTAACCCAGCACTTTCAAGCCCACCACTGGAGCATGTCCTTAAGCACTACATCTACACATAGTTTTGAAGACTTTCTGGGGATGGTGCCTCCACCATTGCCCTGTGCAGCCCGTGCCAGGACTTGCCCACTTTTTATTTGTTTTGGTGAGGAAATCTTTCCTAATATCCAAACTAAACCTCCCCTGGCTCAACATGAGATTGTTTCTTTTTGTTCTATCACTTGTCACTTGGGAGCAGAGACCAACCCCACCCAGCTACAGCCTCTTTTCAGGTAGTTGTAGAGGTTTCCCTCTACAAAGGTTTCCCCTGAACTTCTTTTTCTCCAGGCTGAGCACCAGCACCCCAACTTCTTCAGCAGCTCCTCGTAGTACCTGTGCTCCAGACTCTTCTCCAGTTCCATGTTAGTCTTTGCCCACCTGTGGAATTTAGCCACTGGAGCTACTGATGGTTTTATTCAGAAGGAAACAGTTTATTCCTCAAGTGGAAGGCTACTGCAAACCGTAGTTGTTTTTTAGAAACAGATAGATAAAAGATATGTGAATTCACAATGGAGAGGTTCAGTCTTCATCACATGAATATCTGATGTAAAATCCTGAGTGCTCATCATATTTTCGTTAAAAAATCCATTAAAATGTTTAATCTTAAGATTGTAAAATAGCTGGAAGATAATTTTAAATGGATAAGCATGCTTCCAAGCTCATGTGGATCCCTCAAGGAGACCTTTTAATCACCAAACTTGGAATTTAATTTGCATGGAATAATGGGGGCAATGACAGTCCATACACTGTAATACATATGTATGCAATTGTGCAAGTAACATCATGAGGTTCACCATGAAAGATCCATAATGCAGCTTTGTGGACAGGGACAACAGAATGAGGATCCAAACAGATAAAGCATTCACCTTTGGCACTTTCCACTGGTGGAGATTAGGGACTGGATTTTTTTGTAAAAATATTTAATCAGTCAAGATAAGAATGATTTCACAGGCAGAATTTCAGAAACATTTGACAAAGAGCTCTTCAGAATCTCCTGAGATCTATGAATTAATATAAATACATATAAATATTTAAAAATATGGTATATATGATTAAAGAAGATGTCTCCCACTACAACAGTTTTTCTGGTTGGACCAGAATAATCAACAGGAGTATTTAAAGGTGGTTCTTTAAAGGTGGTTGCTGGTTGCCCCTCTGCTATAATCCATGCAACAGAAACACTTGCCAAGTCGGCTTCTTCCCCATCTAAGGGTAATTTAGAAGCAAAGCTCTAAACTGTTTGTATGTGCTCAGGAAGGAAAAGGGGATGAAAATAACACCTCCTGAAATAGTATCTCTTCTATTGCTTTTCAGGAAAACACAAGTAGGGATCAGATCTTTCTCCAGCAGGTGGAATGAACCCAAGTAAAATACATCTCTACTTATAATATGGAGCCATGGTGCTAAAGAGAGCTAGAAATATACCAGAAAAAAATCCATAATCAATACAGGCTGGTCCTTCTGACCATCATATCACACTGCACTGATTACTGAAATAATGAAATGAAACTGTTTTTTTTCTTTTAGAAGCAATTAAAAAATTAATAAAATTTTCCTATAGTTTAATCTGACTGCTGCCATATTTACCTGGTTATAGAATTTTCTCTAGCAACAGGTGAGGACAACAACAACTATGTGACACAACAACTATGTCCTAACAATGTTCAGAGAACAGCTCTTTTTGGGGTTATAGAGCAGAATCTCTTGCAGTTATTATGATACTTAGTAAGACTGATTGCATTCTGGAGGGTTTTCCAAAATAAAACAAATTAACAGGGATGATAAAACATTGTTTTACTTAATTTTTGGGCAGAGAAAAGGAAAGAAAATGAGAATAAAGGTGTTTGTGGCAGTATTGAGAATAAAATTCTTTTTCATGTTCTTTAATCATTCAAGTTTAATTTATTTTATGATCCTCTGTATAGATGTATAAAATTGTGCCAATGTATGTAGGACTTCTCCACTGACTCTGAAATCTCACTGAATTACACTATGGTTTCTTGGCATAAAGTTCATACCTTCCACTACAATTTCCTGAAAAAGAGTGTCTTCCATCTTACTGTACTGCTAAAGTCACAAATCAAGCAATATGCAAGGTTCTCCAAGGTTATTAAATGGTAACTACTGTAAGATGGAGAGAAAATATCTAGGCTGAGTTTCTTAAATGATTGATTTTAACTTTGCCTGTTTATTTAGGACATTTTCTTAATTTCTCTGTTCTATGATGCATGCTATGAAGACATTTATACTTAAAAAGCTTAACCATAAATTTCGACATATTTTAAAAACTCCTGAAACTGCAGCCTTAAACAACACAGCAAGCAGTTCACTATGAGCATCTTGTAAGCTGCCAATATTGCTAGTGATACCCAAACCTTAATAAAATATAACAGCATAGTTTGAAATTCAGAAAGTTTTTTGCATCTGAGCAATGTTATTTAAAGTTTAGACAGCTGTAAGTGTGATAAATGCATCTTTGTTATAGGCAGTTACATCAAAGGAATCTAACACAGGACTGAACATCTGCAAGCGTTGTAGCAAATATCATTCATCTCACAGACCAACTAATTTGCTGCAGTTATTCCAGGAAGATTTTACATCCAGATAGCTGAAATTTCTGTATAAAATGTAATTTTGTAATTTATTGCTGAAATACCCTCGGAGGAAACTTCACAATTCAGTTGTGCCTGTTGAGCCTTTGCCAAATACCTCAGGTCCTTAAATAATCGGGCCAAATCTCCATCTGGTGTAAATTAGCGCACCTCGACTGGTGTCAGTGGAATGATTACAATTTACACCAGCAGAGACTAKAAGCATCTGTGTTTATTCATGCAAAATAAATTATTTCATGAAATGATTATGAAACAATTAAGCCTGGGATTTACTGGCATCATGTAAGTGCATGTCATCCTGTGTACCTGCAAATACAGGCAGGTACATACAAAGAGTACTCAGGCTGAATATTGGATTGAATTCACAGCAGATAACTAAAGCACCAGTGACACAATTCCTTGCTGAAATTAAATTTAATGAGAACGATGGAGAGAAATGATTCTGCAGTCTATCTTTCTTTTTGCTTAATTTAATACTTGGTGCAAAGTTACAGCAAATTAGTAGATTGTGTCTCTTTCCACATTTTTTTCCATTAATGATGAACATAGAATGAGTTAATTCTTACAGATAGTGCACTGTAGAACTGCTTTTAGACAATGCAGGCAGATGGACTCTCTCTTCCCTGACGCCTTATTAAACTAATAATCTATAACATTAATGTTTTTAAATTTAAATAGCATTTTATCAGCTACTCTCTCCTCGTTTACACTTCAATTGTAAAGTATAGAATTATATGACATCTGTGTACAGGACTCCTCCTTTGAAAATCTCAGTGGGCTTTGGTTCTTCATCTGTGTGACTATGATTCAGCATGACAGGGGTTAGCTCTTGGATGCCACTGTTCTCCAGGGAATTGGTAGTGATGATTAAGTTGAGAATCCCAGCCCTGATAATTAGCTGAGAGATTCTGTATCTGGATATGTGCTGTGAAAAGAAAAAAAAAAGGTAGAAAAAAAAAAGAGAGAGGAAAGGAAAATAAGTGATTTTTAGAGCAGTTAGGCCTAAGGGGCTGGCTAACTAGCTGTCTCAGATTTTATACCTGCCAGCAGCTGGTTGGACAAAATAATTATTTACTATTTGGAATGGGCATGTTTATTCTCTCCTCCTTGATTTGCTGGTTTAATAGGTTGCTTTGTGAAAGACAGAAAAAGAAAAAAGAGAGAGGGAGAGAAATGGTGTAGGGGAAGGAAGAAAGGTAAGAAGAAAGAAGGGAAGAAAGAAAGGAAAGAATGAAAAAGAAGAGAAGGAATGAAGGTAGAAAGAACAATCATTTTCAGCTATGTTAATAATTTCATAATGTGTTTCCCCCAAAATGATGAATAAAGTTCCACTGAAAGAAAAGAATTAATACCTTTTGTGCGATGTTTTTCTTCTATGTCTGAATCTGAAGGATAATTTTCTCAATACAGGTCATTTTTCCACCTGKTTTTTTTTTTTTCATATATTACTACTGTTGTTGAATGGGGTAAGAAATTCAACCTGTTATACTTACAGCATACTAGATTTGTACTGGAGCATTTTACATTTATTATAGACATAGAAAAAGTAACAATAATATCTTTCATTTTAGCAAGGCTAGAATTTTTTTACTACAGGTAAATAGGATTTACAGATGGGTTCTTTTATTTGGGTATGGACTGCAGATTAAAGGTAACAAGTAAGGCTAACACTCTTTAGCTGTGACAGGCATTTATTTTAAATGATCAGTGGAACCTTTTCTTGAACAACAGACACTGTGTTTCCATACCAGCACAAGATGTACTCAAACCTATTATCTAATTTTTGAGATTTTTCAGTCTAGAAGGTACTATGAAAATCCAGTTAGGAAATGGTATTTTTAAAGAGGGCAACAGAACACTTTTGTCCTGTAATGTATTCCTCCAACGTAATTATATATTTTCCCATTAAATCTGTTTGTGGATTCATTCAAACCCCCAGAATAAAGTTTTTTGTTGAAAGCTGTATTCAAAATATGAATTTTATGGCTCAGGAGTCAATAGAGATGGGTCAGTTATTCAGATGAGCCTACAGAGGAAAAGTTTGGCTAATACATGGATCTTAACAAATCCTGACTGCCAATATGTTGGTGTGCAATTATTTAAGTTTTGGTGGCCCAGAAAAAGTATGAGGGACAAAATAAGAATCTAACCTTTAGCCTTGCCTAGAAAAAAGTTCTGTTTCAAATACCCACTATGAAATAGGATTCTGAAGTGTCCTCTTAAGATATGGCATCTTAAAGGTATCTTTTGGCCTCTTTTGTAGATACTACAGAGGTCAAAGATGTCAAAGGGCTCTAGTACTTTAAAAATTGTTTGGGGTTTTTTTCTGATTATTTTCTACAAATATGCTAGTGGCCCAGTTAAAGTGTATGCTTTTTTCTCTCTCTTCTAGACTCATTCTAAAACAATACAAGTGCTAATGTAAAAAGACATTGTGACACCTGATTATAACATAAACTCTGATAGTGGTGATTGTAGAATTAGTGTGGGTATTTTTGAGCATGGGACATCTGCCATAATTCTTGAAGAACGAGGTCAGTCTGACATTCATATTGCATAGTGTGTAAATAGTCAGGGGCTGCTGTTAATTTGTAAAAAACACACAAAACCCCACATATAATAACCCCAAAACCTAACCAAGAAGATATATATATATATATATATATAGTGCAGGTAGACCACAAGCTTCTTAGAAGCAAGATATATAATGCGAGTTGGAGGCACTCTGGGGTAAAATTTCAGATATGCCCCACCCCAAAACAAACCATGCCCAAGTCTCAAACATCACTGTAGTGGAATAAACTGGTTACGGGTCTATTTTCTACTTTGGTAGCTTTAAAGTCACAAAAGCACATTCACTTAAGCTAGCTAAGGAAAATCTGTTTATTCAGCAAGATGCATGAAAAATGTGACTATTTCAACAAAACTCAAATAGTGGTGGATCATACAGAGTTGCAGAACAAAATCATGAAGATTCTTCTCATTGTAAAAATATGGAAGATCTAATAAAATCCTGTTAAAGCCACAAGTGAGAACAATAAAATCCTGTTAAAGCCACAAGAGAGAACAATCAGATTTAGTGTGTTGCACATTCTGAGAACCAAAGAATGATACTACCTTGTGATGCTCAGTTTCTTAAGTCTTCTCCTTTACCCTGCCTGAATTGTGCAAGCAGAAAAACAATTGGTTCTGGTTATGAAAACAGCATTTATGTGGGACTTATATTCATTTCAGCAAGAATTAGTTTCACACAACAGAGACCATAATATGGTCCATGATATGTAAAAGGCAACAAGCCTCTAACTTTTCTTGCTAAAATCTGTGTTCTTTTATTATCAAATATATATCCATAGATTTTAATGAGGAAAGGCACCATATAAATTCTGAGAAATAATTTCAATACATTTAAATTAATTTCTGGAACAAAAGAGAGTTTTTCTGGATCAAGCTTCCACAATAATATGGATAATTAATCTTTCATTCCAAAATTACTCTGGGGAGAGTGGCAAATGGTTTTCATTTGTTACTAAACATCAATCTTAAATGACTCTAAAGACTGCATTTTTTTGTCATGCAACATGTTGTATATTCTTAATCTGTTGAATGAGGACATTGCAAGACATATCTTAAAAGACATCATACAAACATCTCCTTTCAAAACAAATAAATTAATGAATTTTTTCTCAATTCTGATTCATCTTCCTAATACCAGATTCTTTATATTAAATCAGAGCTGTATTACAAGAAAATTCTAACTCCAAATACTTTCTTCTAACCATATAATCACATAGCTGTCTTTGTCCAGAGGGAAAGTTCTGAACCCTTATTTGATTTCTTTCTCCTATTTTCATTCTGTGGTGTAATTCAGATTTTATTCTGAATCTGATCACATTTGAAGCTGAAGAAAAGAGAGCTAATCTGCCACTGTTTATTTGGCTAATATCTGTTAAAAGTAAAATTGAGTATCACTCAACATGCAGAAAGATGTCTGAGAAAAGAGAAATAATAAATACTTAAAATTGCAGCTGCTTTTTTAATCTGTAGTCAGCACAGGTGAAACAGACAATGATTTTTTTTTTGCTGTCCTGGACTTGGTCTGGCTAGAAAAATCTGGTTCTTTGAGTTTCAACAGAAACATGAAAATAAACAGAGGAGATCTCAGATGGATTGTTCTGTTTAGACAAAAAGGTAAGTTACTTTTATATTGTGGGAAATTTATCCAAACATGGACTGATCAATTGCACTAGTAGCTTTACATTAATACAGATATGGAAGAGTTTGTAGGTGTTTCCAAAAAGTATGCAGTAACTCTTCTATTTCTTTTATCTTTAAGTAAGTTAACTCAAAGTATAATTCTTTTATGACGTTTTTTACAGCCGGCACTACTTTTCAGTGTTGTTACAGCTTTTTTTTTCTTTTTTCAGTTAATATGTAGGGACGTGGTAATTCTCAGTCTCAGCCTTGGGAGTACTAGTATGGTCCTTCACAGGGGACTCCACAGAGCACTATCAATGATCCAGAGACAAAAGATACCCCTTGTGTTCTCTAGTCTAATCTCAAAGTCCAAGGCCGTAATTCTCAGAAGTGTCAGGCTTGCATAGATTCTTGTCAAAATCAATATAAAGTGGATCACAGAGAATTATGGTAGTTAAAATATTCTAGAAATKATTAGGTAATCTTGACTTGTTGTTCAGTCTTAGACCCAACTGTACTCACATTGCTTACACAGGCTCAGTGTTATTGTCATAGGGTAGCATCCCAGTTCAGAACCATGATGATGCACACAGGCTCTGGTCAGAGCTGCTAGTTCCTGCCTGCCAGTGTAATCAATGAAGGGAAGAGTAAGATGCTTAAATTGAGGATTTTAAGTGGTAAGCTGTATATAGCCCATAAAGATTGTCCAATTTACTGACTATTTTGGATGCTACATCCGTGGGTTAGTTGCCARTGTTGTACTGCTGAATCTGAAAAGCCACCAAATACAGATCATATACCCATGAAATAAAAAAACACGATGAAGGCATTGGTGAGGTGGAGATTATTGGAGAAATTTGAGGGGGAAAAATGGGAAAGAGGCACTGAAAAAAAATGCACTCCAAAACACCAACCTGTTTTTCTCTGCAGCTTCAGAATGCTGTGATATTTTGAACTCAATTGCAATCATGAGGAAAAAAAAACTACAGAGAAGAGAAATAGAAAAAAAGAAAACAAAAAAGGAAAAAAAGAAAAAGAAAAAGAAAAAGAAAAAGAAAAA